>CM044447.1:66362359-66376840 GCA_024363595.1 Xenopus borealis
ATTTATTCGCCAGCGGCGAATCGCGGGAATTCGCTGCGAATTAGTTCCTGGCGAATAAATTCGCCCATCACTACAGATAACCATATATTTTTGGAAAATACACCTTTCCTCAAATCTTAATTGATTATGTATGTTTTGCTACTCGAAAGTACCAAGCCGCAAAGCTTTTCTTAAATTTGGTGATTTTGGTGACATTTCCAAAAATCACTTCAAAGCTTCCAATTTGCAGCATCTTATCTCCTACATATAATTAGGTACCAAGATAAAACACCCTAAATATGAATGCCTGGGGACCACAATATGTATAGATGTACCTAAGGATGGAAACAACCCAACCCAATTGAGCTATTGATTCTGTAATTCCAGATACTGTAAAAGCAAAATGTTTACAGCATTTTTGAGCAGCAAATGTACAAAAAAAGTATGTGCACCTTAGAAAACCATATATTTTTGGAAAGTACACATTCCTCCAAATATGGGTATGCATATATTTCTACGTCAAAGCAGTAAGCCGCAAAGTGTTCCTATAGTTGCAAATTTTGGTGATATTAACAAAAAATTATTTCAAAGCTTCCAATTTGTGGCATCTTATCTCCAAGATAAAAGAGCCTAAATATGAATGCCTGGGGACTGATGAACAGTATGATGCCCAATATGCATAGGTTTACTGAAGCATGTGGCATACATGGACCCCAAAGTTAAGACATATTGATGCCAAATGTTTAACTGAACAGCTGGATGCCCAATATGCATAAATATACCAAAGCAGTGGGCATGTGGGGAATCCAAAACCATATATTTTTGTAAGCTACACATTCTGGTGAATACAAAATGAGTGAATATGCCATTCTACTCCAAACTACCATATTGCAAAGCTACTCTAAAGGCAGCAGTTTCTATGATAAAAATATTACAATTTGCTGCATTTTTCTCTCACAAATTACAAAACACCCTAAATTTGAACACCAAGGGTATACTGAACAGTTTGATGGCCAGTATGCATATGTATACCAAAGCAGGAATGTGAGGACCCAAAATGAAAATAGTGCATATGAATTTTCTCACCTGCCAAATCTCCTTTTGTGAACAAAGCCCCCTGAGTGCATATTACGTGTTGCAAGACCCCGTAATAGTACCAAAAACAAACCCCAAGAAAACATCTATTTTTGAAAAGTACACATTCTAACAAATACAAAATTGCTAAAAATATGTTTCTACTCCAAACGACTAACTGCAAATATTTCACAAACAAAACCATAAGGAACAACAATGCAAGCATAAAAATGCAATAAAATCACAAAATAAAATACAATTAGACAAATCAATGAAATAAAAAAATAACACACAAAAGTGTGGTTGGCAGTCAGGATGTTTGATTCAACAGTTACGCTGTTAAATCAACAGTTATTAAGGGAATAACAAGGGGCAAAATGATATAATGAAGAAGCATTTGAGGGTCCAGGATCGCAGATCCTGTGTAGCAGGAAGTGAGTTAGCAGGGCTGGGGACACTGGAGGACGGGTCCTGCAAGGGGCTCTTCAAGGAGGAGATGAAAGTTTGGTCCTGCGACGATTATGTCACAGGTCTATAAGGTTGCAACCCCCTTGGCTCTTTGCCTAGAGGATTGGGGGAACATCAGACTCGCTTGCACGCTAGTGCGGTGAGGGAGCCCTTTACTGCGCAGCACTTAGGTACTACTTGCTTGGCAGTCAGAGCATTTTCCATAGTACCAATGTGCTTGGCAGTTAAAGGGGAGGATATTTTCTAGTAGCTTAATGCCCAAAATGTCTCAATGTCCTTAATATATTAATAATGGATTGAGTGCAGAGGATCTCTTGTCTTTGTCTAGATGTAGTTGCTATTACTGTATATTGCTTTCCTGCTTTTAATATAATGTGCATGTGTTTATCATGTTACAGAGATCTACTATGGAGCAATGGCAAAACCTGAAATATAAAGCTGTTGGTATCACTAACGGCTTCATAAAACATATGAAGCAATAATATCATAAAACAGGGCAATAAAACTCAAAAGAAAGTTAGTGACATGGAAAAATGTTTCTTCCTTCTATAGTTCACAAACAGTATGAATGATTGCTTTTACTATACTCACAATATGGTCAATTGAACCAAAATGAGGCAAATGTGGGCAAAAAAAGAGCAACAGATTTCATATTTTTGCATTTATTTTACAATGCATTTTTACATCTCTATGGACAGGATATACGTAAGAATAAAACAAATGTATTTTTTCAAATTTTTGTGATATTTCCATATGTAGTTATCGGATCTATTATCTGGAATGCTTGGGACCTGGGGTTTTTCAGATAAGAAATCTTTTGGTAATATGGATCACCATACTCTGTGTCTGCTACAAATCATTCAAATGTTAAATAAAGCCAATATGATCGTTTTGCCATCAATATGGATTTATGCAGATTAGTTACCATCACATTCAAGCTACTGTTTTACTAATACAGAGAAAAATTATTTTTAAAAATTAGAATTATTTGCTTATAATGCACTTTATGGGAGATGGACTTCCTGTAATTTGGAGCTTCCTGGATAATTGGTTCCTGTATTTTGCATCCCTTACCTGTAGTAAATGAAATGATAGTTTAGACCTACAAACTGTAGTCATGGGGTCATACTGGGCTGACAGAAAACCAGGAAAAAAGTGGTAGCCCTGGCACTCATGTGCCCCTCCAACTCATGCCTGCTCCCCTGATCAGCCGCCCCCACAAACTAAAGATAAGGAAAGAGATTAAATAAACCCAATATGTGGATTCATGCAGTTTAGCTATCATCAAAAGAAAAAAGTATAATAGGTATCTGTATAAGGGATCCCATACCTGTAGTAAATGAAATGATAAGCTAGACCTACATACTGTAGACACATGGTAGAACTGGGCTGACAGGACACATGGGCCTTGCAACCCCAGGCCTGCTACCCTATCGGCCACCCCCTGAAGGAGGAAAGAGATAAGTGTTACTAGTCGTGATGCATCACATGGGGTGGTGGATGTGGGGAAGAGGGCCCTGGTCATTGCAAGGAAGGCCGTTGGTGTCACAGCCCCCATGGGCCCCCAATACTCCAGTACAAGGCTGTGTCTAATTTTAAATAAACTTAGTTACATTCAAAGGAAATCTTTGATTCCATTATGATTATTTCAATGTACAAACTATCTGATTAATAAATATTCTAATTAAAGCAGTAGTCCCATAACGTTATACTCATTAAATAATTCTCATGTTAAACAATGCACATCGGCTTGAGACAGAGCTATGATGACTAGTGATGGGCGAATTTATTCGCCAGGGGCGAATTCGCGGCGAATTCCCGCGATTCGCCGCTGGCGAATAAATTCGCGAATCACCAGCAAAATTTCGCTTAGCGAAAATTCGCAAAAAAAAAGTGTTGCGCGTCGTTTTTGAAAACGCTACGTGCCAAAGTTGACGCGACACACGTCAAAATCGTCCCACGACTCGTTTCGCTAATTTTTCGCCAATTCGCAAATTTCTCTGGAGATTCGCCCATCACAAATGATGTCTACTTTGATTGTCAGAAATGTTATATGAGGATAAAAGCATGCCAATTTGTCGGTTTCAACAAAAATCAATAAGTATTGATTTGTTAATGCTTATTCCAAGTAATTTGGGATGAACCAAAAAGGAAGAGGTTATTGTTTTTATTAGTATTAAGGCAAATGATAACAAGGGCTAAACTAATGAAAATAAACTGGCATTAGAAACTATATTATATGGACAAATAAATTGGTTATAATATTTTTTTTACAATTTTACAATAATTATTGTCATCTTAGAAAGCATGATATTGAGAAAATGTTTAAAAACTGATTAAATATTTCTGAAAATGTTTTTAGAGGTTTTTGAAACCATTAAACTAATTTAAACCCCCACTGCCATGAAAGTTATTAAAAGGTCCAATTATAAAAATGCTGAAAAATGTGCTAAAAATACTAAAACCAGATCAGCACAGCTCCAATACACTACTATGGGACCTCAATTGCTGGAGTTTTTCATGAATTTTACACATAGGGGCAGATTTAGCAAGGGGCAAATTGAAAAATCTCATTTTTAAATTTGAATTTCAAGATAATTTTAGTGTACTTCAACTAGGGAATAGTCCAAATTCGATTTGAATTTGAATAAAATGTACTATCACTTTAAAAATTCAACTTCGACCATTCACCATCTAAAACCTGCTGAATTGCTGTTTTAGTCTATGGGGGACCTCCTAGAACCTATTTGGAGTAATTTTTTTAAGAAATACTTGAATTGAATTTGATCAAATACAACCCAGATTCAATTCAAAAGATTTAATACAGCCTAGTTACCCAAAGTTATAAAATAAAATTTTTTTATAAAATTTGGTTGGTCTCTTTTATTCAAATTGTGAGTTGATGGGAGTTAAAAAAAGCTCCCTTCACCTTGAAATTCGACCCTTGATAAATCTGCCCATAATCCTTAATTTTTAGAGCTTTAGGGAAATTTTAAAAAACCACAATTTTTTTGAGAAAAAATACAAAACTGAATGTTAGTAAATCAGCCCCTAACAGTACCCTGTCTACCTATATATGTCTTTATCGGTTATTCTGTATCACCATATTGCACAATATTAAAATCTGAGATTAACACATTCAAAAAAATAGCAGTAAAAAATTACAATCTAAGATTTTTCCAGTTGCAGTCTTTATGGACTCAAATTTTCAAAAATCTGAAATCTGAAAAATTTTAACAAAAAAATTCAGTCAATGGGAAGTATAAACATTCAAGCTATTAATCAAACAGTCAAATTCATAAAAATGAATGGAAAAAGATTTTGTTTGAGCTTCTTTATATACAGTATAGATGCTAGTGACTAAGAAAACTGAGACACGAAAAAAAAAATGTTCATGGTATAATTTAAAAAAAATGTACATAAAATGTTTTATGACAATGGGAAATATCTAAACATTTGTAATTCTTGATTACAGTTATAGACCTTTATTTTATGTGTAACCTACTGTACCTTATAGTAAGGGTGTGACCTATTTTGCTAAATGTAAATATTAAAAATATGCCAAACCCTATATAAAAATCTTTGATTCAATAAAATCCATGCTGTAAATTAAACAATCCCTTGTATATAATGCAATGCAAATTATTTAACAAAGTACATTTAAGTACAGTAAATGCAGAAATGAACTTGGAAGCAACATCAAGAACATGTCTTCCATAGTCTGAAACCAACCTTTCTTTCAAGATGGTCATTATTAAAATAGAATTATTCACATTCCCTGTCTGGAAGGGCAACATCAACAGCAGTATAATATTCCTCACTTCCAGACATGTCTGTGCTCTCCTGTACCTTGCAATGTGATAGGCTGGCCACATGCAGATTATAAACTGATAGTAATATTAACACAAATGATGGTTTATTGGCAGTGCATACTTGAATCTCTCTTGTAAATGAATGTCTAAAAATGATTACAACGGGATTACGGATTTTAATATGGATACAAAGAAAGCAGAAAAGCCACACAAGCCTTTGAAGCAAAATTACCTGGAACTAAAAATAGTTAAGTGTTGATATTCACTTCTGGACCTTTATTTTCTCCGCACAAAGACAGGTCTCATATCATGATGTGTAGCTGATGACAGAAAGACTCTTACTTTCCTAACTGATCTTTTGTGGCAACATATTAATTTCTTTGGTATTTTGTAGTTTTTATTAGTGGCCCAGTACATAAGTAGTAACACTTTTGTGGATGTTTTATGTGAATTCTTTTAACACAATTGTGCTGAGTTTTTTTTAATAAAGGAGAACAGATCCTGAGCTAACTAGCAAGCATACATATATTGCTTCCCAACCATCTTATACCAGTATCGTTTTCTGTTTTTTTTCTTGAGATGTGGTCAGTTATGTTTGCATATTATGTGTTACAGTTAAACAAGGTGCCTCAGCACAAAAAGCCTATTGTCTGGTGTAGCTGTCAAGTCTATGTAAACACCAGCTAAATTATAGCCTTATTGGATGAATGATATTTGAAATATTAACCCCTGATATTAGAAGCAGAAAGAAAAAAGCAGACACTGGTGATGCACATCACACCAAGTACTGGCCAATATTTCAAATGTTACTTACACAGATGATTCTACCCAGAAGAGGAATCCTAAAGAAAAGCCACCTAACAACAGGGATATTTTTAACATCCTAGTAGCATTTATCACTTCTTGGCCAAATGTTGTAAATGTGGACTCAATAAAACACTTGTAAGGTACTGTAATAGAAGTCAGTAATGGAAAAACAATTCACAACGCAAAAGGTTATGCCTTTGCATGAACAAGTTTTCCTTTGCGCAAATTTAATATAAATTTTGCGAACCCGGAAACCAATGCTCAGTAAATGTAATAAAAAACTTATTACTGAAAAAAGTTATGTTTTCTCCAAAAGATTACATCACCTTCAAGCACTTCTTAAAAGTGTGCAACTAAAATTTGCAATGCAGTAATAGTTTAATGGAGAATATTACATTGAGAGAGGTGAATTTTTATTCTTATTGGTGTGAATTATTTTTCTCTTTGCGACTTTTATTATATTCCCCAGTTGGTATTTTGTATTAGGATTGTCTAATTCATTTACCTTATTTGATCTCTTTGATTACAGACATTGGTATACTTATTGGGTGAAATGCTTGTTATTGCAACTGATGTTTGCTCTCAGATGGGCTTGCTGTGAGATCCATGGCACTAATGCATGTACTCAAGTGGTTAGGCTCAGGAATGGGAGATTCCTAGAGCTAAGCACCACAATCAACATCCACATGTACTACCTTTGGGTTGTTGCTGTTTAAAATCATACAATTATATGAATCATCAATGAAGTAATGATAATTGTACCATCTGAGCAGTACTACCAAAGTCATTTTGTAAGATCCAACAACTCTCCAGTTTTGAATGCACATAAACAGGTGCGTATTCTGCTACAATTCACTGTTTGTGAAGCTCTGGGGCTGATGCACATAAGCATTCATTAACTCACATTGTTGAAATGTTATTAATAAATCTATATTTTCTACTATCCTTTATTATAATGTACAGTAGTTAAATGTATTAATTCATGTTCCAATTCCCTGATCATTTTGCCAATCTGTCCAAATTCAGACGATACAGATCTCACCAGAATATCTGAGAGAATTTGGCGCTGACAGCAATTCCAGAAATAATGATTTTAGGGCTTACCACAGTCTGTAGGGAACTTGAACATCAAACATTCCCATGGCTCTTAAATGCTTAACAAGTCAACAATAACATTTTAAAATCAATGTGAATGCTGACAGGAATCCAATGCAAAGACGCAAGAATGGGACTGATGTGATAGGAGTCTTTAGAAACATTTAAGTAGCTGACTGACTGTGTGCAGTGCAAGCCCTGATCTCCAGAACAACCTTAATAAGAACATTTTGTATGAAATGCTTAAAGTACAGTTTCAGCACTGAGCTTATAGGAAAATATTCAGTGAAAAGTAGCAGCTTTTCACATAAATTTAGAAAAAAGTCATAATAAAAAAAAAAAAACTCCTATAGTGATTTGTAGAGGAAAAAACTGTAAATGGCATCAGAGCCATGGGGAATATTTTTGCCCCTATTTTGTCATTTTCTGTGCATGTAAGTGAATAAAATAGGACTTTATTGAGAGTGTAGAAATACTTTAACCCATATACTACTGCATATGTCACATACAGAAACCACTCCCATTTGTATAACGTTTTGTTTATAATTCATAATTGTTTAAATCTCTTAGAAAGTGCTTTAAATTTCGAGTCATTGTGGCACTTGTCTGCAATAATACAGGTTTTCTGTATCATCTTCTGCTTTGTGCATCACTAGTGGCTGCAGTCATGTAAAAATGAATACAGTAATTATGTGTAATGGCACCATTCATTAAAAGTACTAACTAAATCACACACACAAATGGACCAGTTGTGTGATGTCCTGAGCTTCCTTTTGGACACAGATTAGAGTAACACACACCATCGCTTGCCAGCCACCAGTGATTCATCAGTTCAACTTAAACATACTCCTTGACAATTAGGTTTTGCCCAGACCACTCAGATCCAGCCTCCTGCTTACTTCCCATGTTTTCTTGGGTCCTCTCAGAGATGCTGCTCCTTAATGCTGACATTATGGGCTTGCTGTCCCCCAAGCACTCTGGTCAATACAACTCTGGGTCCTTAATTGGGCGACGTTTTATTTGGACACTGGTCCATTTCTTCCTCCTTGATGGAGCCTCGGCTGCTTGTCTCTCTTTACCCTAACACCCTCTCTCACCACCTGCAGTGAGCTCTAAACAAATCTACTCTGTCACTATCTCACCTACTCAAACCTGACAGTTAACTTTTTGAGCCTACCTGAGGTTCCCTGATGTTGTGTACTATCCCTTCTTTCATCGGTCAAAGAGGAAGTGGCTCATTGCCCATCCCAACTATGCCACCTGGTGGCTGAATAAGACATAACAGTAATTACAAGAAAAACATTTTCCCACTCCTTAAGCTGGCCATTCACATACCAATATAATCCTATGAAACAAAAAGTTTCCTATGATTTTAAAATCAGTGTGGGCTTTGTATAGACAATGCAAAACAATTTTCATACCATGTCGATCAATCGTTTAGTAGATCAGACAGGATAGAAAATTGCTGTCAGATAATGATAATATATTTGCATGTATCACCTGTCTGGTGATATTCATCAGTGACCATCACTTCTATTTCTGGGACATAACTTTTGTACAATTTTTGTCTGTCATTTAATGGCCAGAACATCATCTGATTTGTAATTTTTCCCACTTTAATCCTACAATTTAAATCTGAATGTTAGTCTTAGATCATTATCCAGAAAGAAGGTACTGGCACACAGGAGTTGTCGTAGCAGAGCAAGCCCTTGTAGTTTTTTTATGCAATGGTGCAATGTTTCAGGGACACACCCCTTTGTCCCCAAAACATTGTACCACTGAGTTAAAAAAAACTGTAAGAGCTTGCCCTGCTACTACAACTCCTGTGTGCCAGTGATTTCTTTCTGGATTTAGATGTGAGGTGGTCGATTCCTCTATCTCTGTGCACTAGGAAAAATAAATTGCCAGGTCTTGTGAGGTGTGCGGTTTCTCCAAATTCTCTTAGAACAGTCTTAGATCGTTGCCTTAAAACATATGATTTATATCCGAATGTTTGCCATACGGTGAACAAAATGTGAACATTTATGGCCAGCTTTACAGAAAGTAAACTATATATAAGATAAAGTGTAATCATGTATTAGAATACATTTTTTTTTTTGCATTGTAATACAACTGGCATGATAGTTGCTGCCTTTGGGGTTCCAGGACTGGAGCTGAATCTTAGGGATAAAACACATGCAAAAAAAGTCTAAAGACTTGGTAGATATTTCCATATGTAAATGGGGCTGCCCTTTTTATTATACTTCTCATTATACAGTACAAACAATTTTGCAGGGAGAGACTAGGACATGGTACACAAAATATTACCTAAGGTTCTGTGGGCTCACTGATGAGTTTATGGATGAGTTTTATACAGGACTGCTTGTTAAGGAAGGCCCAGAGCCCAGTGGTAGGATGCCACTGTCAGATGTTTTATTGGCACTCTCAATTCCCCTCTGAAAGTTGTAATCTTTTAGGTCTTTTGTGTTATGGTTGCAAGCATGTCTGGGCATTTAAGTTGACCTTAAGTTGAAAAGTTGTAATGTACAAGCTATGTTTATCAGCAAATGATTAAACATTTTATTTCATGTTGTTATAAAACTGTGCCTTCCTAAAAAGCCAGAATGTTTACTTAAAGGGCATGCTAGGTGGGGTAGTTGCTTAATGTGGTTTGGAATTTTACAAGTTTCTCCTTTAATAAGAAAAGCCCTCTGTATTTTATAGTTGAATTGCTCAGTTAATTATGTTTAAAGGAAAACTATACCCCCAAATTGAATACTTGTGCAACATGTGCAACAGATATTAAAGAATCTTAAGAATATATTTAAGTAAATATTGCACTCTGTCTTTTAATTGGCTCATGTGACCTAATTTTATAGTTTGTTTGGTATGTTTGTGTGCACAGCTTAATCATACGATCCCAGAAGGCTGTCCTTATTTTTTTAAATTGCTATTTTCTATTTAGGATGACCCAATGGCACATGCTACTAAAGAGGTATATTATTATGAAATTGGTTTATTTTGCATGAAGAAGGGTTTTACATGCAATATCTTTTTATAGAGGGGTATGGTTTTCCTTTAATGCCAGATGATTTCTAAATTGTCTTTGTATCACAAATTAAATGTTTTTGTAGTTCCTTTACAATTTAGAACTATCAATTTAATTAAATTCCAATAACTTGATGGTGCAGTGAAAACAATGAGCCTGCAGAACCTTCTACAATTGCTCTCTTACATTTGCCTTCATGATAAAATGAGAAATCACTTGTAATTAATTTAACCTCTTAAATCATTATCATTATATTACCTAAAAATCCTGTCTCTATACCAGTAATGCAGTTAAAATGTTGGGAGCAGTAGATGAAGAAATATTATTTCTTTACATAGGTATTTTGTGAGATATTCACTTATCATTCCTATCACAAATTCTATTATATTTTGGTGTTAGTACTCTGGAAGGGCATATTACTAGATGTCAGCACAACACGACCTATACTATTGGAGCATTTTAGTTCCCCTCCTTATATGTCTAATTCCTTTTTCCAAATATTTGCTTTTTGTCTCAAATATCTTGTATTTTCCATTTAAGAATTGTAGAGTTTAAAAAAAAGTCTGACCCCAAAGTACACATACACACACAATGCCCCTTAAATTGGCAGAATACTCCCTCTTGCATATATACATACATACATATAGGGCTAGTGTTGAATATTCTTTTGCCTGTTGATTTAATTAAGAAAAAATCAATGTTCTTACCAAATTTTCAAATGGTCTTCATGTTTTACAAATCTGTAAACATGAACATCTTTTCTCCTTACCTTAGGTTCAGAGCTAAAGCCCATGAGCCTTTCATGTACCTTGTGAGTCTTCATAGCTCTGAAGTTTCCTTGTTATTAATTGTACTAATTATTGTTATGGCACAGGGAGATATGGCCTCAATATACCGATTTTGAATACTTTCTGAACTTTTCTTTATTGTGATCATGGTATTTTATCTTGATTTTTCCCTGTCAAAAAATGTTTAAGCAAAATTTGAGAACAAGTTGTATGTCCTACAGATGAGTTGTCAGCCGAAAACCTTTGCGATTCCAATATAAACTTGGCAGAGGTCAAGAAATTGTTTTTTATTGAACCTCTCAGTGTTTCTCAGTTTAGATTGAAAATGCCTATTGTACTTTGTTTTAGTTACTTGTCATCTGTGTAATTAACTTTGAACCACTCCTTTCTTTTCCCCTTTTCTCATTTTAAATGTATAAAGTGATAAATACACAGGAGACAGTTTTGTAGTAACAGGTATCTAGTGTTGCAGGTTTGATGTAAAAAAAGCCTTATGATGAAGATACAGTACATTAAATTACACAAAGTAACTCAAAGCACAGATTTATTTTAGGATATTTCTGTTTCTTGAAATTGATCTCATAGCTAATTAGCAAATGACTTTATGATGGGTTAGTTTGATTTTTAAAACGTTTTTCTTCATTGATACATATACTGTATATGCATTGGTTTTAATCATTTATTTTTTTCTGATTTATTTAGCCTCACTTTTTTTGATTAGTGTAATGTCCACAGTTTACATCCTTTTCTCCATAACGAGTTATTAGGAACTGTTGCTTGTTGGAGATATCAGTGGTAACAACTCCTTAGAGGGCATAAAAAGAAGGTCCCATTTCTACTAAAGGGTTCCTTGGCTAAGTCAACTTTTGTGAAACAGAAATTAAAAGACAATGTTAAATATATGGATTAGTACATACCAATTTTTCATAATGTCCGGAACATTTGCTGATTTACATGCATTTGCCAACATTGTTGACATACAAGGCTTGTGTGTCCCTAGAGTCTCTCTTATGTGCAACAGCTATTTTTTACTATGCTTTGTACAGTGACCTTTGAGGTCAGCAATTGTGACACAGTAATGCACATGCACATTTGTGAGGCTACAATGGAGGATGCTGGGTACTCAGTAGTTAAGGGATAGATTTCTATTCTCCAGTTAGGGTAAGATAGTTTCTGCTACTGCCTTTGATCCATAACTGAGTTTTTATCTTTTCCTACAATGTTTTATCTGTATTTCTCTCATTGTATTGCTTTTTCTTGACATCTTATATTGGGACATTTTGATACTTTTTTATTACTTTGATACTTTTTGATACACTTTTAACATTAAGTACTTTGTCGGATTTCTTTCAGGAAGGATTACTCACTATTGGACATTTTTCCATGAATACAGTTTTTTCACTAAGGATTATTTTTTTGCTGGTATCGGCTCCTGCACAAATAATTATAAATATTAATATATATTGTTTCTTTTGACTTTCTTACGATTGATGCTAATTAGTTTCACTTTTTCACACGCCCACTTATCTGATCATGTGATATGTTTAACCTATAAAGTGTTTTCTGCAGTCTGTATGTTTATGCTTGATAAAGGGGGCAACCCTGAAACATTGCATGCTGCAATAAAATTAAGCAAGGTTTAACCTGCTTGCATTACCTGTGTGCCGGTGAATTCTTGCCATTGGATTGTGAGGTTGCCGTTTCCTCATTTTACTGTGCACCAGGGATATCATTGGGAGGGCCAGGGTGTGCGAGTACGTACTTGATCGTTTATCCAGTGTTAGACCTGAGAAACTAGGGGAAGGCATGCAGGTGGAGATAATATTACTAAAAGCACGGATTCTACACCTTACTCCTTAGACCAACTCATTGATGGGAAGATATTCCATTCCTTGTTAAAAACTTCTATTAGAACAGTTATTAAGATACTGCATCATCAGTTATTTAAATATTTTTCTTTATAACTATGTGCTCATTAAGCTGTGAGCTTTTCCTGGATGGAGAACTGTGTCAATCAGCACTGTCCTGTAAACCCAGAAGCTCCCCTTTGCTATGTTAGATGCTGTTATCAGCTTCAAAGTCATATCAAAACAGTGTTTGTTCTCTGCTTTGATTTTACCAACACAGTGAATTCAAAGACCACAGGTCTATTTATGAAAATTTAGATAATTCAGAAACAGGCCCAGGAGTTTTTCTTGTAAATAAACATAATTCAATATGATTCTTTAATAAATTTCTTTCTGAAAGGCATAGTTTTAGAGAATTTTTTTCATTTCTACCTCTTTAGAAATTATTACTTTGTGTTGCAGTTGTTCATAAGTTACAATACATTTAGGGGGCACAATAACTAAGGGTCAAATAAAATTAGAATTTTGAAGTAATTTTGGGCTACTTCGACTATCGTATAGCCCAAAATTTGTTTTGAATTGAAAAAAATTTGAATTTTAAAGTACTGGACTATTCGCCAACTTAAAGCTGCCAAATTGCCATTTTAGCCTATGGGGGACCTCCTAGAACCAGTCCTGAAAATTTTTCGAAGTACTAGGCTTTTATTTGATCAAATACGGCCATTTCCGATTGTAAACGACCATTCGATCAAAAATGACCCCCCCCAAAAATGTGATAGTCGAATTTCGAAGTGAAAAAACTAAATTAGTAAATCTGCCCTTTATAGTACAAAGTACCCCAGTTAGACTATTTGCCACCTTAAAGCTGCCAAATTGCAATTAGCCTATGGGGGACCTCCTAGAAATTGTCCTGAAAATTCCTAGGAATTTGAAGGATTTTGCACAAAACTCTATTTGATAAATTTTAATGCAAGGATCACTAATAATGCTACTATAGTGTCACGACTAGTGGGACCAAAATGTGGTCTAATGGGATCAATGGCCATAGTATTATTATGTATATATCTAGGAAGAGGCTGACAAACAAGCAAACAGGCAGGAGTTAACAACAAAGAGTAGCTTTATTCATCAAAACAAACACAAAGACAGACGCAGAAAGGCTTAAATGAAAGTAGGCATTGGCATATCAAGACATGGCAGAGAGAAAGTTCAAGACTCAAGGCTAGGTCAGACAGGCAAGGATATATGCAGAAACAGAGCAAAGGATCATTTACCATGGGAAGAGTGACCAAGGAATGTGATCTTCAAACTGGCAGCAAGCACAGTGTTTTAAATCTTTGAATTTCCCAACTCCAGGAAGCACACATGCCAGGCCACTAGGGAGAATACTTGCCACTCCAGTAATAGTTTTCTGGTGTGTTTGTGATGATACTGATGTTACTGAGCTGATGTCAGCGGCTTGGTCAGACGGACTAAGTGGCAAATTCACTAAGATCCGAAAAATCGCCAGCGCAGGCTTCGCTAGCGTACGCCGCACTTCGCCAGGCGAATTTTCACCAGCACTATACAAATTCACTAAAGTG
>CM044447.1:66379300-66445956 GCA_024363595.1 Xenopus borealis
TTAAGTAAAAAAAATCTGCTGCCATGATAGACCTGTTTAACACGTGAAGGATACAGTACTTTCTTAATGAACAGTAAAAACAGCATTACTTTCCTTTGTTCCTTGGTAAATAAATATCAAGGCATTTAACCAACACATCAATGCCCAAGTCTTTACTCCCTCTCAGATCTAAGTAGTGACAAGGACCCGTTATCCCTGCTGAGCTGTGTGACCCACATAGCAGAAGAACTTGACTAACTTCTGAATGTGAGCTTAGATGTAAATAAAACACTGCACAAATAATTTAACTTTAATGTTGTCTTCTATTTATGGAAACTGCCTTTCAGTAGCATTAGGCAACATGGGGATGACTAATGATTTAATGATCTTATCTGAGGCGTTTGGTTTTTGGTGGACTAACAACTTATATATTGATTATCATCTGTTAGCCAAAGCAGATTTTGTCATTCAATATAGTTAGGCAACATGCTAAAATTGAATAGTGCACAGTTTTAGGTGGTGAAGTGGACCAAAAACCTATATATTGAAATTCCTGATTCAGCCTTAATGTTGGCTTCTATATTCCAAAGTAGACAGTTCAACTGAGCTAGACATCAAGGAAAATGTCTCATAAGGGGGAAAATAATTAAAAGTCACAAGTTTTACTTAAAATAGCATTTTTTACCACTGCTTGCAATGTAAAATCATTCACTGGCAAATATTACAATACACATTATCACTAAAGCAAAGGTTTAGTGTTAACACCAGCTCTGGAGTTTCGTTAAATATTTTGTTGCAAAAAACACTTTGCGCTTCTGAAATTTAATTACACAAGCTGCAAATTTTTGAAACCCCTATTTGTCTGCTAACTTTGCGATGAAGTCGGTGAGGTCTTTAATCAGTGAAAAAATTGTACAAACATGGTCGCTGATGTTCACAAGCATCTTTGTACAGGGTTTTTTGCTCAAACAAAACATATTACATATTGCCCCTTAGCCTTTTATTGATAGCCATGGAAATTTCAAGGAGGGAGAAATCCTGTTGAAAAAAAAGGGGGTACAGCCACCTTGCAGTTCCATGTTACATGACCTGTATAAAAGCCTTCTGTCTCATGCTTTTATATGGTCAATGAATTCCTCAGTGACATATAATATCCTTATATTTTGCAATAGGGGGTGTTTATTCACTTGGTACCTGTCCCAGCCCTTACCAAATAAACAACAGCCCCCTTCCTCAAGCCCCTTTAATTGAATACAATGCATGCTATTTTTGGATGAAAAGGCCACAGAACAGTTTTTATTATAACAAATAATATTTTAGTGCAAAACACATATGACAAATGATAACATATCATTAACATAGCATAAGATAACAATAGCCAGCTGCCATAGTAGCCTGTAGGCCACCTGCTACTCAACCAAATGCTATTCCTGTGGCGTTTGCTTACCCCTGAGGTGCCATGCCTTCCAGTTACCCATTAATCCTGCAACTCCCATGCTCACACACCTATTGTTCCTGGATTCCATGATCCTGCCATTACCCACCATATATCTATAGGGGAGGGTGGGAGTTTTATGATGCTGCTACAAAATGGAGTGGTGGTGGGCACCCCCATTCCCCTTCCTTTAACTTGCCCTATGTCACTCTGCCTGCTCCTTCAGCTACCCAACCCCCTACAATCAACTAGGGGGGGCTTCTGCACCACTGGCTCTGTCATGCCCCTGCTTCCCTAGGCTTTGCCCCATGTTATCGGGTTACTATTTATTCATTAATATAGTTACCTCCTTATAACTAAAACACATTTTAGTTTTTAAGATACAATGGTTTTCTGTTTCCCTACTGATTTCATGTCATTAGTTGCTTGTTAGTCTCATACATGCAGGAGCTTATTCATATTTTCTCTAAATATATGTTAATGTCTCATACCCAATATAATGCCCCTTTTATACTCATGACAAATTGCCTCATTTTGTAAACAAACTGTCATACGTGAATCATTTTTTTTTCAATGCAAAAATAATCTACAATGTCTGCATCACATTTTGAATGCCTCATCATCAATACAGGTTTTTATTTAGTTCTTAAATCCATACAGAAGCATTCAGCAGTTTTTTTAATAATTAATAGAGTACTTTGTTGTGGGGGTTGCTTTGTTCTGAAGTTCATACAATGCAAATGGAAATGGTTGAGTGCAACAACATAGCTAGGTTTCTTAAATTATATGGATATGCACGTCAGTCTGGTGGAGTAGTTATATACAGTTACACAGGGCATTTTAGAATTGTGCAGTGGATGTCACGTATTTTAATTGCCCTATCTGAAAACTCTGCCTCTCTACAGCATGGAAGACACAGGGCATTTTATATCTTTAGATCTGCATTACATCTCATAATTCCAAGTTTATTTCTAGAAATAAAATGTTATGGCTTTTAATAGGATCTATGTGTGTCTAATATGCAACAAAATTGAAATTGATGTCATCATTCTTAGCTACTGTAGGCTTACTCCCTGTAATATCTCATTCTGAAACAGCGTCATTTTATAAGTATTTCTTTCTTTATTATTACGAATCAGCACTATCGGTGAGTTGAAACTATTAGTTGCTTCATATATATTGTTAGCCACTTGGACATATAAGTTGCTATGGCAATGGAAGGCTATATTGTCACAAACCAGATATCTTGGTGATATAAGATATTTCTTGTTTCAGAAATAGATGCAGAATAGGTCTTAGTGGATTTTATTTCAAGCTACAACAGACCAGCCACCTGTTTCAATATATTGTTTTTCAGGATTAAGAGGCAATTGAACACCAGCATGGCACAGGCCCAGTCTTACCAGACCTGGACTGGCAATCTGTGGGATCTGGCAAAATGCCAGAGGGGCTGTCATAAGATGAATGAAGACAAACATTGTGCACACTAAATGCCCATTTTTGATACTATGGAATTATTCCAAAACCATATTTTTTGACCTGTTAGGAAATCCCATTGGATGTGGTCTTTAGATGCTGTCTTCGTGGATACCTTTTTCTGATTAGATTAGGCTGGTTTCAGGAGTGTGTGAACAAACTGAGCAAAAGTCTACTTGTTTGGTGACTTCCTAAATGAACTTTACAATGTTGGGATACCAGATGGTTTCCCTTTGCTGATTTTATTAGGACACATTAGTATTTCTTTACAAAGTATGTATCAAGGTTCAAAGTGCAGCAGATGGAACATTCCAGCTTGACAATATAATGTACTAATCTGTTTGCTTCAGAAACACTACTATAGTTCATAAAACAAGCTGCTGTGTATCAGTGGTGGAAAAAGAAAAATGGCTATATGGCACAGGTTAACTAGTGGATTACAGAATACATCATTATGTTCTACAGAGCTTTTCTGCTACCTGCTGTGTAACCTGAGCCCTTTCTCCTTTAAATGGTTGCCCCGATTGCTACACAGCAGCTTAGGTATATAAACAATACTAGTGTGTCTGAAGCAAACACCGCAGTTTTATCATTGCAGTGCAACAGTGCATTCTATTAGTGTTACTTTAAAACACTTTCATTTTTGGATGTTACTGTTCCAATGGCAGAGCTGAGGGGTACCTTGCCTATACGTACACATCATTGCTAGCAGTGATGCCATGCACCACCGCACATGATGTCATGTGCATATTGCAAGCTTGCAGGGGCACTGACCCTAGTAACACAATATTGCACCCCTTGGAATTCAAACCATTTGATATGAATATGTCCTATAAATTGTGTATGTATATCAGTCATGAAGGAAATGATCAAAATGTCAAAAAGTTTATTTTACCTACATCGCCTATAACATTTGTTAAAAATATGAATTTTGACTGTTCCATTTATTTTTCATAACCATGTGTCAAAATAAAACAAAATACACGTGTGAATCATGCAGTCCCCCGCCTTCTCCTTTTAATGTGAGAAACAAAGTTTGGTCGTTTTTCATGTATTTACTACTATCAAGGCACT
The DNA here is from genome assembly GCA_024363595.1 of Xenopus borealis. NCBI lineage: Eukaryota > Metazoa > Chordata > Amphibia > Anura > Pipidae > Xenopus > Xenopus borealis. Next base: position 66,383,265 of record CM044447.1, read on the forward strand.
AGATACGGACATGATAAACATTATCTGTCTGCTCCCCTCCACCATAAAAAAAAACATTTCTGCTGCTCATATATAAAAGACTCATAATCTCTGCTTGGTTTTTATTGCTCCTCACATTAAACCCATTTGTCATCAATCCTGGTCTGTATTGTCCTATTCTGCAAATAGAGGCAGTTCTTTTTTCATTGTATAAAAATTGGTAAACCCATTTTTATACAAAATTTTAAAAAATCTTGTTTTTTTTAAAGATCATAATATTGCTTAAGAATATTATAGAAGTACAGTAGCATAGAAAAATTGTGAATATATAGTAGCAGAAATACATTTAGACTCAAATGTGATTGCCAAGAATAGCATTTTTTGTGTTGTGTCAGTAACAATTCCTCTGTGATTAACATTTTACAGAATTTTATATTTATAGAGCAGCTGATTACAGATGCCAGATGAAACACTTGTTAAATGTGGCTTCACAATGTAAAATTAGAGGACATAACTGAAAGTTCTTTGATTTAAGGAAGACTCTCTTCCATAACCAGAGATGTCTCAGTGTTTAGTTTCAGAGGAGTACATTGCACATTTGAACATCATGATGAACATGTCCCAGTATGCAATATGGTGGCTGCTAGATTGTTAATATTTGCTGTGTAAATAACATCTACAACAAATGTACAAGACTCTCAGTCTTCTCTTAGCTGGACTGGTAAAATCAATACTGGTCATACCCAAGTACTGATTGTGCAAACCTGACTTTGTGGCACAATTCTTTTGACACACTTTTGCTATGTGGTTTGACACTAAGGTAGCTATACCTCTGTTGTCTACCAGTATCAGTTGGCACACTTGCACATGATTCAGCAAAACAGACTAGTGGACATCAGATGTGCTTGGCACCAGAATGCGCAGAAGAGTGACTTAGGAAGCAAGCATGAATCTTCTATATGTATAAAGGATACGTTGTTCATATTCACATATTTTTAATATAGGGCTCATAAACAAACACAAATGCATTGTGCAAAGTGCAATTTTGGATGCAAATTGACATGTTTATTACTCAAAATACCAACTTTTTCCTGCAATTCAACATAATTGCATACTGTTCAATTACATCTCATGTATCAAAACATGCTAAACTTGTCCAGATGCCATCATTTCCAGAGTACTGCAACCAATGCTTTTGACATAATACTGATGCTCATTTTGATGCTGTCCACAGTGGGAAGTTGGAGTTACCAATTTAGAGATGAATGTTGCCCCAGGATTCCATTTGTGTCAGTAGGTGCACTTGCACCATTCATCTGATGAAATTTGTATGGCACAATAGCACTTGACACCAAAATGCACAACTGCAAGGTGCAGCTTCGGACACAAATACCTTTAAGGAATGACTTTTATTATATTTCCCCATAAGATTTCTCTGGCCATCTAGCTGTCACTTTTTGAAGATATTCAGGGGAAATGTCAACCCACCTCTTCTGTAGCTTTTCCCAGAGGTGCAACTGGTTTGCAGGTTATTTTTCTCTGACCTTATGGTTAATCCATTCCTACAAGAGCTTGATAGGTTTCAGGTCTGGCAACTATGTCAGCTAGTCCATAAAAAACAGCACTCCTCAGTAGTCTTCATGCCTCATTTACCTGCAGAAGCCACTATACCTGGGTAAACGTGCTTTTTGTTACATGACCCTATATACTTATTGCTGTTTTAATACAGGTGTTAATAATAGCATCCATGCACAAACCTGTGGTGTATAGAGTATGGAAATTGAAGGTCTGGAGATATGGACACCTGCAACATTATTTCAGACATGCTTTTGTGCAGGCAAAGATTAGACCCTAAATAGGATTTAGACCTGTTATTCCATCCTAGTTACAGACAAGTTCCTCCTACCAAGCACATGTTGGCAGTCCTTTGCTAAAATATACAGAGAATGCCTTATTATGGTGGTAGTGTGAATGTACATGTGTAGTGCAATCATATTTGATTGTCTTGATAGATAGATGGACACTTTCCACTTCGCTGGTTATCTAAACTGAATTAGTGTAAACATCCCCACGACAATTTAATAGGAACAAGTATGTAACATGATACCAAGATATTTTTGTTTCTTTAAAAATGTATAGCAAGCATTCACTAAGTGTGAATTGTGTATTGTGCATCCCCACACACCCCTTAGAACAGTATAACAGGCATTTCAACATGCTTGTAGACTTCCAAAGATCTAGACTAATTCTCTCTTCCACCATGTATTATCATGTTTATCTACAGACCACAAGAGAATTTGTTGTTTTTATTCAGCATGTTTAGAATGTTACTGTATGTCCTAGAGGTGAATGAAAAATAGTGGTGCTCATTTACTAAGCAGAGTATTGAGGATGACATTTTTTTATTGATCATATCAAGATGCACCATTCACCATTCATTTTTTTTTTTTTCGAAATTTGACCATTAGCAATCTGCCCCCAAGTACCAAACAGATAATACCAAATTCCAAAGGCATAACACAAAAGTCATGAAAGGAAGAAAAGATTGGTTACTTTGGTCCTATTATAATGAATTTTATTCATTTGGTTCCACTAATTCCAAATATTTGTTAAATTAATGGGATTTCTAACTTTTTTCTAACTTTTATATTTTCCTCTATAAAATGCCTCTGTATTTCAGGATACTAAACATAAAAACATTTGTTTTCTCTTAGTAAACTATTCCCAAAAAGAACTGTGGTTTCTGCTGCTAGCTTTAAAATGTCAAACATCATCTTCTAGCCATCCATGAAGTTTTTTATTCTTCCTTCAATGATGTGTGTTCACCTAAGCAAATCCCCTACTTTCCATAAAAATATTCTTTATATCCTTCTAGTTATATAATATAACAATTGCTTATGTATGCAGTTTTCCGTGATATCCTACTGATGTGTTCCAACAAATGAAGCATAAAATAGTTGCTGGAATTTGGTGCCGTTCTTATTTGATGCTGAGGGAAGTGGCTCGTTTTATTTGTGTTGCCTCTGTACAGTAGCCTAAGGCAGCAATAAAAGAGAAATACTGTAAAAGTAGTCTCCATTGTAGTTTACATGTTACCCTCAGATGTCATTTAATTTCATTTCTCCCTTTTTTCTCTCCATTGCATAGCACAAGCATACTTTATGCATGGAAAGAGCAAAGAGCTTGACACCATGGAAATTAATTTATAGAATGCAAGGGAGAGGTTAATGTATCCACTTTGTACATATGTCTAAATATCTTAGCAATTTTTACAGTTGAGTAAGAATGTGCTCTCCATTTCAAGAAATTGACTTCACTTGTCATAGATATGCATTTATATATGACTTTGTTGTAAGTATACCTTACCTTGTGCTCATTCAACTTATTCAGAGTTTAAATAGTATACTACAAAAAATGGGATATTAAATCGACCAAAATTCAGAATATAGCAAGCACAGATATCTGCAAACATCATAGAGATTATGATGCAAAAACAATAAAGAATACTCAGATAAAATTACAAATAATTTAGAAAATCTATAAAGGCAACATCATCATAATAGCAGTTTGATTTATCTTGAATTCACATGTAAAGAAAATTTAGAGTCCAAACATTTTTACTTTTTTTTTATTTAAGACGTGTTTTTAAATAGTTAAATTGGAGAAGTATTTTGTTCTTTAAGACCAAGTCTCATTTGAAACTTAATTAAAATGAAATATATGTAAACTGCTTTATGGAATTACTTTCAAATGTAAATATGATCATGGGCATTCTCATGCAAAACCACTTCACAAAAACAGAATCCACTAATGTCATTGCTGACCAGACCGCCATGGGAATAACTGGTTTGAATCTCTCAAACTGCACTCAAATTTAGTACTTGAATAAAACAAAAAAAATAGATAAATACAATCAGTGCTGAATTGTTCCAAATTCCAGCTTTCTTAATTGATTATCATAAAAAAACCTTGAAAATACAAATGAAAAAATGTGGCAGCTAAAACCTGACAAGCTGCTATATACAGTAGATCAGCTGGAGGTGTATGTACTGTCATGGGAAAACATGTTTTTTTCAAAATGCATCAGTTAATAGTGCTGCTCCAGTAGACTTCTGCACTCAAATCCATTTCTCAGTTTTGAAATCTGACATGAGGCTAGACGTTTTGTCAATTTTCCAGCTGCCCCTTGGTCATGTGTCTTGTGGCAGAACTTTAGGACGGAACTGCTTTCTTGCAGGCTGTTGTTTTTCATTCTCAATGTAACTGAATTGAACGCAGTGGGAGTTGGGTTTTTACTACTCATTGCTGTTCTTAGATCTAACAGGCAGTTATCTTGTGTTAGGAAGCTATCTGGTTACCTTCTCATTGTTCTGTTGTTAGGCTGCTGGGGGGGGAGAAAGGGATGGGGTAATATCACTCCAACTTGAAGTACAGCAGTAAAGAGTGATTGCAGTTTATCAGAGCACAAGTCACATGACTTGGGGAAGCTGGGAAATTGACAATATGTCTAGCCCCATGTCAGATTTCAAAATGAAATATTACAAAATCTATCTGCTCTTTTGAGAAATGGATTTCAATGCAGAATTCTGCTGGAGCAGCACTATTAACTGATGCATTTTGAAAGAAAAAAAATTCCCATGACAGTAGCCCTTCAACATTCAGGCTATTTTATTCTTAAGGTTTTTCTTAATTGAATTTGTAAAAATGAATGGAATCAATGCAATTTTGGTTGCAAACAAACATAATTTAGAGTTAGCAGTGAAAATAAAATGTATTTGTAAAAAATGATTAAGCTTAATTGGGATTTTAATCATATTTAGAAAAAGCTCAAATAAAAAAATGTATGAATAGGGCTATTGGTTCCCTAGGTACAGTTACCCACAATTACTAATCAGCAGGTAGCATTTACTGGTCACCAGTAAACTGATAGATTATGTTATTTCATTGCATACAATATATTAATTTCTACCACCTTCACTGTAGTGCAAATAAATGTTGCAAAATACATAAAAAATATAAAATATTTTCAATTACAAAAAATGTTATATACAAAACAAAAATTTTGTTCCCAAGACACCTCCAAATATATATCTCTAAATTCCGAGGGTTAGTTACAAAGTTTGTATAGAAACTTCCATATAATATAGGGAATTGGTAGCTCTCTGATTTATGATGACTGCAATTACATGGTACAAGGTAGTGTTTGAGATAACTGCATATGTGCCTTGGCCCTTGACGCCCCTTAAGGGATTGGCATTCCATTTATGGAATACTTCTACAGCTTCATTGATGCCACAACTTGCTCAGAGCCACATGCACAAAAACCAATAATTTTGAAATGCAGTAAGCATGGAATTCTCAGATTATAACTATGCATGTTGGGTTGTACTACATTCTTAAAAAAATAAAGATGGCATCAATAAATTTGGGAGTGGGTGACCTGGCACAGCTGACTTGTTCTTTGTTGGTTAGAAAATAATGAACAGAATATTCTAAGCTCCATTCATAAATTATGCCCTAGTTATTATTTCACACAAATTGCAAACACATTGGCATGTCACTGAAAAATAATGACTTACAGTAGCAGAACTCAATCTCAGCCAAATGCTTCTGCAAGTCAGGCTAGTTCTCTGAGTTGAGATATTCTCCCAGCTCCTATTACACAGCATCACTGACTCAAGGTATAATATATTTTTAAATAAAATAAAGATTTATCAAGCAGGGAATGGCTTGATAAATCTTGTTACATCGAAAAATATTGCACTTCAGTTGGTGAAATATGAACTAGTCATGCACTTGGCCTTTAATAAAGAAACCTTACATAGAAAAGGAGTTTTTTTCCCCTTCTTGTCATTACGCGATTAAAATCGAATATTTTATGTTTTACTGAATAAAGTGGTGCTATGCTATTTATTTAAGGGAATGTTTCAAAAGTCTTCATGAAACCCCACAATCATATTGACTAAAACACCGACTTTTCAATTTTTTTCTGGTCAAAGTTTTTAGGGGAAAACTTTTTGGTGGAGATTTTTTGAGATTTATCTTACCCCAATGCTGCTAATCAAAAAATACACAATGTTAAACCTGTGTAGGTTATGCAGAGGTCAGTGGCAAATTTACCTGATCTGTGCTGGATGATCCGATAAAGTTGGGGTTTCCATCTGATAATTAGTTTTCACAGCAGAAATTTGATAAAATTTTGTTTTTCGAGAGTCAGCCATATAAAAATAATTGATAAATAATTTTAGTTCATGGAAGGGAGTTTGGTATGCTTTGTTTTCATAAAAATGTTTGATTAATTTGAGTTTTAGTAAATAAGCCCCTAACTGGTTTCTTTGTCTGTCCTGTGCTCTCCCAAAACTTGTTTTATTAGATTTTCTCTTCATGGACTCCGTCATTATGGGTTTGATGCATTGTGTCCACCACAGGCTGCGTATTGAACACCCAACCCATCTAATTGTGTTCCCCTTTGTACCCTGCCGCCTCACAATCTAAGCACACCTATAGACATACAGTAACTTACACTTTTAAAATGGAGCACAAAAGTTGTATGTGATTGCATAGAGTGTACCATTCAGGATGCACAAGGTGGGGCATTAAGTTCAAGGCTTGTGTAAGCTGTGCTCTGCAATTTGCTTTGTTCAGACTGCTAATTAAAGAGCCCTAGAACAGTACCAGAACTGCAAGTTCAGTTTTGATTGCAGTTCCCATGTTTTTTTTATATCATAATGCCCATGATCTTTTTTCCCACAATTCTAAAATAATTGTGGTCACAATGGGGCAATGCATCTGGTGCAATTAAAGCCAATGCAACAAATGTGATACAGATGTGCTTGCACTTTATGCAATTTGGACACCATTTTGCTGAAATTGTTGTTATTCCAACTAATAGCATTAGCCAGGCAGAGTATTTTGTGGAAGTTTGATGTCTGCAGCATGTAACTTAGTGTGCATCTGTCGGCCATGTAGTAATTCAACTGAAGATGCTTGGGTTGTTGCATGGTACGTTGCTCTGTAGTTATGTAGGAACTATGTTGTAAATACTTCCCAGTAAGATTTGCTGTCTATTGTGCTTCTTTCAGACTTCTGTTCAATCATTCGATTTCTCCATTTGCTTGTGGGTAATCCACTGAAGATTTCCTGTGCACAATATTTCTCTCTCTCAGAAAGAATTCAAGCTCAGATAAGACAAACTGTGTTCGTTGGCTGATAATAACTCCTTTGAATTACCTTCTCTGCTGAAGACTGTAGATAGAAATGTTATTACTGTAGCTGATGTTCTATGAGAAACAAATGCAATTTCAGGCCATTCACTGTAATCAGAGTTATAGCAAATCTGCAGTCTATAGGAGCATCTGCAAAAGAACCCACAATATCAATATCAAGTTTTTCCCATGCTGAATCAGGAAATGGTACTGGCTTAAATGGTGGTGTATGTGTGATAGCTGTTTTGTTATGATTCTGACAAGTAACACAAGAATGAACGGCAGTGAGTGACCACATCGGCATCCATTGCTGGCCACCAGTATAGTTCTCGTAGTCTTTGTGGTGAAATGTTAGACAAGTGTTGCTTTGTGGTGAAATGTTAGACACAGGCTGTGGCAGGCACTGGTGCTATAGTAATGAGACCATCAACTAATTGTTGGGTTAATGAAGTAAAGAGATCCCTTCCAAATATAGCTGTACCCTTATTCACAATGTAAAAGTCACATTTTGTAGTATTTGATTCAAATTGTACAGTCACTGGCAAGCAACCAAGCACAGGAATTGGATCCTTTAAGTAATTGACTAGTCTCAGGGCAGGTGCAACAAGCATATATTTTGCAAAGTATTTAAAAAAAATATTCTTTGGTAGTATACTGTAGAAACAGCTGAACCTGTATCAAGCATCAGGTTAATGGAGTGTCCCTTGTCAGCAGAAGCAGTATTAACATTGACAGTGCATATAAACATGTCTGCAATAAATGTACCAGTGTGATCCACACTTAATACTGTGACATATGTAGCAGTGACTTGAATATCTTTAGCAGAACTATGGCAGATCTTAGCAAAATTACCTACCTTTTTGCATTTGTGGCACTGTACAGCTTTTGCAGGACATGTAGCATAATTTGCAGTGTGTTGTGTTGAACCACAGCGAAAGAAGTATTTTTTATTTGTATTTGCTGCATTGTTTTCAAGTGAATCCCTTTCCTTGGCACTGCATTTTGCCTGTGACTGTGCATTATTAGGCTACAGTGCTGGATTCACAACCTGTACATTCCCAGCAGTTCCCTGACTGAGCATTTTAGCCTCTGCCACTGCTGTTTCAATTTGGCTAGCAACTGTAATATCTTTTGAAAGGGTTAAATCCTGCTCTAGGAGCAGTCTCTCTCTCTAATGCGTGGTGAATTTGTTTTTTCCACTATTTGGTCTCTTAGCATTTCATCTGTTAGATTCCCAAACTCACAGGTAACAACAGCTCTCTCAAAGTTGCTACAAATTGTTCTGTGGATTCGCCATTACATTGTCCATGTTGGTGAAATTTATATCTTTCAGCAACCACATCTTCTCTTGGCATGAAAAAGTTCTTTATAGTTCTTTAAGAGCAGTTTAATAAGTCTCATCAGGTAATGGTAATGTACACAATATACGCTATCCCTCTGCTTCCAGGCAGTGAATAAGTAAAGCACGTTTTATAGCAGAAGAACTCTCCCCTTGGTCAGCAGCAATAATGTAATTTTGAAACATACGGATCCAAGCAGTAAAAGGTATGGTAGGCTCAGCAGGGTTTGAGAGAAAAGGTGCAGGCTGCTGCAGAGGTAGAAGAGACTTTTTGAAATTAAAATCACAAGGCAGGAAGAAGGCAGCTGTGCAAAGCATGATTAAACAGCTGTGTAAGTAATTGATGTGATTTCATACACAACCAACTGCAGCATGTGCCACTGTATTTGTGGTCATAAATTACCTCTAGTAACTTAAAATAAATAGTGATGAGCAAATTAATTCACCAGCCATGGATTCATGGCAAATTTTCAAATTCCACCATGTACGATTTTTTTTCACTAAACTGTGGTGAAAATTTGCTACATGAAAATTTTCTGTGAAAATATGCCCGTAACAACAAACACCCATAGAATTTAATTGATCTGGAGAAAAAAGTCACCATATGAAAAATTACCCATTGACTTCAAGAGCAGAGACACACGGGCAGATTTGGGCATATGAAGCAAAATGAGGAAACTTTAGGCGACTTCAAAAAATGAGGCACTCAAGTGCCTGACGATGATTTAAATTCTTGCTGGCGGGAAGGCAGAGGAAGGCAGTTTGGGAGATAAGTCGCCCCGAAGAAGAGGATATTTGTCACGGGTGACTAATCTCCCCGAATCTGCCTGTGTATCTCTTCCCTCATACATCTGGAAAAAAATAATCACCATAAGAAAAATTGAATTTAATGCATTAGGTGAAAAAAAGTTGCCATATGAAAAAAGCCCATTGACTTGGGCTTAAAAATGTCCATAGACTTCAATGCGTTTCGCAAAATTTCTCACTTTCGCAAAAATGTTTGGCAAAGCAAAATGGGACAGATTCACTCATCGCTAAAAATAAAGAATGAAAGAACAAGTCTATAAGTTAAAAATAAGCACAAATAAAGACATATGAAGATTTGTTAAAAAGTTAAGAAATATTTACTAAATAATTTAAATTGGGATATTGTCCCTTGAAAAACCATTCCTGTTTATAAACCAGTGAATGTGTAGCTTCTTAATCATCTAAAATCTAATACCACTTCATCTAGGTGAACCATAGGTTCAGTCAAGTTATTTGACTAACAATATTTGACTTCATGAAACATGGATACATGCAAATAACACCACTGTATATTGGATTTGTGTTATTTGATTCTGCCTTTGGCCTGGCATATAAAAGTAAGGCACAAAAATGTATTCAAAAGCATAAAACTCTTTGGTGGGCATGGTTCCCTTGTATGTGGGGTTAACCTAATGCCTTTGACCAAAGACAAAGAATGGACAAAGATAATAGCTATGAAAAGCTAAGCAAAACAACATATTACCCATGCAGCTTATTCCAAGCAGAAAACACTACCCTTAACTGCGGCCGCATAAGAAGATGGGTCTATGGTGATGGGAGACCTTTGCAGGTGAGTTTTGTAGTTGATAAAAGCAGCACGTTCAATACCAAGATTGCACTGAAGAGACAATAGGTTCTGGGCAAACAACTCCCCTACAAACACACACAAACAGTCTTAACATGCATTGAAGCGGCATACCTAAGAACAACTACACCAATACTAAATGCAAAATACCTGTGTCTTCTCAATGAATACAACACTGCATAGGTTCAGCATAACTGTATTCATCCCTTTTATTCCCCTATCCATTTTTTTTTTGTTTTTCATCTGCCACTTTTTATTTTAGGAAACTACTGTATGTTACAAGCAAATTGCACAATTTATAAGGATTGCACACTGCAGCCAATGAGATGTGTCCTTTTATTATTTTAGGGGCTCTGGATTAGTAGACCTGGCTTTGTGCTATAAATTTCAGATCTAGGATACAATTGCCTGTGTTTCCACACAACCCTGAATACTTTTAATGATGTAAATCATTCTTGAAATGACCATGAAAACATTTTACAAACTTCCTGACTTCCTGTCTGAAAAATGATTAATTAATAAGACAAGACATTACTAGTGAAACAAGCATCACCATATCACAGACAAGTGTTCTGTCATTAAACGGAATGAGAAACACAGAAATATCGAGCCTGCAAAATTAAATTCATTAGCAGATAATGGAACTGAGTCATTTTACTCTCACTTCTGTAAAGTAGATGCAAGTGGAATTGCTAGAAGCTTCTGAAGAATATTTGATACTGAAAAAGGAACAGAACATTTTGTTCAGTATAGCTACAGATGCTTAAAGAACCACATACATAGCCACCATAGCAAGCCTTTTATTAACTGTATAACAATAAAGTGTAAATGTGTATACGTTATTGTCATTTAAATGTTTTCTAGCTGACTTTTTATCATGAAGGATAGTTACAATGCATGTAGGAAATGTATAATATAGAAATCTGTAAAGCACAAAGCTCAGAAATACAGCTATGATATTTCCCCATGACACATATTCAAGCAAATCATTTTTTGAAAAGCATTTGACTAATTAGGTTTGTCTGTGGAATATACCAATGGTAACTATGCTTCATGTGTTCTACTGTATATTACCAAACAACTCCTTATTCAACGCCTTCACACCCAAGATTCAATAGTATTTATTTACCAGAATGTTCCTCCAACAGACACAAGGGAATCCATTCTGATTAGAAGAAAGGGGATTTGATCTTAATGTTCAGATAGCATTTTTTACAGTGATAGCTGTGAAGTTGTGGAATTCTCTGCCTGGATCAGTTGTTCTGGCAGATACATTAGATTCAAAAAAGGAGTTAGATGCCTTTTTTTTTTGGCAAGTGAAAAAAGACAGGGGTATTGAAAAATAGCTCTTGATCCAGGGACCGTTCCATTTGCCATCTTGGAGTGAGGAAATAATTCTTCCAAGCTCTGGGGTAAATTGGAAAGCATACAGAAGGAGTCTTTGGCTTTCCTCTGGATCATCTAGCAGTTAGTTGGATCAGCAAGTTATAAAATGGCCCAGAACTGATCTAATCAGGTTCAGGTCCAGTTAAAGGCAGCAGATTAGGGTTCGGGGAAAGTGGTTTATTATAAAACAAATTAGGATTGTTCCTTAATGTTTATACTTTGTTGTTATTCGGTTAACTGTTTGAATTACATACTGGATGATAATTAGATGTGGGTCTGAACTCAGAATAGAAAAATAAATACACAATGAACAAGAAATCTCTGGGTGCCAGGTACCCAAAGAACCAGTTAGCATGAAAGAGAAAATTTATCTTTTTCTGAACAACATTACTTTTCATAAAAGTAGGGTTTGATTTTAATAGCTATGCCAGGTGTTCCCTCTCTATGGGGGTCTGATTTTTAAGGTTTGTTATTGGAGTTACCACTTTAAAACTAGACAACAGACATAAAATTGTACTTAAAGGCACTTATTTGTGGCCATTTGAATGCATTATTTGTGATGTGCTTAATAATTTTTTGCATGGAGGTCCATCTATTATCATTTTGAGTCCTGCAGAGCACATTCAGATATCATTAAGAGTGGTGATAGGGGGACAGCAGCATATTATCCTACACTGCTTTGTTCCGGATGGCAGCCCCAAAAAAAGTGCTGTGTGTGCAATTAGCCTACCGGATTGTAATTTGTACATAGTAAGGCCTAAAACCAGGCAGAGCATACAACTTGCAAATAACAAATGTTTATCTAAGCTAAAATTGTGATGATTGAAGTTCACAGGTATTTTAATCTTCTCCAAATAACATTGGGCCAGCACTAGTCACATCTGAAGTTCTAATAAAATTTTACAATTTGAAATGATCATTGATTAAAATGAGGATGCCATTTCAATTGATCTTTTAATAATGTGTTATTTACAGTTTGTCATTCTGTGTGAGGAGCTACTGCTACTGTAGCTTGCAAAATAATCAATGAGGGAAAAGTCACTACCTGTCATTTTTGCCTTTTTTAGTTTTTTAGTTTTTTCATTAGTAAGAAGGAGACCATGTAACTATTGTATGTATCAAATGCCAGCGATTGTCATTTGGTATAATTTATAGTTGCAGTGGATCTTACTTGGACTAGGCATGTTGCTTCATACCTTTGGCTAGTGCTCATATGTAAATTTAGTAATGAATAATCCGAATGCACATCTTACAACATGTGATACAATAAATACATTTTGGACACATTCAAGTAAGAAAGGATTTTGGGCCTATTTATTAAGACTGCAATTGTGTTTTTGAAGAAAATTAGTTAGAACAGCACAGCCATGTTTTTCATTTAAAATTTTAGCACTGAATTTTTAATATAAAAAAATGTAAAAAAAATGGCATTTAAAACCTGCCGACTTTTACAGTGTCACGATCGGTGCCCTAAATCCAGAAGCGGTGCTAGGCTCACTGGTCTCGACTCTGCTTCTGCCTTCAGCTAATCAGATACCGCCAGGTCTTAATAAGAGAGAGTCAAGCAAGGGTTCTGAACGAGCAAAGAGGTGCGGTCGTTATGAAGGTTTTGGGACAAAAGGCAACAGTTCAAGGAGTAGACAGGCAGATTTCAAAGAGTAGTCAGGCAGGCAGGGGTCAATGCCTGTAGAAACAGAATAGTCAGGCAGGCAAGAGTCAGGTTTTGCAAAGTGCAAAATAGTCAGGCAGGCAAGGGTCAACTTTGGCAGAGTTCAGAAAAGTCAGGCAGGCAAGGGTCAAAACAGGAATCAAACAGGCTAACTATCACACTCAGGAACTAACGAATTAGACCAACTAGCCCAAAGCCCCTTTAAATATTGTGAAATTTCTTGAAATGCTTGAAGTTACCACTTTTTATTACACATGTCCAGGGAACCTTAATACAGACAAGAGAGTTAATATAATGCCCTACACATGAGTCCCACTGCAAAATTACTGTTCTATATGTTAAGAAACCGAAAGTTACCCAAAAAAAGACTATTGCAGTCTATGTGGGACATTCACTAAGATCCGAAGAAACACCAGCGCAAGCTTCGCTAGTGTTCGCCGCATTTCGCCAGGCGAATTTTCGCCAGCGCTGCGCAAATTCACTAAAGGGCGAAGTTACGCTCAGGTCGGCGAACGGTAGTGTATTTGCGCTAGTGTTACTTCACTAGGCAAAGCGCAGTTGCGCTAGCGAAGCCTAATTTGCATACAGCGCGAATTACAAAATATAATAGAAGTGTATATTACAGCCACTACACAAGCCCAGGAAACCTTTAATCAAAAAAATTGCCCTACATGTGCCCTGTATAGTGTTGCCAAATGTAGGGGGGATGGAGGGTAACCCACCCAAAAAAAATCTATTTTATTCAGACTATCACCCACAATGGTAAAACACGCCACAGCGCTTTTTGGGATTTCGAAAAAATTTGACATTTTTTTTTCAACCTCCTATCTATTGTATTGCACTTCACCTGGTCTGACCTGGCGAAGTTAGGTCTAGCGTAAGTGCTAACTAACAGCAAAAAGTTGAACAGTGCGCAACTAAGCCTGGCGAAATGGTGTGAAGTTGCGCAAGTCTATCTACTTCGCTAGCGTAAATTCGCCAGAAACGGTGTTAGTGAATTTGCGAAGTTACGATTTGACGTCACGCTGGCGAATTTGCGCTAGCGTTAGCCGCTTCGCGCTTTAGTGAATCTGCCCCTATGAGTCACCAGTGTTTTTCAACTTTAATTAATTTTCGGCACACAGGATATGATGTTAGTGACAGGATTGAGGGAATCTAGCTTCTTTTTACGACTTCACCTGGTCTGAGGTGGAGAAGTCAACTCTGGTGAAAGCGGTGAAAAGACGCCTGATGATAGAGTGAGACCTAACACTAGTGACATTCTCTTTCGATAGCGAATTGGCACCTGCACCAGTTAGAAAATAGTTTCTTCCATTTTAAAGAAAGTTCTTCAGAGGTTAGATTTAATTTTTTTACCGATCAGATCCCAAAAGCAATGCTTGAACCTCAATTTGAAGAATATTATTTTGGCTAATTTGAGCACATGAGTATCAATACTAGGTAAGGAAGAAAATATCTCCTGAGACAGATAAAGCTTGTTAAATTTTGGTTGTGTAGATATTCTCTTAAATAACACCTCCCATTCTGATTTTAGCCAATCTGTCACCTCCCTGTGCAATGGGGAAACCTGACCCTTCTTACCACTGGAAATATTTGAAATTCCCATAACATTATCCGACTTTTCTTGCATGGCCAAGGCCTGATGTCTCAGGATCAGATTTTCTTCCTGCTTATTATTCACTTATGTTTCTGCTTTTAGTGACCTGCCTACTGTACATAACAAAAGTCTCATGGTAACTCAGCAGGGGAATAAACTTTTTTGGGTGGGGATGCTGCAATAACTTGGAGCAACAGCAGAGCTCCCACTTGTAGACAAAGACTCCACAAAATCCACTATATACATTTTTCTACCACTAGTAGCAGCATACACTATCTCAGAGGAAACACTTTGGGGCAGATTCACTAAAGCGTGAAGCGGCTAACGCTAGCGCAAATTCGCCAGCTTGACGTCAAATCGTAACTTCGCAAAATCACTAACACTGTCTCTGGCGAATTTACGCTAGCGAAGTAGATAGATTTGTGCAACTTTGCACCCTTTCGCCAGGCGTAGTTGCGCACTGGCGAAGGATCGTAATTACGCGAATTTACTAAGTTCAACTTTTTGCTGTTCGTTAGCACTTACGCTAGACGTAACTTCGCCAGGTCAGACCAGGCGAAGTGCAATACAATAGATAGGAGGTTGAACAAACCAAAAAACGCTGTGGCGTGTTTTACCATTGTGGGTGATAGTCTGAAAAAGATCGCTTTTTTGGGGGGGTTACCCTCCTTCCCCCCTACATTTGGCAACACTACTATACAGGGGGCACATGTAGGGCAATAGGACAACTTTATTTTTTTGATTAAAGGTTTCCTGGGCTTGTGTAGTGGCTGTAATATACACTTCTATTATATTTTATAATTCGTGCCATATGCAAATTAGGCTTCACTAGCGTAACTGCGCTTTGCCTAGTGAAGTAACACTAGCGTAAATACGCTACCACTCACCGACCTGAGCGTAACTTCGCTCTTTAGTGAATTTGCGTAGCGCTGGCAAAAATTCGCCTGGCGAAGTGCGGCGAACGCTAGCGAAGCTTGTGCTGGCGTTTCTTCGGATCTTAGTGAATGTCCCACTTTGTGTCTGAGCCTCCCAGAGTTAACTTCATCATCCATGTGATGTATATGTTAAAACTACTGATAATATGATCTCTTTCTGAAAATATGACCTTCTTTCTTGAAAGATTTCTGAATTTATCTAAGGTGTCTCTGTAAAGGAAAGATATTAAGTTCTGATACCCCAATGGCTCCAATAAGTCTCTGCATGTCCCCATAAGAATAATAGTCAGAGTCAACAGGGGCAGATAATCCCATCACCAATAAATCTGGGTGCTTGCTGGTAGGCTGAGCTAATAGGTGCATAAAAAGAGCAACCAGGAGAGATTTGGGAGGCAGTCTACAGAAGGGACACCTGCACACAGGTTCTACAATTTGGGATTGTGGATAGTCTTTTGTCATATTTGGGTGCTGGTGAATGTTCAGCAGTATGAAGCCCATATGCTGGATAATCCAGATGACACACATTTACTGCAGGATAATCAGCAGAAACCATGATAAGGGGAAGGAGGTTTAATAGTTAGAATTAAAACAATAATGAACAGGAGTGAAAACAGAAAAACCAAATACAAGCCTGGGTAGAGACAGGGCAAAATCCAGAAGCAGGCGGAGAAGATCAGGCAAAAGCTGGGGGAAGACTAGTAATGCCTGAATTGTAGGCAAGGTCTGTGGTAGGCAGCAATCAAGCAGGGTTGAGTAACAGGCCGAAGGTCAAACTAGGGAATCCGCAGAAGATGGGTATCAGGAACCAGGTGGGAACAGGAACAAGGGGAACAGGCAGGGAACACAGAACCAGGGAATACTGGAACCAGGAATCATGGGTCAGGAATCACAGAAGACAGGGGGCTGGATCGGGCTCAGGAGCTCAGATGAACAAGCAAGGATCACTGGGCAGGGTTTATAAGGGGTAAATAATTGGAAATGAGAAACACAAGTTGTAAACACATGAGGTAATGGAGTTGAAAGAGCATTATTCAAAGTCCTGGGCAGTGTCCAGCATAAGCACAAAAACCAGAATAGTGCAGGAGTGTCCAAACACTAAGGACCGGGGTTTGATTCCTGATATTACCACCCCCTTTAAGGATTGAACTCTGGGTGATGCCAGGGTCTGGTGGGTACATGAGTTATAGGAGAAAGTTTCTTTTAGAAGAGTTCTGCAGTGATATGATAACTAGATGGTCCAAACAAGTATTGAAACCTCTCAGTTTTCCGTTATCGCCCACAGCTAAAGCAATCACTTAAATTTGAACTGTTAAACCAATGGAGAAATTGCACATAAGCAAAGATAAACACAGTAAAAAATTAATATACTTAAAAATGCTTGAACCCATTGACAATAAAATAACCCAAGTAAATGAGGTAGATCAGAGAATTTTCCAGGGCCAGGAGCCAGATCGGAGTATTTGCATGGGGCCAAGAGCCAGATCAGAGTATTCACCGGGGCCAGGAGCCAGATCGAAGGAATTGCTAGGACCAGGAGCCAGATCGGAGGATTCACCAGGGCCAGGAGCCAGATCGGAGGATTCACCAGGGCCAGGAGTCAGATCAGAGGATTCACCAGGGCCAGGAGCCAGATGAGAGGATTCGTCAGGGCCAGGAGCCAGATCAGAGGAGTGGCCAGGGTCAGGAGTCAGATCAGAAGATTCAAGAGCCAGGAAAGAAACATTGCTAGAGTTGTGAGCAAACACAGGAACCTTGGCAGGATCAGAAGCCAGGACAGTAGAGATGCTGTGTTCAGAACCTGTAGAGCCAACAGGGTCAGGAACCAGAGCTGGAGGATCAACCAGATCAATGGCTGGAACTGGAGCTGATTCACCAGAGTTAGCGGCCAAAGCAAAAGTGCCACTCAATCCACCCACTACAGGTGGTGGACCAGCACAAGCACCCACTACAGGTGGCAGACCAGCACAGGCACCCACTACAGGTGGCAGACCAGCACACGCACCCACTACAGATGGTGGACCAGCACAGGCACACAGTACAGGTGGTGGACCAGCACAGGCACCCACTACAGGTGGCAGAACCAGCACAGGCACCCCTTACAGGTGGCGGACCAGCAGAGGCACCTATTACAGGTGACGGACCAGCAGAGGCACCCATTAAAGGTGGAGGATTGCCCAGGACAACAGGAAGACCACCATGAATAACAACAAGACTGGTAGAATCTGGAGCACCAGAACTATCATATCCCACAGCAGGGATGGCAAGTCTAGAAGTAGATTTGACCTTGGGCCAGAGGCCATGGTACACAAGTCCTCACAAGCTGAACCTAGCAAGGCTGCTGACATGGAGGCTGGAGACTGAAGCACTGGCAGAGGAGACTGAAGCACTGGCAGCTTTCGGGGAGCCGGTACAGGTGGCTTTCGGGGAGCCAGCACAGGCAAATTTTGGGAACAGGAGTAAAAGATGGAAACTGAAGCAAAGACAAAGAAGCTGGGACCGTCTGGACTATTGGCACAAAAGCTGGGACCGTCTGGACTGCTGGCACAAAAGCTGGAACTGTCTGGACAGCTAGCACAAAAGCCGAGAGCCTCTGGACTGCTGGCACAGAGGCTGAAGACTGGAGTGTAGACACAAACACAAGCAGTTTTTGGGTAGCTGGCACAGGAACAAGAAGTTGGAATGGGAGAGAGGGCAGGCTGGGAAGCCAGCACCAGTATATTAGAAAAAGAAAAACTGAGGTTCAGGCCTGAGATCCAGAGATGCTGATTTATGGTAGGCAACAGGCATAGGAGAAAACTGGGAAATAGGCAGAGCGTAAATTGCAGGCTGATACTGGGAGACTGACCAACCTTTAAATTTAGTGGTAAATGCTGTTGGAATTTCCTCATCATCACAGTGCATATCTTCCCATTCTTCATTATTACCTGCATAGTCACTCTCATCATAAATGTCCTCCCAATAGCTTTCCTCATCATCACTCATCATCATAGGATATATCAGACTGAGAGATACTTTTTGGGCCCACAAGTTGGGAATATCTTGGTACTGGAGGGGTAAGTTGAAACGGCTTAACAAAACCTTGAACTACAGCAGAACTTGAAGAGGAAAAAATGTCAGAAGAGACTGGTCATAAATCCCCTGTGAAAGTTGTTTTTAAAAAAGAAAGAAAAGAACAGGAGTCTTCAAAAAAGTGAGCCTCTTCTTCCTGTGCTTTACCCCCTAAGAGAAATAATATAATGTCTGCTCTTCAAAGAATGGGGGGTTTGCTTGATAAAAGAAATTGAGGCAAATTTCTTAAACGTGAGTAGGAAGTCAGAAAAAGTTCCCATTTCCCTTCATCCTTTTTAACAGATGAGAGCCACTGAGCAGGTGATATAGAGGGGTTAACAGTAGGCTCCTTATTGTGAGTCATGTTTGGGTGCTGGTGAATGTTCAGCAGTATGAAGCCTATATGCTGGATAACCCAGTTGACACACATTTTCTGTAGGATAATCAGCAGAAGCCATGATAAGGTGAAGGAGGTTTAGTAGAATGAAAACAACAATGAACAGGAGTCAAAACTGAAAAACCAAATACAAGCCAGAAGCAGGATGAGAAGGTCACTACTGCTGGAAGACTAGCAATGTCCGAGTGGTAGGCAAGGTCAGTGGCAGGCAGCAATCAAGCAGTGAATCCACAGAAGATGGGTATCGGGAACCAGGTGGGAACAGGAGCAAGGGGAACAGACAGGGAACACAGAACCAGGCAGGGAGTACTGAAACCAGGAATCAAGGGTGAGGAATCATAGAAGTAAGGGGGGGGGGGCGTTAAAGAGTTTCAATTTAAAAAAATAAAAATCAATTTTAATTTGAAAGAGTTTGAGTTTAAAAGGGTTTAAATCAAATATGGTAATAAAACATAAATAAACTTCTCAATCACATATAATCATAAAAATTGGTATTTGGCAAGAGAAACAGATTACAGTAAGATAGTTTTACAAATATTTTAGAATTTTTGACCATTCACCGTAAAAGTTCATATTTTGTTCCTTTCTTTTTATCAATTAAAAAATATAACTACATCATACTGAGGGCCATAGCTATACAATCATTTAATACAATCTTCTCAGATTTGTAATGCATCTTGTTTCTAGTTTTCCAAAGAGCTTCTTTAAAACAATTTATCATTATCCTTAAAACCTTAAAATGGGCCTGTGATGCACAGTGCATATGACCATAGAGATTGACTTTATAGTCCAACCTCCCAAGTCCCCCTACCTGTTCTAGTAAAGGGCATGCAGTTTTCTACAGTTCCTGAGTAGCGATGGGTGAATTTATTCGCCAGGATGCCGGTGTTTTTTTATGCATTTCCACCAAATATTTTCACTGGCATCCAAAAACCAATACCGGCATAAAAAATGAGACGCTGGTGCCGTTTTGCGAATTTTTCGCCGTTTTGCAAATTTTGTGGGACAAAGTCGCCCATCACTATTCCTGAGCATAATAACAATTCCATAAAAGGTGTAAAACAGTCTCTTCCCTAGAGCATGCAGCCCTGGGGCATTTAAGTTTTACCACAACACCTCTTTTATATTGTCCTATTAAGGAGACATTCATGCACACAGGCCCAAGCAAAGTCCTTTTGACTATTAAAAAGCTCTTTGTGACATACCCTGGACAATACTGTTTCTTTCTCTTTTAAACTTAAAATGGGGCGCACTGTTTCCGAGACATACAGTAGAAGACATACAGTAGAAGAATTGTTTAATTTTTAGCTTATTTAAAAGGTCCTCCCGTGATACACTGGGGGTTTTAAAAGATGAAACACACCAAGCATATTTCTTAAAAATAAATCCTACAGAATATTTGATAAGAAAGGACCAATCATTATCAGAATTATAATTCTTAAGACATAAACCAAATATTTTATATATAAAAACCGTTTTATGTCTACTGTGACTTTGCCACCTTTATCTGGCGGTTTTGTCTTAAAAAAATCTTTTTAGTCTTTCCATTTTGGATCCCCATATAAAAACAAAACGTTCTTAAAATTTGTATTAAAACTAACACTGTTTATAATAATAAAATGTATATTAAAACCATTTTAATCAATAAAACCTTTCCCTCCATAGTAAGGTGCCTTGTTGTCCATGATACGACTAATGCATTTATCTTTTTTATCACTATATGCCATGTATCTTAACCATTATTTTGTAGATTAAAAACTGTGCCTAAAATCTTGGCAGACTCCCTTTGCTGTATTGGGCAGTCTGACAAAGAGCCCCAGTTCCCAGCTGTCAGCATACAGCTTTTCTTAAAATTTAATTTTAGGCCAGAGGTGGCACAAAAATGTTCTGTCCTTTGAACTGCTCATTTTATGGACAATTTATCTGTACATAATACTGCAATATCGTCCATGTACCCTGTCACTTTTGCCTGCAGTCCTCCACTACTTGGTACCTGGACACCGTGGATCATTTTGTCACATCTTATAGAATATAACAGCGGTTCAATGGCACAGATAAAAAGCAGTGGGGATAAGGGACAACCTTGTCTGACACCACATTTCAAGTTAAAATGTTCAGTCATAAAACCATTTACTAAAACCTAGCTAATACAGTTAACAAAGGCCCTTAAGGATGAAAAAAATCCTTCAGGGATACCCTTTTCAAAATCAAGTGATAAAATTGCTAAACTCTGCTTATGGTCTTGCAGACCTGGCCTAAACCCCTTTCAGTCTATTTGAAAACACTTTGGCAAGACCTTTATAATCAGTGTTCAATAAGGTTATAGGCCTCCTTGGGGAGTAAAGAAATAACCCATTTTTCCAGGATGCTGGCAGCTTTTTATCATAAAAACATAAAAGATCATCCTTCAAAATATCCCAGAACTGTACAAAAAATTCAATGGGTATCCCATCTAGTCCAGGGAACTTTATTTCTTTTAAAACTTTGTATGGTATCAAAGAGCTCTTTCTCAGTAATAAAATCATTAAGGCTATTAGCCTCATCATGATTTAAAAAAAGAGTAAGATCATTAAGAGCATCTTTCAAAAATCATTATCAATAGTCTTAGTATCATATAAATTCTGATAAAAATGAAAAACCTTTTTCTGAATACCGACTGACATTCTCACCCTCTATTTCAGTTATTAATTTTCTGGAAGACTAAACTTCTCTAAAAAAGTGCCTGTTACATTTTTCATTCTCTTTCACATGCTGGACTTTGGTCTTAAAAATCACATTCTTTGCTTTGTCTTCCAAATAATTTTTTTTATACTTTGACACTAGAAATTTATTTATCAACATCACAACCAATAATCTTTAAACTTATAGAGGGGTTGTAACTGAGTGTTTAATCTTTCATAATATTCTCTCTTTTCTTTTGTAGTTTGTACCCCAAGATTATTAAAATATCATTTGATTCTCTCTTTAACAGTTTCCCACCATGTTAAAAGATCAGCATTGTACACATTTTCCTTCTGCCATACTTTATAAACAGTCTTAAAATCATCATAAACATTCTCATTGTTGAGCATGGTGGTATTCAGTTTCCAAAAACCCCTTCCCACCTTTTGCTCAACCGGATTTAAAATATTGAAAAGTACAACTTTGTGATCTGAGATGATGTTTTCCTTGTGTATGCATTTTAACGATGTAAAAGATTTTGGGAATAAAAACATAATCAGGTCTGGATGTTGTCTTCCTGTGAAGAATTGATGGAGATGTGTTCAAACAGTAAGGATGTAGTTTCTGCTTCCTCAGACGGTCCTGCAGCAGGAGCCTTCGTCCTCTCTGCATAAGATTTCCCTTGTTCTCTTGTACCTGGTGACCATGTACGCTGTTTTTTCGGCTTGGATGCAGAAATAGATTCATGGGGTTCACCCGCAGAAGACTGCAAATCCTCTGCAAGCTTACCCCCTCCTCACTCGCTCTGCCTGTAAGCGGTGTGGACTCCATTGTCGACAGACCCTGAAGTGATGACCCCTCCATCTCTTCCCAAATAGCGGACTCATCCCCCAGGGCAGGAACTGGATGAAAATCTGCCATAGAATAACCAGGACCACTCTCATCTGGAACGTCAGGAACCGCCTCCAGAACTGCTGGTTTAAGACCACCTTCCACAGAAACACAATGGGGGTCATTTATAAAGTTCGCGCAGCGCATAATTGTTCGCAAATGGTAGTTTGCCCATGCTTTTTCCTGAACGCTAAAATATTGCACTACTGTGCCCGTCCTTCCGTTTTTTGCGAATTCGCATTGTGAATGAATTTTCGCAAACAATTCGCAAACAAGACGGGTCTTTGCGTGAGTACAGGCACTTTGCGAGGTTGTTTTGCGCGAAAATAGCGTTAAAAGTAGCTTAAATTCGCAATTTGCGAAAGTTTTGCGAATATTTTCTCCGCCACCAAAGTTGTGGCGCAGAGTGTTCGCAATTTGTGATTTTTGCCATATTTAAAAAGCTCCTATAGACATTCGCAATGTGAAAAACAAATTCGCAAATCTGTTTTCACACTCTTATTCAGCTTTATAAATATAACCAGGCGCAGGGCAAATTTATTCACTCTGCGAATCAATCTTCTCTGCGCGTTCTCTGCGAAGTTTATAAATGACCCCCAATGAGTTTTCTCCACCAGTGTGCAGACTTCATCTGATCCCCACCAGGGGCAGCCTTTTGCGCTTTATTTCAGTTTGGGCATGTATAGTATACATGGCCTACCCCATGGCAGAAATTGCAGCGTTTAGCCTTGGGACACTCCTTTGTTGCATGTTTGAACGAGTCACAGTTTCAGCATCTGTATACTTACTCACAATTCTCTTTGGAATGTCCATATTCATGACACATGCCACAAAAACAGCCCATACCATCATAAAACAAGTCCCCATTATGCTTTCCGATGATAAAAATGGGCTGGTGGTACAATAAAGAGAGAGTGATGTCCTCTTGGCGTACATTGGGGTTATACATTTTAACCACCACAGCTTTAAAATCTTCCATTTCATAGTGTAAAGTCACTTTAACCCATTTTAACCCATTGTTTTTACAAAATCAATGAATGTCTTTCTATTAATAAAAGTAACATCATATACTTCTCGAATGTGGTAATCTTGCAAAGCTAGGATCTTATCAGCTGCTAATTCAAATAATACCAATAAAATATTTCACAATATACTCCTCTCCTCACCTTCTCAAATTCCCATCATACTGAATTATTTACCCGCGCATATGGCAGGATGTGGCCACCGCCAATGCTGTACTGCCTGTTTTCCTTCACCAATATGGATCAGATTTCCAGACACATAGGAGGTTAAACACTGGCCTGGGTTCCTTGGAAGGACCCTCTAGTCTAATAATAGTATGGGGCCTAAGGTCAGACCAATGCCCCAAGTCTGAGGGGTGGTGTTCCTTGGACAACCAGCCAGCAGATGGAAAAGATTTTATGAAATGCCACTCACGAGAACATTGGCTCAATCGGGCTCAAGAGCTCAGATGATCAAGCAAGGATCACTGGGCAGGGACAGGTTTATAAGGGGTAAATAATGGGATATGGGAAACAGATGTTGTTAACAAGGCAAGATGAGGTAATAGAGTTGAAAGAACATTATTAAAAGTCTGTCCATGGAAATGTCCAGCATAAGCACAAAGTCCCTCCAGTGGCTCACCAGAATAGTTCAGGTGTGTCCAAACACTAAGGACCTGAGTTTCTTTTGTGGGATTCTGAGACTCTGGAACAGTTTGTTTTATTATCTATAGAAGGATTTGTTGCTGCTGTGTTACCACTGGACTTTAAAAAATAAATTGAAAAAAAAAATACCATGTGGTTACTCTCCAGTGCTCTTGCATACTTTTGTTGGAACAGTTGCATGACGATCTACACCTAGACTCCTTCCAAAACACAATAGCGAGGGCCTTGACACCGTGTGGGTCACTGGAAGCCTTATGGCTGAGAGGGCCAGGAAGCATGAGGATATGTCATGATTTGATCATCATTGCATATGAAGTACTGCTATTAGCAAAAACTTCTCATTGAACCGACCCCAAGGGAAGGAAAAGTCTCATCCTTGGGATGCCTTATGGGACCAAACATGGAGTGGCTTTCATTTCCCTGTTTGCCATGGTTAGCTCAAACAATAATAATGATTTTCCAGGTCTAAACTGGATAACAAATTGTAGTGATACTTTGGTTAATGTGGAAGTCGAAACATTTTACAAAAAAAAATAGCAAATAGCTTGATACCTTTAAAAAAAATGCAATTACAGAGCTCTCCACTGCAAAAAAAATGGGTTTACTGAAAATCAGATGCAAAAACACAGAACAATCTTTCATATTTGCTAGTAGCTGGTTTCAATAATTCAGAAGGGTATTAGAGTTCAGTATTTGTGCTCTAACACCCCATAGAGCAAAACTGTATTAATCCACATCTCTGCAGAAATACACATCTAAGCTCATGAAATACTTTAGTGGAAAGTATAGATAAACCAATAAAAATATAAAACATTTACGGAAACCTTCTATTATTTTGAACACATTACAGTGAATTGTGAAAGCTTCTTTGTCATTTCATTTCAATTCATGTAGTTTTGATTTTCCATGCAGCTTGTCTGAACTATGTCCTGCAGCAGGACAAACAATCATAGGAGCTCTTGCAAATTCATGTTGTGTTCTTTGGCTTTGCTTGAGCGGGGTTTGATTTTATTTCCTCATGACATTGCTGCTTGCAATTCCTGCAGCCCTTTTGCTGTGAAGTGTGTCAGTCATTCCTTGTGCTGATTGTACTAAATTCTACACTGTGTCATTTTACTGCCTGTAATACCATGCTGCTTCAATTGCTTGACTCAAGCTTCTGTCAGCCACTGTTTGAAGTGCTTCATGAAGCCATTTCTTTTGCTATGTCACACTTCAAAAATATTTGATAAATTAGACACTACGGGTCAGCGGTTCACAAACTGTGGATAATGCGTAATAAATTGGCATGTTACAGAGAATGTGTGGGTTTTCATGTGAATTCAAATAGGAACTAGGGATCCAAATGCTGCTTTGATATCATTCTATAC
This sequence comes from Xenopus borealis, assembly GCA_024363595.1. Classification (NCBI taxonomy): domain Eukaryota; kingdom Metazoa; phylum Chordata; class Amphibia; order Anura; family Pipidae; genus Xenopus; species Xenopus borealis. The sequence continues at coordinate 66,409,021 of CM044447.1, forward strand.
TGAAGTGTACTGTATGTATTAAAAAATCCAGTAAATATCTTGATCATAACAATTCAGTCTTTGAACATGGCATAGGGACTGAAACAACATTAATTACAATGCATTCTGCATTTTAAACATTCTTCTTGATTTAATTCACGAATAACATTAAACTTGTTCTGGTAACATGACTCCATCTTCCATGGAGCACATACTCTTCCATCTATTGTGGCTTGTTACTCTTGTCTTAGTTGCTGCAGTAATATGGCAAATGTATTGCACTAAACTGTTATTCATATTGATACCTCTTCTCTACTATGCACTTATAGGGGAACCCTGCTGCTATACTTAATATGGTGCTGATTCCAGGGCTCCCGCAGAGCACGTGTTAAACTCAAGGCATGTGTCAAACTCAATGCCAGGATGGCCCACGAAGGGATTATTTTTGGCCCTCATGATAATTTATAATTATTATTAGATCTGGCCTCTGAATATTAGAACTGCAAGTCCCACAGTGCACTGTTAGTGCGACACAAAATCAATCAAAGGTGTGCAAGCACCTGTTCTGCTTGTGTATCAGCAGCTTACCTGTGGAGCTGGCGTTACCCCTATCCCTAAAAAACCTTAATGCGCTCAACCTGCAGCATATGGGGTGGGGCCGTGTGATCACAGACATTTACGCTTCAGAGAGGGCCTTTAAAAACAAACTGCGCCTATGGGAGATGCAGATGCTGCAAGAAAATTTGTGCCATTTTCCATGCTGCCGAACCATGAAAGAGCAGGCCTCTAGCATCGAGTTCCCCAGTACACAATTTGGTGTCAAATTCTCCAGCCAATTTCCCAACATTGAAGCCCAAAGAAACAGATTTTAACTGTTCAGTAATCCATTTGCTGTTGAAGTGGAAAATGCACCATAAAACCTCCAAATGGAGCTGATTGAACTCCAGTGTAGTGAGACACTAAAGGCAAAATATGATTCTGCGGTGCTGCATAGTTACCACATTTCAGCCCCGAAACAATGCCCTAGCTGCATACCCATGCTGCTCAAATGCTCTCTATGTTTGGCAGTACATACCTGTGTGAACACCTGTTCTCTTTGATGAACATAAACAAAACGTCACACAGAAGTCGTCTTACTGACGAACACCTTCACTCAGTCCTGAGGATTTCCTCAGCTCAGAGCCTGACTGCAGACATAGATGAACTTATATCTAAGGTGAGACAACAAGGGGCACATTTACTAATAGTCAAATTCTGCAGTGAAAAAAACTGTGAAAGTCAACCACAGACTTTTTTGGGGGGTAACTTTTGATTGACAATTATAATTTTTGATCGAAAACGGACACATTCTAATTGTTCGAATCGAACGAATGCATAGTTTGATTCGAATGATATCTCTTTAAAATTATTTAAATTTGCAAAACATTGCCAAATTGCCTGTGAAGGCTATGGGAGGTCCCCCATAGGCTATATTGGCAATTCAGCAGCTTTAATGGTCGAATTCAAAAAAATTTAAAGGGACAGTACCTAGAAATTCAACTTTTTTCAATTGAAATCGAATTTTGGGCTATTCGATAGTCGAAGTTGGCCGAAATTACTTCAAAATTTTAATTTTAAAAATTTGAATTTTATTTGAAAATTCACTTCAACCCTTAATACATGTGCCCCCAAGTGTCTGGAGATAAATCGATAGTACTTTTATAAGCCCTCGGGAAGGTTCCCTCGGGAGATGTTTTCACTTAAAAATTTAATGTTAAAGTTTAAATTACTCAGTGTAAACACTGCATAAGAAGGATTTTTGTTAAAGTTATTCTGTCTTAACCTTTATTAAAAAAAAATTATTTTCACAAGCTTTTGCTATTATAATGCATTAATAGAAACAAATTTTCACTGAACTCACTTTCCCCCAATAAACAGGACAAATTGTGAGCTCTTCCCTTCCATAAGCTGCAGCCTTAATAAGGACCAGCTTATTATACAAAGGGCTTCTCTGTAAACAGGAAATCAGTTTTATCAGCTTCTCCTCTGCAAACAGTGACTCAACAGAACAGAAAGTTGGAAAATGAAAGTGTCTTTCTTGTTAATGCAAGAAATAACAAAAACCATAGATATTTAATACACTTAATAATAAATATAATAATAATAATAATAATAAACTTAATATAGCTATAGACAGAGCCATACATGGCTGTAGGTTTCAGATAAGATATATGGGGGGAAATTCAGAAAGGCGCAAAGTGGTGTAAGTGATTTAGTTACTTTGCCCTCTTCAAATTTTCGCCAGGGCTAAAGATCGTTACTACGCAAATTCAATAAGAAGTTGATTTTTCTGAACGTTACCTCTTACGCCAGACTTGCCTTCGCCAACTCAGACCTGGCGAAGTGAAATAGAGTGGATAGGACTTAAAAAAAAATTCCCAAAAAATTGTGCTGTCTTTTCCATTTTCATGGGTAATAGGCTGCAAAAGGATAAAAAAATTGTTTTTGGGTACCCTGCTTCCCCCTACTTTTCATAACATATGGCACATAAACTATACTCTGGGCACATGTGTAGATCAATAAAACATCTCTATTTGCATTTATTAAGGTTACCTGGGCTTGTGTAGATTTATGTATTTGCTGTAACATACACGTCCATTCAAACTTTAAGCTCCCACCCTATGCAAATTCACCTTCACTAACGCAACTTCGCTTTGCCTGGAGAATTTTGCAACTTCGCTACCTTTCGCTTCACTGAGAGCAACTTCGCATTTTAGTGAATATGTGGAGCACTGGCGAAAATTTGCCAGATGAAGTGCGACGTAGGATGTGCTACCGCATCTCCGCCTGTTAGTAAATTTGCCCCATAGAATACAATGGTCCTAACTGCTAATAAACAGAGAAAATCCTTCCTTATAACAACAACAACAAAGACTGTATGTTGGTCTCTCTTTCGGCATAGACACATATTGCTTTCAGTTGTTGTACAGATATATTCTCAAGGCATATATGCTGTATATATATATATTTTTTCAGTTTTGCTATAACTGGCCCTTTAAGGGACAAATCTGAGCCAAATGAATAACGCTTTATCTTATAAGAATAAGAAGGCTGTGACTCTGAGCATTGAGAACAAAGTTTAAAAGAAAAGGGGAGAAAACACAGAGCGCCTTATTTCTTCTATACACATTTCAAATTACAGGTTGTAAACAAGACAAAGTCTGTATATGTCTAAAGGCTCATTTATCATTGGCAAGAACATTAAGCTTTTTGCAAAATTACCCAACATTATTTTTCCCAGTGAAAAATGGGAAAACCAAATGGGATTTATCATTCCAGCACTCCCCATTCTTCAACGACAAATCACAATGGTCAGACTCATGCATATTTAAATGCACAAGGTATTTGTAATGAAAGCATCTTTTGGAGTTAAGACAGATGATTTACAAGTTAAATAAATATGTTCTGTGTGACATGGGCTATATACAGTATATAACTCCTTCCTCTCTTTATGCAACTAGGAATGTTGTTGGTCAAACAATGAGTGTTCAGTATTCAGTTACTTTTTTCTTATATTATATACATTGTATCCAATTATACTACATATATATATATAAATAAATATATATATATATATATATATATATATATATATAATTCCTTGTCTAAATGGGGAAAAGACAATGATACACAACTTTAGTTAATTGAAGTACTGCTGGACTACATATCCCAGCATGCTTCATGTTTCAATGTTTCAAGTATTTTCTGAGCTATAGCCTAGCACTATCAGGCATGCTTCATTAAAACATACTAAAAAGCTAACACTAAAGCCAACAATAAAGCTACCCCACTCACCGCATGCCTTACCCTTGAAAATATGTTATGAGTATGCTGGAATTTGTAGTCCAGCAATAACTGAACAGAAGTGTAGTTAAGCAGAACAATACAGTAGAGCTTAGTGTCCCTTTGAAGGAGATTTACAGTATCCATAAAACTGTTAACATTACCGTGCTACTCTAGTATTAGTCATTTGTTTAAAAGGGACGCAATCACTGTCGGTAAACCAACAGTGCTACCAGACAAACAGCAACATTTTATAGTATTCTAGGAACTATAGACTAGCAACTTTATCATATTCACCAAGCACTCCAATAAAGATCCTGGTGCTGGAGCTGTAAATTAATTTTCCCAGAGCTGAGCAAGTAACCTATGCTATGTATGCCCCGATGTTTTGTCTACCAAACTAGTGCAATACTCTGCATATGTTGCATAACAGTAAGATGGCTGACATTCATTCATACCATGGATTTTTACTGGAGACATAATTTATATATGTATATAGATTACCTTCATTGGAGAGCTGCTGTATAGGACACAATGAGGAAGATAGAGTAAGGTGTTCACAACACTGTGAACAGTATTGGAAGCCCTGGAACAGATGAGATGGCTGTTGAGTTGAGAGGAATTAATTTAATAAATTGATTTATCAATATAAGTCTCATCCAGGTCAGTTTAGGGTATGGCTTGTTCTGGGCTTCCAGAATCACAGGGGTAACTTGAAGGAAAGAAGGAGACTCCTTATAATCTATGGTTCATTAGATGTTACCTAACATTTTACATTCTAAGGCATCTCAATCTTGAGTTCTTATGTATTACGAATTTTTCTAACTGCAGTGGCAGACGTTATGGGAACCCTCAGCAAAATAATTTTAGGGCCCCAAAAATCCAGAGGTTATCCTGTTCTACCAATATATATTAAAATTGCTCATTATTTAGGGCTTCATGGTGCCCCCTATACCTCCTGGGTTGCAGGGTCTGCTTCTTCTATAGTTACACTCATATTAACGAATAATAATACTAGATGGCTTCATTGGATTCTTATGCTTTAAAACAGCAATGAGCTAGAATGTATATTTCTGTATCAGAAAATCTTAATATAAAACTTTAGAATTACCTCTAATGATAAGTGCCTTGGTAGGGAAGGGGTAGAGGTGTAAGTAGCATCTACCCAGCAATGGAAAATAATATACACATAAACAACAGGATTGTTTCTACATTGGGAAACTAGGGATGCATTTACTATATTCCAATTAAAACCATGGTAATGTGAATCATTCAACCATGATAACTTAATGCTTAGTGTTATATCCTCAGGAAAACATTGAAAGTATGAATAAATCTGCCCCTAAGCTAATTGAGGGATATTTTGGGGGTGGTGGGGGTAATTAAAGGTTACGCAGAAGAGCAACGTAGATATTTCATAGTGTTAGTGACAGTGTTAAAATTTCCTCAGGAAAGCAAGTCATGTTGCTGGCTGCTTTTAATATACTCCGAACGAATGCTGCTTCTCTACATCTGGATTTCTGTCACTTTACGTGCCCTGTATAGCTGATAATAGCTTCATAGCCAGCTTTTCTACCCATAGCCTAAATAATTTGACACTTATGGAGTGATCTGACAAACTAATTGATATCCTCACATCTGTAGGCCACAGGGATATTTATTCAATAGCAATATTATTTGTGACAGATGGAACTGATGAAAGAAACAATTCTGCTTACATTAATTAATTATTGTATAATGCAAATGGCTGGGATTGGTTTTGTTCCCTGGGAGAGGGATGGTTATATGTATAACAAATCACACACAAACATGCAACTATATTTATTTATATATATCTATATATATATGTATATAACTATATATAACTATATATTTTTATATATACAGTATATATATATATATATATATAGACAAAGACAAAAGGTCCTCTGCACTCAACCCATTATCAATATATTTAAGACATTGAGACATTCTGTGCATACAGCTACTAAAAAATGCCTTACCATTTAAACAACAGGGATTGTTTGTCCATATATTGCAATATATTTAAGCTGGCCAACTACGTCAAAGTCATCCCATATCTGGCCAGTCCTACGCTCAATTTTCATCTGATTCATTAAGAATTCTATTGCTTCATTATACATTTTACAAAGGGACTAAGTTTTACCTGCAACTTACTTGCTGCTTGGATATGGATATATATATATATATATATATATATATATATATATATATATATATATATATATATATATATATATATATATATATAGCAAGAGAGCGAGTTCATTTAAATCACTGCTTCTTTAAAGACAGCATTTTCATTGCAATGTTGTTCTTCTCACATGCTTATCTACTCCAATGCATTTTCCAGTGTATTATCATGCTTAAAGCTTGCTGGGAGCTGTTGTTAGGCACTTATATGAATATATTCTTAAAGCAACATTGCACAATATATTTTTCATAAGTCCTCCAGGGCTAGGGACCCAGTTGATACATAGGGATTGTTCATTGAGAATCTTACCTGCTGGGTTTACCTTTGACTCTGTCTCCTTGGCTTTGTGCAATTGCCCATTTATTCCTATCTCTGACCATCCACTGGATAGACATATAGCAGAGCACAATAGGGCTCAGTCACTAACAATGCCCACATTTGTCCTAATGCAGTAACCCAAGCAACAAATAATATTACTATCGTTCTTCTTGCAGATTGATGAGTCTATGTGATTGGTTGATATGGGTTACTGCCCAAGTGCAAATTTGCCCAGTGTTAGTAACTGAGGCTCAAAGTTACTGACAATAAGTATTGCAACAATGAGATGATAGTAGCTCGTTTTCAGCCAGGCAAAATGTTCACAGCTTCATCTACAGCTCCACCAAATGTGGGCATAAAATGTCATGCACATTAAAAGAATTCATAAAAGGGAATGATGCCCATATATACTACTCGCGCATACTTGTGGGGAGCAATTGTGCCTTCCCAGTCTGCTCTGAAGAATTATGAGCACATATTGATGCAAGGGAACCCTGGTGTCACCACCTGGACGTGCAGGTCCTTCCAGGGTTCCACTAGAGAGCTGAGTCAACAAACATTACTGACTAGCACTAATTGGATTATGCAGCTAAAGCCTTACTAACGCAGTGCGCATTGGTAAGCCAGAGGTGATACTGTCCAAATTTTGCAAAACCTGGCCATAACTTGCACCGTATTCACAAAAATAGTATAAGGTAATGAACATTCATGTTGCAGCAATGCCTGCAAAAGTATCAGCTGCATTGACCCTGAAATTCTGAACAAAAACTCCATTACAAGAAAGAAAATGGTGATTTTGCATCAGAAAAGTCAACTTTTTATGATTTACTCCCTAGAACAGAGTCTCCAACCTTTTTCACTCCTGAATCACATTCAAATTTAGGCGGTCTTGTGAAGCAACATCAGCAATCAATAGTATCAAGTTATTACACGTGCCAAGTAATGACAGTGTTCAGTGGTATATGTATGTTGTGCTGCCCCCTTCCACAAAAATCTTCAGATGGTCCTGGCATGCACAAGAACCCTTAACTAGCCCCCCCCCCCCCCCCCCCCCCCCCACCACCCTACTTGCTTGCTTGCCTCTCTGGTCTCTTGACCTCTAGCTTGTGTCCTACCTGAGAGCGAGCGAGTGATCTTTCAACTGTGGGGTCTGTTTTCTTTATAGTTATGGCACTGGTTTTCATTGGTTGTTTCTTAGCTTGTATGAACTGCCAGCCTGCTCTGTTTGGTAGCAAACCTATGTCTTAGGTTTATAAAAGGTATAAGGTATATAAAATGAGCATCTGCCTTGAGGCCACTTGGAGCATTATTTGCAGTATTGAAAAACAACATGTTGCCCATGAGCCTCTGGTTAACAACCACTACCCTAGGCTATATACCAGTGCCTAAATTAGCACTTAAATTCACCTTCTGTCACAAAAAGATTCCTACAGAACTTTATCAGATATATAAACTAGCTGCAGTGTGCTGTTTAATTAAATGAATATGAAGTTATTGGACTTTTTTTCAGCCTTATTTAAAATGTAATGATGCAATATTGCAGTATGATGTGTCTATCACAGGAAATTAATTCACTAGTCAAACACACAGAGAATTTATTAACATACTCAGGATGTATATATTAACTGCCAGTGACAGAAGTATTATGTCCCTTATTACAAATGGGCTCTACTCTACTATACACAAACATGCATCCAGGTGAAATAACTCTATCTGAAGACAACCAGACTTCATGAACGCTGTATGTTTGCCACACTGAGTATATAGAAATGTTATATGGAATGAGGAGATAATGTGCTCCCAGGGTAATGGGCGCTGAACTAGACAAGACTCATTTTTCAAATCATGTCATCTCTAAGGTATGAATAAAAAGTAACGGCCGGAATGAGGATGGATCTATCTCAGCTGTTATCATTTGCCTTTTCAGCTTTATTTGTGTTGACTTATACAGTCTAAAAAGATGACAGTCTATGGGTCTCAGAATCAGTCAGAGTGATAATACATAGCACATTTTACTGTGGGTGACAGGTTCTGTTCCTCTTGCTAGCGTATGAAAGAAAAGCATTGCTTTCCGTCATTTCAAATGCTATAATCTGACAGAATGAAGACTCTTGCTGACGGACATCACAAACCCTGTCTATTACAATTTTATTTGATAAATCAGGGGATTCTTGGGTGTTCTGTTTAGGGAATTAGTGTCATTCAAACTACTGTAGCACTGGCAGTCTCTTCAGAATGACCAGATTTCGATTTCCTCTTATTTGTTGTCATTTATAAGCTTTTTAATCTGTAGACGTGTCAAACGCTATAATAACATGAATAACTATATTTATAAAAAATAATTTTCAAAAAATAATGATTCAATCCCTATTATTGAGGGATATTAATATATAGTTTATATGAAGCCAGAGTCAGATATATTAATGGGCTCTATTTAAATCTACAAATGCACCCCAAACACAAAATGGTCTTATTGCTCAAAATTGTGACTTCATAGCAGGTTTTAAAATATAATCAATATTTAAGAACTGTCTCATGTTAGATAAGCTTAAGGAAAAATTAGTGCATATGTAGGGACCCATAGGTTTTCTACTGGCACCTATGGAGTTAAGTCCCTGCATCTCTGTCACTAGGCAGAAGTTTATGTTGCCAGTGTATACTTTTAACCAATGGTTACAGCCCAGAGTGTAATGACCATTTCCTGCCACACAGTTTTATAGTGCTGGAAAGGAGTGGCCACTTCCTCTTTGGCTGCTGGTAGTGAACAGGGTGGTTGCTCATTGAGCCTGGGATCAACAAGGCCCCAGTAAGCCACATGCCCTAACAGGACTTGCACTGTTAGTGATCCAAGTCGGGGACCAGGCCACCCCGTGAATGAGGTTAGCATTTATAATAGTCTCTCTAGAGAGAGAAAGATAGTCAGCTGTATTTAGTATGAACAGTTCTATGTTCCAACGGGGAGAGTTAGCGGGAAGAGATCTGCCTTACAAAGCTCCCCTGTGATGTTTTTAGTAGGCCTTATCTGGTATTTCCACTCAGTCACATTATAGCCACAGGATCTTTGTATTGGAATTGATGTACCTTGCCTATCCTGACTCAGAGGAATATTCCTTACTGTGATGTGTGTATGAATATCTGCTGACATCTCTACTATCCTGTGTAACATCTGCTACTCTCAATTGAAAGTTCCTGCGTGAGTATCTAAACCTGGGGATATTGCCTTGTGCTAATAAACTGTTCACCTTTTATTTTAAAGAACCTCCTGGCACCCATTCATCTTTTATTATACAGTTTGCCTGGGTATTGTAGTTATACTACTTCATGAGGATATCTTCCACATAGCGAAGGCCCTGCCCTGGTGTGTAGGTCGCAGTGTAAACCATGCTTTCCTTTACTAGCTGGACAAAAAAAGCCCAAAAAAGCGTTACACATAGTTAAGAATATATATTTGACAACGCACTATTGCTACCAATTTATAGGGGTAATTTCCAAACAAAGCCACAAGCATGTTCAGGCTTAAACTATTGATGTGCTTATTGATGCTATTCACTGGAGCATGTCCAAAGAGGTTTCTTTCACTTACGTTAGGAATCCTAAAGCTACCACCACCCTGAACATGATGGGCAATCTCCCATAGTGGATGGTGTCAACAGGCCCAGAAAACTTAAACTAAAAGAATCACACGGTAAAGGAATTTTATCTCCAAAGACTAGTGATGGGCAAATCTATCCAGATTCTCTCCAAAAAATTTCCAGCTTATCGTTTTTGATGCACTTCGCGTCTTTTTTGACTCACGTCGTTTTCGACCAGTCCAAATTTGCTACCAAACGTGGGTTTGTTTAGTATTGTTTTTTATAGGATGCAGTTGTGGAAGTTGCAACTCCCTGTTTGGCCCCAATAACAGTCAATTTAAGGGGAGAACTGCATTATGGGTAAAATGATCTGATCTGAAACTGCACTTTGCAAGCTGATTTTATAAGTGACCCTTTATAGAGCATACATAATGAGCCACTTGTCTTTGATCATTTGCGAGTTTACCTTCCCTTTAAACCATTTTCACCCAGGCAGTCTCCCATGCTACATGATATTATGACAAATGGCATGGATCCAGTATGATGGATCCCTACATTTTGATTTGATGTGATGGAGCCAACTACAGACTATATTTTGCATCTGATATTATACTGCATAGTAGTAATAATAGTCTAGAAGAATACAGCTTACATTGTAAATAATGACAGAAAGTAATTTAGCCATTGGCAAACTCTTATATAATTAACTGTTCACAATTAATTAACTGAATTCTGCTTCGTCTGCTAACTAATGTGCCAATTAACACTACATTGCTTTAGATACTAACATAAAAATCCATTGATTAAAAAAGATATATCAATAATAGGATATTTACAATAAGTCACAGTCTTTCACTCATTCGTAGTAAAATAATTACAGAGAGCGCATGCCTTTCTTCAATAAATAAAAAAAAATAAGGATTGGGTAATTACGCTATTCTGAATTTAACACATTAACCATTGTCCCTTGATTATACAACACTGTAAAAGATAAGGAGTTTAGCCTCACTATATAACAGTTATCATAAGAATCACTTGAGCGGGAAGTGTTGTTGTATCAGTGAAGAAGAGTATTTGTCATCTACTCTAAGCAATCAGAGCATGACCTGTAGATGCCATTTCATTATAGAAATGTGGGGTACAGGTTGAGTGAGTGAGATGTCAGTTCATTTAAAACATTTTAACCCCCAGATACAAAGCATTCCAGATGATAGATTCCATACCTGGAAATATTTCTTCCAATATTCCAATGCAAATCTAAAGAGATTCCATGCACTGTATGTCCTGCTACATGAATGCAACATAACATTAACCAAGATGAAACAATAGGAAGATAAAAATTGTGCCAGCTCTGAAGGCCTTTTTTGGTGTAATTCCCTGTAAAATTCTAGAGGGAAGAAATAGAAATAAAGATGCAAACGTAACTCTGTGCTTATGTTTTTCCTCCATTCATTCAGATGCTAGTTAAAGCTATTATAGCGGCTCCAGAATGATTTGAAGCATGGAAGATTTGGCCACCATTTCTCAGCAAACCCTAGGCAATTATGGTTCACTGATCATCTGTGAACATTGTACCCTCTGTTGTTTTAGCGATTCCACTAGCTGTGATTAATGGCTTACTATGTAGTATGTCATTAAGCAATATCTATTGCTATGGGTTTTCCCTCTGAAAACATTATTCAAGCATTATGCTTGCACAACAGTGCATGGTCGAACAGGGTGTCCTGGAATTCAGATATGTTCTTTCTTTCTAACCACACAGAAAAAATTAATGATACCTTGCTCAGCGAGAAGTAGATCAGTGGGACATGTATTCCCTGCAGATATATAGGTATGAATATGCTCTCCAAACTACTTGGAAACCTATGATTCACTATGTCATTTTCAAAATTGTGTCTAAGGACAGCTGTACCTGATGCCAGTCGACCACCACAAGAGGGGAAGACTCAAGGCCTGCACTTTTTTCAGATTCTATTGTTAGGTAAAGCAATGTACAGATGGTAAAGTAAAGTAAAGTACAGATGGTAAGGAGCAGGAACCATTTTGAAAGTTCATGTGTGATAACAGATATTGACAGCATCAGCATCTGCAGAACATTTTGCATTCATTTGAAGGGAAATAAGTGAAGGCCGAGAAGTATTTTCTTTGGTTTTTTCATCATAATTTTTGCTGGAACAGAGGTCATGTGAGTGATGGCAAAAAGTTTCCTGTGGTTTGGTATTACTTTCCAACTTATCTAAGAGGGCTGGCGTTAAGTTTTGTTTTATCCTGGTTTGATTGCATACAGGTATAAATGAGATGAGATGAAAAGCATTCACCCATAATAAATTTAAAATAGACAATATAATCATTTTGGCATCCCACCCCTTCAGCCACACACCAGCCAAGTGTCAGCTGCTATAGTTGGACATGACATATCAACCGTGGTCAGAAATAAATAAATCTAAGGGGGTGGCTATTTCAAATGTTAAAGGTAGTGGGTTGGGTGATACTTAAGGACAGCCTTAAAATATTACACAGTATGCTGAAACAAAATATTTTAATGGTCAATGAATGCTGCCAGTTATTTTGGGTTGAAGCAGATATATGAAATAAATCTGGGCAACGAAGAAGCACAGACAATAGGATTGTTCTAGAAATTACACCTGAATAGTAAAAGGTTTCTGGTAAACATTTTTTTAAATACTGTATAAAGGAAAGAAAACAAATAAGAGGAGAGGAGATGGCTTTAATATATGGGAAAAAAGAAGTGGCAGGTTTGAGAAAAGATGTAATTGGAAATGTGCATGTTTTGTTTTCTATCAGTCAGGTGGGGCACTGTATATTTAAAATGTAAAAGAACATCATAACTTAATATTTATCTCACACAATTAGACCCATAAACACCACTTTTCTCTGCATTAAGTTTTCCTGGATCAGTATCAGCAGTCAAAGGGAAACCAAAATAGCATGTCATTTATAGATAGATTAATGTTTCAGAGAAGCTTTCATGATATGCCATTCTAATTGTTTCATGCCATTCTGGGGAATATAATAGAGCACACAATAACTTATACATTTCTACATGGACTTCCTAAGGATCTAATCCCAGACTACAGGGATTTATACTGGAATAGCTGACATTACAAGGCATTAACACTACAAGTTAAAAGCATGCCATCTGATATTTTTTAATTATTTTGAAATATTAAATATTGTTTTCACTTAAAATACTTGATGCACATTCAGGAGACACTTCACTCCTGCTCCCCTTAGTGCTCTTGCACATGCATTGCAGGGGTTGTTACTGGCCCTTTCATGTTTAAATTAAACACAATCTTTGCCAGCGCAACCTGTCTGCATGTAGCATTTACTGGTTACAGTTTGAAATAAAATATTTGTTCTGGGGAGGCTGAAGGAACTGTTTTTTTTCATATCAGTCAAAGTGTGTGTATTTTAAAAAAGCACTGGGGGACTAAAAAGCTCTTTATTTAAATAGAAAGGGAAATGTTCTCACTTGAACCTCACTTGGATAAAATAAAAGGTATTTTATAATGAGCTTGAAGATTCATGTTTCTTTATGATAGGAAAAGTATAACAATTGTCCCTTGTCCATACTAAGGGGACTTAACTTTATTGACCAATGGGAGTAGAGGTCTAAACTAAACTAAAAATAGATAGTTGCAGCATTACCATCAGGACTCCTTAAATGCCACTGACATAGAGAGTAGGTCAGTCCCTAACCCCTTGGCATTTAGGCAGAGGGCCTGCGATTGGCTGGAAGTGGATTTTATATTTCAAATGTTTTAAACCTACTGTATAAAACTATTTGTATTAACATGGATTTTATAGTCAATCATTCAACTGATTTGCAGCAAGTGGTTGATATTTAAATATCATTTGCATCCAATCTTAACGTTTTGTCTCCTCACCCACTACCTATTACTTGAGAGTAATTAAGCTGCATAAATCCATGTTGTTAGCTAAATAATTCTACTATGTTTACCTAGGGGCAAATTTATCAAGGGTCGAATTTCGAGGGTTAAAAACCCTCAAATTCGACCCTCACAATTTTCCTGAAGTGAATTCGTAGGATTTTATTGCTATCTGGTTATTATCTATTGAACAATAGCAATCATCCGTTTTCATGAAAAAATCTCACTAAATATCCGTTTTCACGAAAAAATTATACAAATTCATCCGGTTTCATGAACAAATCGTAAGAATCGTATGATTTTTTCGAAAAACCAGATTATTTCTATTCCATGAAAAAAAACTTAGAAAAGGCCTATGGGAGGTTTAATCTGGAGAAGTAGGCAATCGAAATTTTTTTAAAGGGCAAGTACTTCGATGGTGGAACGATTTTCTTATTCAAAGCTCGGGTAAAGTATTCGAATGCAAAAAATTTGATTTTCAATTTTGGGGGGGGCTAATTCGACCGAATTTGCTAAAGTCGATTGAATCGAATGATTTAAAGGAATCATTCAGTTTGGGTGAAGGATTTGTATGCAAAAAATTGACCATTCGATGGTTGAAGTACTTGCCCTTTAAAAAAATTTCGATTGCCTACTTCACAAGATTAAACCTACTGAGTTTCTATGGGGGAAATTCACTAAGAATTGAAGCTGCGCTAGTGCAGCGCTCTCCAGACTTTACCACACTTCGCCCTCTCGAATTTTCACCAGCACTCGTCCAATTCACTAAAAAGCGAAGTTGCGTTCATCTAAGCGAACGGTAGCGAAATTGCGCTAGAGAAAATTTGCCAGTCAACATGCAGTTGTGCTAGCGAAGGCTAATTTGCATACTGCGGGAACTTGAAAGTTTGATTAGAGTATATGTTACAGTTGAAACATTACACTACACAAGCCCAGGGAACCCTAATAAAGCCTAATCTAGTTGTTTTATTGCCCTACACATGTGCCCCTAGTCTAGTATATGTGCCCTATGTTAGGAAATTAAGGGGGGAGCAGGGTATCCAAAAACATTTTCATTGATTTTTTTTTCTATTACCCTACGCTAAGGAAAAAACACTAGTGTTTTTTTGTGACTTAGAAAAAATTTCCAGCTATTTTGGGACGTCTACTCTATTGCACTTCACCTGCTCTAACCTGGCGAATTGAACTCTGGCGAAGGAGCTAACTTTTAGAAAAATGACTAACTTCGCCAGAGTACAACTTCGCCAGCAGCGTTAGGGTGCGACTATCTACATCGCTGGTGAATTTACGCCAGCGATGGACTTAGTAAATTTGGTGAATTTACACCAGCGTCACTTCGCGCTTTAGTGAATTCCCCCTATAGGAATTATAGGAAGCTATAGGAAGTATATATAGTCTATAGGAAGCTCCCATGGGCTTTTTCTAAGTTTTTTTTTCATTGAATAGAAATCATCCGATTTTTCAAAAAAATCATACGAATCGTACAATTCGTCCGATTTTTTTGTGAAATCGGATGAATTAGTACTTTTTTTGTGAAATCAGATGATCGCTTTTAGATCGTTGGATAGATCGAATAGTGGTAAAATCCTACAAATTCGATATTCAATTTCATTGGATTTGACTTCAGGAAAATTTGAGGGTTGAATTCAAGGGTTTTTAACCCTCGAAATTCGACCCTTGATAAATATGCCCCTTAATGTTAAAATGTTTTTAGTAGACTTAAGACACAGTAATCTAATTTATTTAAAGAACACATCCAGTGAACCTATAATCCCAAACATTCTGAATAATAGACCCCCTACCTGCACTGACCTCACAAGAAGCATATTATTGGGCATAACCTCTCTAGAGGTCCTCCAAAGTTACAGTGGGTGCATGAACCAGATGTTTCTGTAATGCACATGCTCTGTAAAGATTGATTGTTGACTGGGGATTTTGTGAAGAAAAACATCAGCCCTTGGTAACAGGTTTGTGACTATAATATATGTGGGCTGCCTAAAACTTGGGCCCCCCAACTGATTTAATCTTATTCTTCAATTCTTTAATTCAATTCTTGAAAATGTTTCACCAGTCATCCAACAGATGACCCTGACCATGACCTGGATGAATGAGAATCTTCACAAACGTCTCCTTTAGGGTAATGACACATAGGGAGATTTGTCAATCATCTTAAAAAATTAAAAAGTAAAATGTCTGCTCTCTCATTTTCCTGTAGTTAAGACAAATTGCTAAAAGGAAATTAATTCACTTGCACCAATTACAAGATAAGTGAGTGGCAAGACATTATTTGGGCGTTTTGTCACCCATGGTAGCGATTTATCAATGTGGGTGACAAATCTCCCTGTGTGTCATTGCCCTAAAGGCACATGTGTCCATCTAAGTCACTATGGGCATGAAGTTGCACGGGCAAGGGTATGAAGAAGCCATAACCATTTTATAACGGAAAAGAATATGGAAACTGAAAAGGCAAAACTTTCATAAAATTCTATTATAAACTCATATTTTACCTCTTTATTTCTAAAGGACATCAAACTATTAAATATTTAAATTATTAATTTCTGCATTTCAACACATTTAAGTTTTTTTTTTTTTATCAGGATCTCCTTCATACACCAGGCTGGAACATAAAAGCTACAGTATGTGACAATGGGTCACCAAAACCCTAGTCACACACATTTAATGGGCTTTCAAAATTTGATCATCCCTCTATTTCAGAAGCTTTGACATAAAAACCTTAGTACAATTAAAATAGTTGTCTTGCAATATACTGTATTTATCAGTTCTTTGCATGTACTGTAGGAATGAATCAGCCAGTCTCATTGCTTTCAACTCATTACAGGTATGGGACCTGTTATCTAGAATGCTTGGAACCTGGGGTCTTCCAGATAATGCATCTTTCTGTAATTTGGATCTCCATACCTTAAATCTATTTAAAAATTATTTAAACATTAGTTAAACCCAATAAGATTGTTTTGCCTTCAGTAATTATATCCTAGTTAGCATCAAATACAAGGCCCAAATCCTCTACCTGCACATAGTCTTTGCAGCTTCTACCAACCTGCCCCCCCCGAGGGGACTTTGCAGCTGCAGCAGATGTCCCAGGGGGTCCTGAAGCAGCAGCCCCAGTGGGTTTTGCACCCACCAATCCAACACTGATGCTATGGTTAATTGTTTATGCTGGGAATAAATGGTGGTTTTATAAGGAGGTGTCTGTTCTTTTCTCCTACTTGATCACAGTATTTAACTGTGTAAAAAATAGTGATGGGTGATTGTCTATTACTGAATATAGCATGATTTTATAGCATAGCATATATAGAGATTTTATAGCATATTTTAAAATATTTTTAGTTTTATTTTTTTATTAGTTTTTTTTAGAAATTGTTTGTATGTGCATATTCTTACATATATTACAGCTGGCCGAAGCATCTGTATTTATATCTACACACTTAGTAGAACAGAATGTGATCATTTAAAGTACAAAATGGCACATAAGAGGCAAAGCCATACTCTGTTCCAGTTAAAATAGAATCAAATCAAATCAGATTCCTTGGCTGGCGTAGCATGTTTAGGTTAAATGAAAGGTCCCTCTTGAGCTGTAGCATTATGTATGGTCTTTGTCTGTTTTATATTTATAGACTGAGTGTAAGCATAAAACCTTATGATGGGTGCGGCACAACTCTGAATTCTGACAGCACGTTTCCAGAGATAACATCCTAATGAAATTCCCTATAAAAACACTTTACTGTTAGGCTGGTTTGTACGCTGGAAATTATATAATACGTTTTTATACTTTGTCAATTACATATGAAATATGTACTGTTTGCTTCAGCCCTCCTAAAAAAATGAGACAAGGATGAGAAAACAACCTATTTCCTTATTAGGTTCAGGAGTCAAAGGACTCAGCCAGGAGCCGTAGGCTTCAAGAGCATAGAAGATTAAGACATATATTGGATTCATGATGGAGGGCATGGAGTTCATTTTCAAAATAAAACAGAATATTATTCATATTCCTTTTAAAATTCAGATTGCCAGCTGACCTGTGACATGTCAGTACTGTATTACATTTCCAATGAGCAGCATGTCGGATGCCGGTAGATTAGGAAGCTGCTCCCTGTTTTCAGAATTGAGATATTGTTGCTGGAATTTTATGCGAATGAAAGGGGCAAGAAAACATCTTTATTTTAATAAAGTAGACGCAGAGGAGTTAGTGAATCAGCAATATTGTAGCTACAAAATCAACAAAATCTGACTATTAGAAATGAACAACAAAATCCTTTAAAAATAACTCCTGGGACTAATATGTCCACACATGCAATTTGTGTGAACTGTTCTTTTGCTGTCAATTGGATTTAGCTGGTTCACATTTGAGAAAGCCATATTATTGATGGCACATATTCATGCATATAAAACTCCTAATTTTCATATATATTAAAACCTATAACAGCATAATATGGATCCTCAGTCCTTTCAAGCTAAGTACAAAAAAAGTTTTCTGCATTTAGCTGCAATTCACTTTTAAGAGAAAAAGGGCAGTGGAAACAGAAATATGTCTGTGAAGTTTTTAGAGGAGATTTAATGCCTCCTTAGAACGGTCACAGTGAACCCCTAGTTCTCTAAAGTACACACATGGGACACAAGAACAGATTCCCCATACATTGTTAGTTATGGTGCATTGGCAAATTAAATTTTCAAACCCACTTAAATGATACTGTATAGAACATGTGTATTACTGAGTGTTGCAGTACTAAGCACATATGTACGGTGTGCTACCCACAATGTATTTTCCCAAGAATTCTAGCAGTACTGCTGTCACCCCTAATACACACAATTAGGTCCATCATTTCTTTGTTGTGTGTCCATTTTAGCACTTTGCACTTGTGCATATTTATTTTTCTTTAAAAAAGATGCAAAGGGGTGTGTTTACTAACACTGGGGATAAATGTAATTGGTGATGTTTCCCATAGCAACCTATCAGCAGTGGTGTCCTAGGGTTGAGAGTGCCTAAGGCAGGTGCCTGCTCCTCTCTGCCCCCACCGTGGATACATACTCATACTGTACCTCATGCCAAATATGCATGTATTCCCTTCTGCATGTTTGTGCATTTGTGCATTCATACATGTGCAACTTGGCACTAGTACAATTCTAATTCAAGCGGAAACCTGGGGATTCCTGGCCATACCTATGGGAAAGAAAGCAACAGAGGTACATGTCTGGTGCCCCCCCTCCCCCAATCACAATTGCTCACTAGGTACGTTCCTCTTCTTCCAACCCCTAGGTCTGGCCCTACCAAACAGCAATTTGATTTGAACGTATACATTTAAAAAAAGCTAAGATCTGATAAGTTGCTATGGGTAACAACATTGGTAAACACACCACAATACAAAGCACAACTTTTTCAAAGTTGGCCTAATTATAAGCACCAACAAATGGCAAGAATCACAGTATAGTTATTACACATACACACATATATACAGTAGATACTGTGTTTTCTATATAATTTGTTTGCTTTTTATATTTACATGACATTAAAGAATAAAATGCTTAACAGTTATTATATCTGTATGCATATTTATATTTTGTTTTGTTTGTTACAAAGCAATATCCATATTTGAGTATAAAGTCTCCAATCTTCTAATTCTCCCCCACATTCAAAAGAATGTACTGTTTCTGTATTAAAAGTGATGTTATGTGTTGTCCCTTTTCTGTGATCCCTGCTGCTGAGGGTCACATTGGCTTATGCTACTAAACAAAAAAAACAAGGCATTATTTTGCCTTATATACAGGCTGAACTTGACTGAATGGCTATTTTTGTTATTGTCAAGTATTTGGGATGACCGAATAAATGGAATTGTGTTATTTACAAGTCACACTAAAAGTTGTAACGATACTTATCTTTTATGATAAAAAATGTAAAATTTTAAATTAAAATTTTAAAGCAAATGTCTCATTTTTGAATTCTCCATGTACTGCATGCTATCCTCTTTTAATTTCTTACAAGTCTGTACTTTCTAATAAATGTATTTCTGTACAATTATCGAACTGTTTCAGCCCAGAGGAATACCTTCATTTTTATTGCTAAAAATGGCAAATATATAACAGTACAGTGGTAGCAATATTAGCACATGACTGATTTTTCTGGCAGTAAGTTAATTCTTTTAGAAACCCCCCGTTCATTTCATCACTCACAATAAAACAGGGAATCCTTAATTGGCCCCTTCTTCTCCAACATGTTCTTAATGAAAATGCAGCACATAAGTCTAAGTTTGTTGGCTGGCAGAACCCAATTTACAAAAAAAGTGGGAGTGCAAGATAAGAAAAGAGTACATCTGCAGAGCAGGCTGTGCAATGAATCACACAATGCCACAGTTGAGCAGAATATAATTGAGTCCAGCATCTCTGAGCATTTTCACCATAATTAATGATAATCTGTAACAGAGGAATCTGAGATTCCAGTTCAGAGGGCTGTTTAATTAGGCCAAGTAATGAAAGCAAGAACAGTACAACGATATGGCCAGTTTCATGATTAATGATTCATGCTATTGAACACAAAAGTGCCGCACCGTTAACTCTAACGGAGGCTGCATCTATTTTGGCATTTGCAAAATAGTGAGAGGCACACAATATTTGATAATTTAAAGACATAACTAGCAATATCTCTTTCTGAGCTATTTACAATAAATATGCTTCACAACCTTCCTATCTTTTTATATAAAAATATTATTTCTTGGAGACTCTTGCTTAGGGGTAGTTAAAACAAAATATGCATCCTGTGTTAACTTCAACACTATTCTTTTGCAGACAAGCCATTCTTCTTTAGATATACAGCATATTTGCTGTGTGAGTATATTTGCTAAACTTAAAAAGAAGCCCTTTGCCTCGGGAAAAAAAATTTGAAAGTCTGCGGGTATTAAATGCCGGGACCCTCTTGGGTTAACATACGCACTACACTTACACGCATTTAAAAAAATAAAGGAAAATCCTGACATACAAAGACATGACACAAGGAGGAAGGAGACTGCCCGAGGGCCTTAACACTGAAGCCATCAAATTACATGGGTTTTACTTGACTATTTACTCTGCTATTCAATAAACAGTGCAGTACTTACATGATAATGCTCTTTGCTGAAGAAGAATGGCATAGTTGATCTAAATACACGCGCCAATATATCTATACCAAAAACATCTCTCAGCCCATTTCCCAGCTTCTATGTTCTCTGCAGTTGATGTTCAATTAATCTGTTCCTAAATGTTTTTTTCTATCCGTCACTAATATATCTCATTTTTTATCTGAGTTGTTCAACCACACATTTGACAGATTTCACCTGCTTTAACTGGCCGTTGAATCAGCAGTTTGCAATGTACTGCTTACATTCTACGGTTGAGTTGTTTGCACTGGAAACAAAAATTGTTTGGTTGAGTAAGCACGCTAATAAACCATTTATAAGAGTGAAAAAGACCTATTCAAGGAAGTGCAAAATAAATAGTATAATGTAGTACTAAAATCAGTAAATATTGAGATAAAGTGGCCATTGTCCATTACAATGTATGTGATAAATAACCACATATGACATCAGAAGCAAGCAGCAATCCCTTGTCAGTGAAGTTGCAAGTCATCTAAACTATCACGAAGATGCAAAAATATCTGACTACATTAATTGAGCCTAAATAGACACCAGATGTATTGATTTGCCATGATCAAATTAAAGCATAAGAAGTTCAAAATCAGTTTCTTTCCAAAAAAAGAACAAAATATAGTGTAATCATTATTTTTTTTACAGTTATACTATAATATATATATAACTATACTTTAAAAGCTACTTACCATTCTCTGCATGCATAATCAACTTTCAATTACAGTTTCAAAACTCACATTTTTGAGTTTAATCAATCAAAAAATATCTGGAAATAGCAGCAGAATTACAAATCCCCAATTGTTTTAACCCTATGCACTGCACTTTTTCACTTTTTCACTACACATTTCTATAAAAATTATCCAGTTGGTTGGTTTTAATGCCTTCTCTTAACAATGAAAATACACTACCTAAATACAATATTTTGTTCCCCCTACAACTTGTTTTTCCATGTACTTCTCTTCCCCTCTAATCCCCTCATTCCATTCCTAAATGCAGGATGGTGTCCTTCTGCCAGCAGCTTGCCCAAAATTAACTTTTAAAAAGTGGAATTTTTCACTACACCTAGGGGCAGATTTACTAAGGGTTGAATTCGAGGGTTAAAAAACCCTCAAATTCAACCATCGAATTTTATGGGAATAAAAATCCTTTGATTTTTACAGCAATTCAATTGTTCGACTGATCAAATAGGAAATATTCGATCGAACGATGAAATAGTTTGAATCAAACGATTTGAACGATTTTAACCATTCGATCAAATTTTTTTATTTGATCAAAAATTATGAAAACCAATTCGGTAGGTTGAAACTGGCGAACTAGGCAGTCGAATAAAGGGGAAGTTATTCGACTGTGGAATATTCGAATATTTGAATAGATTTTCATTCGAATTATTTGAATCATTCGATTTGACTGAATTTTCAAAATTCGATGGTCAAAGTGGTCTTCAAAAACATTCAACAATTTTAATTAGAATATTTTTGAAAATTTTATCAAATTTCGAATCCTTCATGTGAATTTGATAAATTTGCCCCCAGTTGTAGAATGTTTGGGTTCTTCCATAGTATTTCTTGTATTATACAAAAAAACAAACACCAAGGGAGTTATTTACTAAAACTCAAGTTTATCCCAAAGTCAACCTAACTCCTATCCATAAATGTAACTCAATAATTTATCAATAATTCTTCTAGAAAAGGTTGGAGCAAAAAAATGTCCCAACAAATGAATGCATCAAATATAATTGTATGATTGTATGATTGATGCTCCAAAAACTCAACTTTATTAAAATTGATGCCACAAAAACTTTGTCATAAACATCTTGAGGGACATCTGCCATTGACATCTACATTACCTCAACAGGTTTGAGATGGTGTTTTTTCACATATGGATTTTTAGAAGCTTTAGGGTATAATAAATCTCTAAAAAAATGTTTTTGTTTCCTCAAAAAATTTAGTTTTCTCCTTTACAAACTGACCAGAAAATGTTGAGGTTTAATTGATAATGTGTGGGTTATTATTTTTCAGGTGAATGTGTGTGCTTCAATAACTCTAGCTAACACTTAGGGACAGATTAACTAAGGGTCGAATTTCGAAAAAAAATTCGAAATTCGACCAGGGAATAGTGAGGGAATAGTGATCAAATTTCAATTTAAAGGGGAAGTATTCGACCATCGAATTTTCGAATAGTCGAATAAAATTAAATTTGAATATTCAATGGTCGAATGTGGTCGAATTTGCCTAATTTGCATATTCGAAATTCAAACCTTTTTGAAAATTCGATCGAATATTCGAATCCCTCATGAATATATGTGAATTTAGTAAATCTGCCCCTAATTGTATGGAGAAAGATTTTCAGCCCTCTTTACAGGGTATAGTAGATTTTGCAGATTTCTTAAAATGAAAACACATAAGGGCTTATATAGTTCTGTGTCTGCTGCAAGTGCAGGAGCACTGCACTGCACTGCACCTCGTACTCAAGGGTTTGCAAGGGGATAAGTCTATGTACTATCTCCTTACCACACCTCATGAATACAATGCTGCCAAATGCAGGCAGTGCTGTATTCATAGGGTAACATAACCTTTTCCCTTCATTTTGGAGAGCAAAGACCTGCAGCTATTTTCATGACTGGATCCAAATATGCTAATAATGTAGGAAATTGTTTGCACTTATTTGCACTTTGCTCCCTGAAGCTGGACGTTTACAGTGTAGTCAAGTTTCCTAATACATTTCAACTACAGTGAAATATCATATCATATCTAGTGATGGGCGAATTTATTCGCCAGGGGCGAATTCGCGGCGAATTCCCGCGATTCGCCGCTGGCAAATAAATTCGCGAAACGCCAGCAAAAATTTGCAAGCGCAAATTCGACAAAAAAACAAGCTGAAAATGACGCGATGGAAACGAAGTGACGCGTGACAGAAACGACGCAACGCGCCACGATTTTTTCGCCGAATAGCGAATTTCGGTGAAGCAAAACGAGTGAGATTCGCCCATCACTAATCATATCTATGATGCCTCATGGGTCTTAAGTGAGTCACTGAACCCTTAGATCTTAAGTACATGAATTATGTCTCAAAACCAACAGCTATTATATTACCATTTATACCTGTAAATGGGTACAAAGTAGTACCCCTTTATATAAATATGCACTATAAATAGGCACTTAAAGAACAGATTGTTGTATGCACAACCAGAAAACACTGCATCAGTCACTTTAAAATAATACTGTTTGACGCTTCTTTACAAAACTGCTCCCTTATGAGATACTTAACTTGTAAAATCTATTTCTGATTTTCTTTGACATTTCAGCGAATTAAATAAAGCACCATATTTGATTGTCTGGAGGGAAAAACTAGAGATTTTTGACAATTTTATTGGATTCCTGACTTCAGTAATGGCTTGTAAAATAACAATGGCAGTAAATATTATGCTGAAAAATCCTAATATTTAATTTTTCCAATCTCATATGCTCCGGCTACAGTCAAACAATATTTTTAGTAAATCTTCAGGAAACATTATTTTTTAATCCACACAAAAAAAAACAAATAAGATGCCTAAAAGTGGAGTTCTACCATTACTGCCATACAGCCTTTGACCGATAGACTATTAAAATAATTAGCTGCTTTAGGTCAAATCATTTGACAATTTGTACTTGAGTTAGTCTAAAGTAGAAATGTTTGGTTTGATAAATGAAACATTTTCAGTATCAAATTGTCATAAACTGGTTTCACCAGTTTTCCCAACTGCGGCATAGGGGCAGATTTACTATTGGTCGAAATTCAACCATGTGAAGTAAAATCCTTCGAATTCGAAGGATTTTACCACAATTCAATCGAACAATCGAATATAAAAAATTTGATCGATCGATTAATCGATCAAATACTTCAAGTACTTTGACCATCGAATAGTCAAATATTCAAATGAAATTTTATTCGAATATTCAAATTATTCGATGGTCGAACTTTGAATTCTTCACACAAATTTTGTAAATCTGCCCCTTAATGTACATGCTGTATTGCTTGTGAAACCCTTAAAGTCCCTGTTTAATGTGCAGGACAGCTTTGTATCTTTTACTAAACTGATTTTAATATAGGTCCTTATTTTAACAAGGAATAGTATAAAATGCAAGAATGGGTGCAAAGTTCCCTTGTTTCCCTTTACATATTGCCCCCAAGGAAGCACCCTAAGACCCCACTTTTTGTTATCCTAGAATGTATGAAATGCTAAAAATCAACACTATGAAAATAATTTATGTAGACCTGCGGAAGAAGTGCAAGAGCAAGTTCAAGGGGCACAAAAGCATCAATAGATGCATCAGCAGGCGGAGGCCAACTTTGTCCTTTCAATCTGCTATAGGGTTGTGGTCAAGGTCAGGGCACCATTGAAGCCTTGATCTTGCCATTATCTTACATGCAAGTTAAATGATGGGTTGGGAACAGGATGGGGGACACCTTTGCCCCTCCCCCTTATGAATATAGTGCTGATGAACACAGACAGAACTGTATGTCCTGCTGATAAATGACCCCTTGGCCACATGCTCATGAGCAGATTTTTCTAAAATCTCTTTTTGTACATGCCACAATCAGTTACAACGGGCCAGATCACTCATGACTGTAATTCAGTTCAAGGGGAATAAACTTTCTCAAAATTCAGTTCCGGTTTTTTCCCATAGACCTCAATAGAGTTTTCACATGCTAAACAGCAGGGACCCACCTGCCATGAGGCAAGGTGAGAACCATGCTTCAGGCAGCAGCACCCCACAGGTTACCAGGCGTAGCAAAAAAGATGGAGAGAGAAATTGCACTCTCTGCACTACTGAAATACCCCCGGACCCACTCAACACAAATTTAGGTACTAGCAGTGGGGAGGAGGAATGCATCACAGGAGCCACCTCAGGCCTGCTTAAGCAACCAAATCGACCCTGCTAACAGTGAGATAAGTTTTTCTGAATTGAATCTCAAATTGAACTTTGTCCATGAGTTTTCACTTGATAATCTTACACACCCTTTAATGATAAACTCAACATAGAACATCTATAGGGCAATAATATCACTTTACTTTGTAAAATACCTTGTCATGGCAGGTGTTAGTTACATAAATCTCTTTGTCCTAGAGCACACCTCACCTTGCATATCATGAACTGGGGTTGCAATGGAAAATAAGGTAATATGCTAAATTATAGTTTTAATTATTATATGTAAATGATCAATGGGATTGCAAGTATAGCTATATATATATAACTCTCTTTCTCAAGTGCAAAGCAATTCTCTAGGTACAATTAAACCTTGATAGCAAACTGGAGTATGCTAGGGGCAGCTTACCAACATTTGCAAAAAGGTGTTTTTTGCTGAAGCTTTTTCCATGCTTTCCACACTTTCTATTGTGGTAGCTTTTTTCACACAAAGTACGTTGGAGTCTATGAAAATTTTTTTAGTGCCAACATTTTCACAAAAATATTCACAGATGATGAAAATTTACTGCAAATGCATACCTGACAAAACAAAAAAATTCTTGTCACTAGTACAGGTTTTTGGTTTGAAAGGAATGCAAATGTTACATAAAACCCAATTTGTGTATTTTATAATATACTCAGTACCGCTGAAATGTACATTTCAGAAATACTTAAATGTGCAGCAAATGGAGAAGCAAATCTTTTTAGCACCTAGTAAACAGAGCAATAAAGGTCACTTGACCTTATTAAAGTAAAAATATAAAACTCCGTTTTTAAACTGTTACATAAAACCATTCAGTACAGTTTCAACAAGTAGCTTGAGATACAAATTTTATGTAAATGATTATCAGCGCTTCTGAATTTTTCTAGCAGATTTGTAACATTTTATTCGCTATTCTTTCAAATTTTATTTGTGTAATATTAAGTCATCACTGTTTTGATTGG
Organism: Xenopus borealis; assembly: GCA_024363595.1. Classification (NCBI taxonomy): domain Eukaryota; kingdom Metazoa; phylum Chordata; class Amphibia; order Anura; family Pipidae; genus Xenopus; species Xenopus borealis. The sequence goes on from CM044447.1 coordinate 66,435,865, forward strand.
CATTTGTATATGCAACACAATATTGGTGTGCAATCAATAAATGCAAAGGGAAAAAAGAAAAATTATAAATATCTAGTGATGGGCGAATCTACCCAGTTTCGCTACGCCGAAAAATTTGGCAAAAAAATTAGCGAAACGAGTCGCGTCAAAAACGACGCACGGCTCGTTTTTTTTGTTGAATTTTCGCTGGCGTTTTGCGAATTTATTTGCCAGCGGCGAATCGTGGGAATTCGCCGCGAATTTGCCCATCACTATAAATATCAATACACTCTTAAGGCAAAGACCAAAAAATTAACAATAAATGGTTGAACTGGATAATAACTCTGTATCAGTGGCTCACAAACGGTGGGTCTTTCCCCCTCCCCTGGAGGAACTTGAAGCAGGGGCAGGGGGCTCATGCTGAAGGCCAGTTACAGGGAGCTTCAGAGAGAAGGACTTTAAGCTCTTCTAGCTATACATGAAAGTGCAACTTGAAGGTCAATTTGGATGCAACTTTATGGTAAGACTATATTTATTGTTCTATAGTATATACAGTACAGTATAACATTAGCAATAAAAAAACAGACTCAGTTTTCCCTTTTAATGGGTGGAAGTTGGCCACAATTTTATTAAAACCATGTTTTGACAACCATCCTTGCCATGTTATACCACACATAGGTTACCCCAGATGCCAGCCACCGCAGATGTGGCATGTAAAGAGAAACCTTATTGACCAGACCAAAAAGGCAAGGACTAACACTATTACCCATCCCTGAAAACCTTTTTATAAAAAAATTACAATATAGTATACTATATAGGACAGATGTACTATTGTTCGAATTTAGATTTTTTTGGGGGGGTCTGTTTTCAATCGTAATCAAATCGTTCGATTGCATCGTTCGAATCAAAAGATTTTCAAAAACAACATTCAATCCAGAACTTTTTCAGGAAAGCTTCCAGGAGTTCCCCCATAGGCTACAATGGCAATTCAGCAGCTTTAAGGAGGGGAATAGTTGAATGCGTATTTATAAAAAAAAAAAAAGTACAGATGCAGCCACTTGGATTTGTGTGTTAAATGCGTCGTGACTCAGGGTTAATTGGAGAAACTGTGTTATCTAAAGTCATCTTAACTCATTTAATGCATTTAAACTTTTCATTTGCATAGCAAAGCACCATTGTTTTCAATGGTAAACACTTTAATTAGATGGGATGCTGTGACACAATATTCTGTGTTAAATGGGATATTTGAGTTAAGTTATTCTGTGTTAAACACACAATCCAAAGTGGCTTCATCTGTAAAAAAAACAAATTTTTTCAATTCAAATTGAATTTTGGGCTATTCTATAGACGAAGTAGCCCAAAATTACTTCGAAATTAGAATTTTAAAAATAAAAATTTTATAAGAAAATTCACTTTGACCCTTAGTAAATGCGCATCTATCAGTGCAATGGGCAGGGGTGGTGGGATGATCAGTCACCATTATGGGAGGCCAGACAGGCTGCCAAGCCTGCACAGTACTCCAGGTGCCCATGACATCGAAGATGAGAAGGGTAAGCAAATTCCCCTTTTTATGCCAGCCCTTCTTTAGTGCCATTAACCAATCCTTCCCACCACCTAGCCAGTTACAGAGTTCCCTCCACTCCCAGCACGTCCCCACAGTCCAGGGCACCCTTTGTTAGCTACTTGGTGCAACACAAATCTACACACAAATGTGGGTTAATGCTGTGCGATTTAGCAAGAACCCTGTCCAGGTAGCAGTTTACTTTTTGAATTTATTTTAGCGAGCTGCTGTGTGTACCTTAAGTCTTCAGAAAATCTCTTTGGAATATTATGGGAATTCCCCTTGCTCAGAAGTTTATAGAAACCAAACAATACAGTGTATTCCCATTGTATTTAAATCAAGGTAATACTGTGTCTAAATAATTGCTTTTGGTTACTTGACCAGGCTACATATCCCCAAACTACATATCCCCAAAAAGGTGTGCTTCAAGTACCATATATTCTATTATTGTCTGTGTGGCAGGAGTTTTGTTCGGAGGGTTTCACACGAAAACTCGATCAGTTTGAACATCATGAAAGCTCACATACTGTAGCTCTAAAGTTTAGCCTTTGATAAATAACCCCCTTGTTGTGCGACCTTGTGTAACCTTGTGCAATGTAAAGTGTATATATGTTTGTGTGTGTGTGTGGCCTTGTGCAAAATACAATGTATAAGTGTGCGTGTGTCCAATAGACTGCACAAGTCAAGATTCATCCCATGCAACAATAGAGATATATGTCTGTATGGAAAATTTGCACATTGTAAACCTAAAAACAATAAACAGGAATACTGTGTAATTATTATGGATTAAATTATGACATTTCAGCTGTGACAGCAGGTATAGAACCATGAATATGGCATTCTATATTTCAACAGAGTAGATGTACTACTTGCAATAAATTGCTTATTATTATTATTATTAATAATAATAATAATAGTAATAATAATAATAATATACGTATGCAGCATCTCAAAGACAATTCCATAAACACTGTGTATAAAACTGACTTGTATAATGCATTCTACTGCCTATAGCATGATGGGGGAAACACACCTAGGTACAAAAAGAGTAGAGAAGATTGTGTAAACATAGCCTGTTTTATAGGATGTATATAGGAGCATATTGGGTTCAACTACTACCCAGTCATTTTGCTATTGCAAACACTTTTGATTTCTTAACTTCTCTTATAGAAAAATTTTAATTATTTAAGGTCATGAGCATTAAATGCAGATGAGACTTCCAGCTGTGTTTAGGTAGTTAACCCCACAAAGAAGAATCGCCCCATGGAAACCATATATTCAAGACCAATAGAAAACACACAGCATGGCAAGAATACAAACAAGCTTCAGCTTCATGACAAGTACAGCAGCAAGATTTGCCATGCCCCCAGTTCCTTTCACACACAATGGGGCTCATTTATCAACACTCAGCAAATCTGATTGGTTGCCATGAGTTACTGCCCATGGGCAGATTTGCCCAGTGTTGATAAATGACCCCCAATGACCCAGGGTTTGGATTAACATAGTTAAGTATGGGATCTGTCATCCAGAAACCCATTTCCCGAATTACAGGAAGTTTGCCTGCCATAGGTTCTATTTTAGCCAAATAGTCCAGAGTATTTCTTTTTTCTCTGTAATATTAAAATAGCACATTTAACTTGATCTCAACTAAGATATAATTACTCCTTGATTGAATCAAAACCAGCCTATTGGATTTATTTAATGTTTACATGATTTTCTATTAGACATAGGGGGAAATTCACTAAAGCGTGAAGCGGCTAACGCTATCGCAAATTTGCTTGCGTGACGTCATTTCGGAACTTCGCCAATTTACTAATGGTCCCTGGTCCCTTTGCTATCAAAGTAGACAAACTCTAGCACAACTTCGCACCCTTACACCAGGTGAAGTTGCGCACTGACGAAGGGACATAACTACGCTAATTCACTAAGATGTAGGGATGCACCGAATATTCGGTTCGGTATTCGGTCAGGATTCAGCCATTTTCAGCAGGTTTCAGATTCGGCTAAATTCTTGTGCCTGGCCGAACCGAATCCTTAAAATAATTTTCATCACAAAACAAAGAAGAGAAAACTGAGCAGCTCTCTTTTACCCTCCCCCACTCTGATTTGCATATGCAAATTAAGGCTCAGATACGGTTCGGTATTCGGACAAATCATTCACAGCAGATTAGGGGGTCCGTCCGAATCCAAACTAAGATGCAGATTTTACTGAACGTTACCTCTTGTGCATGACTTGACTTCCCCACCTCAGACGAGGTGAAGTCCAATAGAGTAGATAGGTGTTTCTTTAGTTTCTTTTGTCCCAAAAAATGCTGGCATCTTTTACCTTTTTAAGGGTGAAAGAAAAAGATCATCTTTTTTTAGGGTACCCTCCTTCCCCCCTACGTTTCCTAACATATGGCAACTCAACTATACAGTGGGCACATGTGTAGGGTAATAGAACAACTTTATTTCCTTGGATTAAGTAGTGTAATGTAGTTGGTGCAGCATACAGTATATGCCCATTGTACTTTAAAGTTGGTACCATATGCAAATTAGGCATCATTAGCATTACTTTGCTTTGCCTGACAAAGTAACTTCAGCGCAACTTCACTACCATTTGCCTCCCTGAGCGCAACTTTGCATTTTAGTCAATTTGCTTAGCGCTGGCGAAACTAAGCCTGCTGAAGTTTGGCAAAATGTGGCGAAGTTCTTGCTGGCGCAGCTTTGGATGTTAGTGAAGTTGGTATAAAGATCCAAATTACAGAAAGATCTATTATCTGGAAACCCCCAAGTCCCCAGCATTCTGCATAATAGGTCCCATACCTCTATAACCATCCAAAATGTATTGTCAGCTGTTTGTACAACAAACCTTAACTAGTGATGGGTGAATTCACGGCGAATTCGCTCGATTCGTGAAACGCCAGCAAAATTCGCCTGGTGAAAATTCTCCAAAAAAAGAGTTGCGAGTCAAAAACTACGTGACGCGTCAAAAGCGTGCCGCAACTCATTTCGTGATTTTTTTCGCCAATCGCATATTTCGCTGGACATTCGTAAATTTTTCGGCGAAGGGAAACTGGGTAGATTCGCCCATCACTAACCTTAACCTTAGAAAATCAATGCCAACATATTCTTCCTGAGGACTGGCCCAGAGCCTAAAGCCTGATACTTGCCTTCTTTCTCAAGTCCCCATGAGAGGCTGACCACCTTTCCCAGGACCCCAGGCCTACCCAGTTACTGACATTTCCAACTACCCCCTTAAGTTTCTTAATCAAAAGGCCCAACAACTGTGACTAACCACTCCTATTATTATGGCTTGTATTTTAAGACACAAGAAGAAATTCTAACCCTGACTCTTTAGACAACAAATATAAATAGATAGACTAAATAAAATTGCAATACTAATGGCAGTCGCAGTACAACTACATTTTGGGGTCACTAGTTAGGACATGGTTGCTAGGGTAATTTGGACCCTAGCAAGCAGAATGCAGAAATTGCAAACTGGAGAGCTGCAGAATAAAATATCACTCTCTACATTAACTAAAATTAATTTAAAGGTGAAAGGCCCCCTTTAAAAATGACCAAACCATGTCTATGGACCCATCTGCTGATCCCCACTCTAGCTGAAAGTAGCTCACATATCAGCCCACAAGTTTCTTAGTTGCCCATTGGCAGCTTTGCTGGATGTTCCAAAAACTTCACTTGCATAGCCAGCCTAAAGTTGATCTGTTCTTCTAAATTACAAATTTATTACTGACCAGGGCAGCACTAAGGCAGCTCTTGTCCTTACCATACAAAGCCCTTCTACTCTTTGTTACCTACAAACTAAATACACTAAGGGGGCCCATTTACAAAAAATCTCAAAAAATGTGTGGTTATCCTTATACTTATATAAAACTTTGCCAGGTAAGAGTTGTAAAAGTCCTATAGATGTCAGTGGAAACAGAAGTGATCCTATTGACCTGTTTTAAATCTTTTAGAAATTTTGGGGGGTTTTTCCATTAGAAATTGTCTGAAATATTTCATATTTCTTAGTTTAGTTGTGGTCTCAAAAACCACTAAAATTCCACTGTTGATTAAAAGGTCCCAAGGGGCTGATATATTAAGATGCATATTTTTCAGATGAGGCTTTTTGATGCCAAAAATCTGAAACAATTGGGGAGATAAAAGTGTGACTTTTTCAGGATTTTAGAAGAATATACTCCTGCTAAAACCTGTAGAAAACATGTAGAAGTCAATGGCAGATGTCCCTTTTACAACTGTAAGATATTTCTTCAATTAGTGGATTTAAGGGGTTTTCTGGCATTTTTGAGACATACTTTTGTGAAAAAATACAAAAAGTCATAGTTATTGTATGACAATTTTTTCTGCAATTTTTCCCATTCATACTTTTTTATTTAGATTTTATAATGACATTCATGGTTTTAGAGAAAATGAGTTTAATCGTAAACCATCCCAGGATCAATTTTAAATGACCACACCTTTATTGACATTGGTATTAAGTATTCTGGGTAAGTCCCCTCTCCCGTTGCCCAATTCTCCCCCCCCACCCCTCCTCTTTCCCTTTATTCTTCCCCTATATTTGATTTGTACAATCGTTGGTGCCTCAAGGAGTCTATTTCGATTCCTATTTTGGCTCTTGATAATGTATGATTTCTTTTTCTTTATCTGCCAATAAAAAGTTACAAAAAAAAAAAAAGAATTCTGGGCAAGTAGGAGCAAAGTTCTAAACCTTATGTTCAAGGATCAATGCCCAAGGAGGTTGAACAAAACTCTACATCAGGGGCATACTGGCCCATCCTCACTCCAGCAAGCATTTCTCCACCAACCCAACTGTGACAAATGCTATACCCTCTACTCCAGTGAACTGAATGCTGCTGCCCTGACCATTGTAATGTGCCCTTGATTGTCAGTAAAGCTGGTTTTATTGAAAATAAAATTGGTGATTTTTTTGTGTGGAATGAGTGATTAATACATCCTTTCTAAACCTCTTTTTATGATAGAAACTGGAATGCTCTTTATTCAAGGGACGTACAGGATTACAGGTAAGAACTTCTATTTCAGTAACCCAAGTGAATCCCCATTTTATAGACTCTGTAATGTTTACTTTACTGTAACGACTTTTTCTAAACGCCCTAAATAAATCTTTTTCATTTTATCTGTCGGTTTTTTTCTTTCCTGACCTGAATCAGGCTGCCTTGGCACATGAAAGAAATTACAAAAGCTTCTCAGTCATTGCAACTCTGTTCTTTTTGCACTATAGCATTTGTCATTGCCAAAACAGCGGAGTTTAATTAAGTGTTGTGAGCAGCCTAGTGAGAAACACACTTTAAATTAAATCTCTGTACATGCAGCTATTGGTTCTTTACCATCGGAACAATCAGCAGGGTGTTCAGCATAAATTCTGTCTCTCAAGGGAAAGGCAGTTCTGCGCACCTCTAGCGATTCATAAATGATCCTGCTTTCACAGAACAATATCTTATTAAAGTGCATTTAATTATTTCTTAGTTTTAAACACCACTAGATGAATGAGATAATTAATGTGCTTACCACTAAACATTTTATTTACTCTTGATATATTGATGGTATTATCAGAAAACTGTGCTGTGTTACAATTTCAAGTTTCGTGAAATTACACGGCAAATTATCTTTTGATGTATCAAGCAGTCAGAAATATAATGAAATACATTACTTTAACACCTCAGTGGTAATGGATTGGTACAACTTTGCAAGCATTTTAATTTTCACAATGCTTTTACAATTACAGCTGAAACTTGTGTCAAAGAAAGAATTAAAATATGAATTTGATTTTTTTTCCCAAAACGAACTAGAGATACACATATGTTCATGGATTTCTCTGTTAAATAGGAGAAAATCTCAAATTAAATAATATTTTAGAGAATGTAAATTGAGGAAGCTATGTGATAGATGTGTCGAAATACCAACATTCTGCTAATTATTTTTAAAGCAGATATAAAACAACATACAGTAGCTCCTAAAATTCTTGACTTGGAAAATCAAGACTTTTATGGATTCACCAATATATTATTAGATGTGCTCATGATTAGTGATGGGCAAATTCGCGGCGAATTCCCGCGATAGGCCACAGGCGAATAAACTTGCGAAACGCTTAAAAAACTCGTCGTTTTTGAGGCGACGAAAGAGACGCGCGACGAAAAAGACGTGACGGAAAAAACACCGAAGCTGACGCGACGCGCTTCAAAAGCGTGCCGCGACTCATTTCGCGAATTTTTCACCAATTCGCTAATTTTTTTGGAAATTCGAGAATTTTTCGGCGAAGCGAAACTCGGGAGATTCGCCCATCACTACTCATGATACATGATACAATTTTTTTCGATATTATTTTTTACTTTTTAGTTTTGCTTAATAGAGCTACATGGATACAGGATCTAAAAGGATATGAGCTCCCCACCCTGTGAAATATACAGCAAATAACTGCTACACATACTAGTTGGAAAGTACAGTACAAAACTCTTCACGGTTGTGCGATGTACCACATGTGCGCTAGTAGGCAGTCCAAGATCATATACAATATGTAAGGGCCTGTTAAATATTGGTGGCTGCTCAGGGTTGTTCTATGAGCACAAAGAGAACTTATATAACATGCAAGGGTTTAATTTAAAATGAAGCAAAGTGAATAGTACCATATGTTTTTGTCTTGCTGGGGTTGAGCATAACATAAGCATAAAGAGATTGTTTAAAGCATGTAAGGGATCATTAAATTTTGGTTGAAGGTGCAAAGTACTATGTTTTTTGCCCTCAATGCACTTGCTATGAGGTTAGACATACATTTTTGTTCCTATGGTGATCCTAAGATGAATGGCATGCTGACAGTTAAAGCCTACCATATAAGGGGCAGCAAGCAGTGGCATAACAATAAAGGAAGCAGACCACACAGTTACAGGGGTCCCTGAGGAACAGGGGGCCCCACAGAACAAGGGGGCCTGGACTGTGGGGTCTGCTTCCTCTATGGCTAATAAACATCCCTCCTCCAAAGCCATTCTCTTATGTACAGCAAGTCAGTTGGAAGTGGGTGGAGTTGGAGTGGGATGGGGGCAGGGCAGAGGTGGGGTGGGAAATGGGCAGGAGGATGGGGATTGGAGTGCACCGGGCCCCTCTGAAGAATTTTTTGCAGGGGGGCCTGGCACACTCTAGTTACACCATTGGCAGCAAGTGAAGATCCCCTTTAATACCCACAGTTGAGGGTCATGCAGTCCGCTTGTAACTGTGCCTTGCACCTAATGTGTGCACAATAAAGAGGCACAAATGTACAGTATGATAGCTGGTTACTAGTGATGAGCAAAGATTTTCACCAAGTTTTGTTGGGAAAATGATGCCCATAGACTCTTATTGTTCATTAAACGTGTTGCAGGTCAAAACATTTTCATTCGCAAATTTTTGGTGAAGTGAAACTATTTGACTCACATTGACCATTTATAATGCTAAAACATGTTTATATTTGTGTGTGTTGTAAGGACCAAGACTCTCTTGCATTAAGTTTAAAACAACAAAATATCTTTATTTCACATGCCAGTTGTACAACATTTCAGTCCACACTAGGACCTTTAACCTTTATTGAATTCATTCCTCTGTAAATTGTACTCAATTGTGCTGAAAATTTCCCAATTAGACTGGTATAATTTCTGGTATTCGCAGTGAAGGTGACAACTATATGGAAGTGCAAAAAGCAAATGCAACTATAATGAATGGATTTTTACATGCAACTGGGAGTTTTTTTCCATTTCTCACCCAAAACTGCACAAGCTAACTCCTTACTTCCTGGAAAGAGAACTCTTTTCCAACCCCATCCCTTTATCACTCTTTAGGTGATGAATCAACTCCTGTACTGGTTTTTTTTGGCCTGAACAAAGTGCCTGTTATTTTCCACATTTGCTTTGCCTTATAGACCTTTTTGGAGAGACATACTTGCCCTCGATGGATTTTCCACTTTGTGCCAAAAAATACTGTATGTAAGTTTGCTATAGTATGACAGACCGACATTGTGTAGACTTTATATAAGGATCTCAGAGTGCTGGGAGTTATGTAGTTGCTTTCTGTCTCCCTACAGTATATGTCTACCTTTTTTATCTTTTGTAGAATAATGCAAGAAACAATATTTAGAAGGCACTGTTGAGAAGCGACTTTCAAGGGTAGAAAATGGAATTTTAAATATTTAATAGAAATCGAGCAAGAAAATCATCTTACAAAAGCAAAAGCATTATTTTTGGCCCACAGAAATACAGTATGTATTGTTACCTAACAATTATTTATAAGATTTTTTTAGCATCAGACTTGTCTATTCTATCCTTTCCTAGAAACTTTCGTTTAAGCATAATAATTTTATCAAGTGCATCTAAATGTAAAATACATATGTAATCATTTTATGAATTGCCTTTAAATTATATTACAGGTTTTAAGGGGAATGCAAAGGATTTTATATTACTTACATTGCAGTGAACTGCTTATACAAAGTATGGGATGAAATTAAAAGCTAGATAACAGTTTTTTTCATCTTTAATGCACTTTTTCTTTATTATCATGCTTTTGTGAAA
>CM044447.1:66445999-66461089 GCA_024363595.1 Xenopus borealis
AAAAAAAAAAAAAAAGACTCAAGCAATATTATATAACAAATATGTGATGGATGGAAATTCAGAACCCAATATTTAAGGAATATATATGCAAAAATATAGTATTTACTAAAATGTTTGCCTTGGGGATGGTGATATCGGATTATGCAGATAATACTGTAACATGCTTTTGTATGTAGGAATTGCAATTTATCTTTAAGCTGTCCATCTTTTCCCTTCTGCTATTAAAGGGCATGTAGATCATCCATAAAACTCTCCCATAGCACGCCCCAGATCTATAAAATAGGTGACCACAAAAAGCAAGTTAAATTGTAAGTGGATAAATAACCTGCTTTGAAGTGGCTTTTGGCCTTAGGGAGCTGGAAGAAGTTTAACTGGACAGTGTTCCTTTAAGATACTGCTCTGCTGCTGTTGTTGCATGCATTAACTGTTCCCTTTCTACTATGTTCAAACAGTGCAACTAAATAACATATTCAGATAACGGATCTTTCTGTAATTTAGGTCTTCATACCTTAAGTCTACTAGAAATTCATTTAAACATTAAACAAACCTGAAAGGCTGGTTTTGCTTCCAAGGATTGATTATATCTTAGACTGGATCAAGTACAAGTTACTGTTTTATTATCACAGAGAAAAAGGAAATCATTCTTAAAAATATGGAGTCTATGGGAAATGGCCTTTTCATAATTCGGAGCTTTCTGGAAAATGGGTTTCTGGATGATAGATCCCATACCTGTACTCAGAAGAGCAATGCAGCAATCAACAAAAATTTCTTCCTAGGGGTTTTCAAAAGAGCTGAGATAAGATATACTGTCCGTTAATCCCAATAGCACAGGCATGCCCATATGACAACTGATACAGTTCCATACTGTTTTTCGTGGGGCTGAGCATAGTTGTCTGCAAACCTGGTAGCCCACTTAACTAGCCAATGATTTTTCAGGATTCCATAGTAGTGATGGGGGAATCTGAGCCATTTCGGTTCATCGAAAAATTCGCAAATTTACCGAAAAAGTCAACAGGCGTCAAAATAATTTTGACGCTCGTCAATTTTGACCTGATAGACAATTTTTATATGTGCAGCTATTTTGTCCAAATGCAGATCAAATCAAAATTATTTTATGTGTGTGACTATTCTGACACATGAAAAAAAGTTTTGGTTTTTGGTAAATTTTCGGTGCAGTTAAGTTGAATTTAATTGTGACGAACCTCAGAAATTCACCATGAAAATGTGCCAAAAGTATTTGCTCATCACTATTCCATAGTATTGTTTTGCAATGCAGAGTGCTTATTTCAAAGCTGTGACATAATAATGCTGGTATGTCAGCTGCCTCCAAACCGGATCTTAGTACTGCATGAATTGCATTAAATACAATAATATGCAACTGTACCAAACAAAGTATTGCTTCAAATGTTGTATCTTATCTGCTACAAATATACAGAACTCTTCTCTACCTATTATGTTATCATCCACGTATTTCAAAATCCAACATAATGATAATCAGTAGCTCTATCTATCTGTCTGTCTTTCTGTCAATCTATCTGTCTAAGTAATTATTTAGGTTATCCAGACCATTGTTAGCTACTGATAAGCTTTTGTGTTCCCATTCTGCTTTGTCTCCTGGGTGCCAATAACCTGCTGTCACATTTAGGCAGCACCAGATGGACATGCTGTCAATCACTGCTTTACAGGCCGGTCATGTTTCCATGCGCTCCTATATTTCAGCTGCTGCCAGATTATTTAAGTCATTGTCCTACATGTTATTGCAATAGATTTGGTATGAAACAAACTCATCTTCAACTGGAATATAGTCATATATGGTGACCAGTGGTTCCTCATTGGCCCAATGGACAGTTGAGTTTGCCCAATGTTGCACTTAATGTGCTCAATTTGGATTAATTCTATGTTCTCCATGAAAATATTTTAATAAAATAGAATTTAATAGAAATAAAATACCTTAGGGCTCAGTTATAATACAGGTGCTGATACATTTGCGTGAATTTCCCCGCAGTCTGTTTTGCATAAATCCCCATTCATTAAATATACTTTACTATGTCAATATGCATGCCTTGCACTTCCATATAGTTGTGTTGCCAGCTGCTGCCCTCCTGTTCAAACACTGCTGTGACTATTAATGCAGAGGAACCCTGGAGCAACCATCACCTCCGAATCAGGTGGTCACTACGGGGTCTTGCGTTAATGGGCACTTGCTTCTAAAGAATAAGGTGCAAATCTCACTTGCACACCTGAAAGTGCATGTGCAATGGCACTAATTTTGACGCATCAGCTGCAATTGCATCCAGCACAACTTCCGCTGGCAAGTGCAAGGATGCTGGAATTCTTGTAAAAAACACTGTGTTGTGGGAAAAATGGCCACTGAGGTTGAAAGTGAAATTGCAGTTGTACATGAGCATGAGCATGTAATACGAGTACATATTTTTCAATACTCTTCAACATTTGCCATACTTACAAAGAGATTGATGTATCTGACACCAATAGCTATGCCCCTTTTCCTGTACCAGCGAGGAAGATGTACTCTATGGAAAAATATCATCAACTTCTTCACATGCAGATATTCCATTTGATTTCTCAGAACCCTTTCCATGCATTCATTTATAATGTGCCAAAATACTGTAGCTGTTGGGAAGTCCCTACTATACATAGACTCTTCTTTGCAAGATTGTCCATTAGCATTAATCAGAGCACTATCTTATCTGCCATTCTAATTATTTGAGCTAACAACAATTCTGTAAAACAAAATATGCCATGGCAGTTAAGTCATTCTAAGCACTTACCCTTTTTAGCGATTCCTCGTTCGCCCTTACCAAATCTAAAGTGACGGAAGGATTTTGTTTGCTTTGAAATGACAAGACAGGGCTACTGCTTTGGAAAAAAGAAAAAGAAAGATGCTTTTATCACAGCTGACAAACTTAAATGTAATGTAAAATAGAATCTGAGCCATGGCTGCTATAGAGACGAGCATCAAACATGACAGCAAAGCCTTTGGTGTAGTAGACTGTGGGTTAAATAAAAAAACACAGCTATTCGCATGAACCTTAAACAAAATTACTCTAGCATTTTGCTTTTACTCAACTGACATTCTTTTTCATGTTTCGTCAGTTATATCCAAGTGATCAGACAGCCACTACATGTGGTATACTCACCAGGATTATTATCTAGACCAAAGGCCCAGAGCTCATTGTAGCAGGCAAGTAATTCTTTACAATGTATGCCACGTTAACAGTCTTGGGGTATCTATTCAACAGCTGACTGAGCCAGGCTCTCAGCTTTTCTCAACAACCATGTAAGAGGCAATGACAATTGTACTGCTTCATAACAGCTGCATGGAACCCTGACATGCACTTCACAGCAACCAGTCATCTATATAAACCAATTTCAGGAGTAAAATTGCATGGTGCCTTCTCTCCTTTCGCTTTGAACAATGATATCCCCTTGCAGTTAACAAAATGCATGCAATTTCTCTTGGGCTGAAAGTACGTTAAACTATTTATTTCTGTATCACTTTTTGTAATTTAAGCTTAAAAGTTTTTCTTTAAATGTCAGATTTAAGGTTATTTTTTTTCTTTTACATAAGCAAGCTGAAGGATAGATTCTGTTGGTCTTTTTGGCAAAACACTCACATGTTATCACATGTTACCATTGTCACATGGTATCATTCTGATGGTATTCCTTCATTTTCATAATTTAAAATATTTTATACAGGTATGGAATCCATTATGCAGAAACCTGTTATCCAGAAAGCTCCAAATTGCAAGAAGCCCATCTCTCATAGACTCTATTTTGAGCAAATATTTTTTTTTTCTCTGTAGTGATAAAACAGAACATTGTACTTTGTTCCAACTAAGATATAATTAATCCTTATTGGAGGCAAAACAATCCTATTGGTTTTATTTAATGTTTTAAGAGAAAGATCCATTATCCCTTCTGGTGAACAAGTCCCATAACTGTAGTAAAAAAAAAAATCCCTTTTACAATATTCGGACAATGTGGACCTCTTGTCAATGATTATTCACTGTTAAGCATGCATTCAGTCCAGTCATTGCAGAGTCTGTTTGATTCATACAAAAGTGAATCTCTTCTCTGCAATTTCCCTCACAGTTATCCTCTGCTTCTTCTGTAGTCAGTGACTACTCACAGTAAAGCAGTGCCTGACCTTCACTACATTTAATGCCCAATGCTTCTCATATCTTACTATTGAATTATTTCCTGCTACTAAGAGTACTGGTCCTGGCAGTCTTGTATCCCTGCCATTTATAACCATAGATGCTCAGAATGGAATTCTTGTAGTCTGTTTTCAGAAATAGAATAATTTCTGCTTGCTACTTTTGTGTTTATCATATGCTAAAATGTAATTGAGTTTCTAAGTACTTTCCATGATCTGTACACCAATGTAGTATGGTATACCAGCTAGTGTTACACCAGCCCTGGGGTTATGGAACTTTATTTACAGATGATACTGGCCAGATACTTGGCTTCTTATAGGATTGAGCTACATAACATGGAAGATTCTGTTTTGGAGTAATGCCAGAATCCACTGAAAGAGCCTCAGTCAGGTGGAAGTCTTCAATGGCAATAGTATTTGCATCCACCAGGTGTAAAACAAGAAGTATATGATTTTATAAGATCAGACAAAATTTGGTAAAACTCTATTGAAAAGAACATTAATAATGTTTGAGAAAATACCACACATGCTATGCTAGCCCACAATTAGAGAGCTTACCAACTGAATTTAGAACCAGAAATTCTAGATAAACTTGCCACAGAATATGTCATTTTGACATATTGGGGCAGATTTACTAATGGGTGAATTTTCACCAGCGTCAGCTTCGCACACATCGCAACACTTTGCCAGGTGCAAATGCTCTACGTGCTACTAAAATGCAACCCGGGCGTTGAACGCTGGTCACTTTTCACTAACGTTACTTCAGCTTTGCAGGCATTTCATATCAAAGATGCACTAGTGTTCATTTGGGCCTAGTGAAAATTCGCTAGTGATCTTGCACTTATGTCAATTTGCATAGGGTGGGTAATATAAAGTTGTATGGAGGTCTTTATTATAAATGTTGGTGCAAATAGTTTGTTACTGGTTTTTATTTCAAAAGTCCAGGGAACCTTAATGCAAACAAGAGTTAATATAATGCCCTCCACATGAGCCCACTGTAAAATTAATGTTTCATATATTATAAAATGCCTGGAGAAAACCGGTTACCCAAAAAAGTCTAAATTAGGACTTTTGCAGCCAATCCCACTTAAAGAAAGGAGAAGACAGCAGCATTTTTTCAACTTTAATGCATTTTCAACAGACTGGATACTATGACAGAAGATTGAGGAAGATCTAGCTTCTTTTTAGCACTTCACCTGTTCTGAGTTGGTCAACTCTGGCAAAAGAGGTAATCTTCAGTAAAACTCACACTTTTGTAAATTTGCAGAGTAGCTATAGTTTGCCAGAGCAAAAATCCCCCTGTCGATAGAGTGTAAATCACTGCTACCGACAGTCCCATTTGCTAGCGAGTCAGCGTCTGCACCTGTAGTGAATTGGCGATGTCCCTGAGAGTGTCAATACTGGCAAAAAGTCACCAGCATTAGCATGTTCTCCTTTTAGTGAATCTGCCCCATAGACAGGATTTCAGTTATACCTGCTTTAGATAGGATTTCAGTTATTGATGCTATTGATGCTACTAAGTATATTTCTGTCAACAATCAGCAAAGTTTGTTTGACTTTTTTACAATGGTTTCTAGAGGTGGTTGGATTCCCCTATTGGAGGAATTTGAATATAACCTGTAAATTCAAGATATAATGGGGAGATGAATTTCTTTTCAATAAATAGAATTCAAGCAGCATTCCTGCTCGTATGTATAAATTATGTGTAGTTAGTACTGTATATCTACTATTCCTCCTCTATCATATTAGCTTATTGTAAGGTTTAGCGGCTGCAGCAACGAACTGGCAGTTTGAGTGCACATTTAGACCTCAATGTTTTATCTTTTAAGAAATGAAATATTAACACCAGCTACAAAAATCTGTATAATAAAAGTCCTTCTCAAATTAAACATGAAATCCAATTTAAAATTTTTATTAAAGCATTCATAGCTGTTTTAAGCTCATTTAAAAATCTGAGCTGTCAATCAAATATTGCCTGCCACTCCTCTATGCCTTAGGCATAGAGGCCGGGCAGATAATTACTTTCACTTTCCATTCAGAACTTCCTAGATGCCACTGCTCCCCACACATCCCCCCAGTTTTCTTAACCATTTAATTGTGTAGCCAGGACATGGGGATAGACATCGGGACCCCTTTTCTGGTGCATAAACAAGATTCTGAGATGATACAAGGCTTGCGTGAATAACAGTGTCCACAAAATGGCTCCTGTCTGCTTGCTATAATTAGGAATTCCCAGACTGAAGAAAACAAGATTAAAATAATTTATATAGTGTAATCAATGTTAATTTTGCTTGACTAATGTGATAAAATAGGATTTTGAATATTTTTTTGGGGTGACGGGTCCACTTTAATATGATCACCTTAATTTTTAATTATATTTTTATATCCAATGTAAATCCCATTCATAACAATCTGTTGCATTTGTAGTATGCAGTATTTTTCAATTATCATGTTTTGCCTAAAGTTGAATATATTGCAATGCCATGATGGGTTCTAGAAAGACTAAAACAAAAATACTTAAACTTGCTCTGTTTAAAACATCAGTCTTTGTGACATTTCCATTAATTCTGAAAGTTCTGTAATTTTATTCGGCTGAAATACTTACCTATTCTACTGACCTCTGGAAAACTACCTTAATCTGTGGGGTGTTTGTTCTCTTTTATGGATGTCTGTCTCTTGACACCATTGGTAAATAGACAAGTGGCCTGGTCATGGTAAATGGCCCCAAGAGTAGCAGTAACACACTAAGAATAAACATCTTAAGGTAGCTTTCTCTGTTCCAATCATATATATTTAATCATCTTATACCTTTGTTCATAACGAGAGTGAAAATGCTTTTACATCACAGTGGAAAAAATAAAGAGCTTTCAATATAGCCTGGTTTTCATGTGAAAATTTAATCAACACAATATTTGTTGACTGAAGGAAGAATCCAGGCACTTTGTCCTCCATAACTACAAAAGATTTCACAAAATCTTTTGACATAATATAACAATTTGTGTTCTTGCACAACTGATAAAGGCAAAATAAAAATAAACAGTTAAATGTTTAAAACAAATACAGTATTCTAAAAAATCGAAACTGAGAAAATAGTTATTGAAATTGGCTCTCTTACAATTTTAACAATTAAGAGTGGTACATATATTGAGTAAATAGAAGAGTAGAGCTCACCTACTGTTATATAGTATTTAAACACTTCGGGACACGTACACTCTGCATTGACACAAAACATTTGTTCTCAATTAGGGATAAGCAAATTTTTTGACTGATACAGATTGACTGGTACATTTTTGTTTCTGGCATTACTCCAGAAATAGCAGAGAAAAAATTATAGTTGATGCCAGGTGGTAGAAAAACCTCAATGATAAATGTCTATTGGCTCCAATGCATTTGACAAAATGTCTCCATTTTGCAGTTAACAAATTGTTCAAAAAGCAAAACACAGCAGTTTCGCTCATCACTAATACTGATGTACCCATACAGTCTTAGGATCCGTTATCCTCTTAGGTTTGTTGAATTAGGGGTCTTTCCGCAATATGGATCACCATTCCTTTTGGCTCCTAAACCATTTAAATATTAAATAAACCCAATAGTTCTTGCCATCATCATTGATTTTACCAGCTTAGTTAACAAAATAAACATATTGTTTAATGAAGTAGTTACCACAAATGAAGACTTAGAGGCAAATTTACTAAAGAGTGCAATTTTGCCAGCTACGACTTTGCAGCCATCACAACACTTTGCCAGGCTTTAATTCGTTCAGACAACGCTAATTCAAAGTTGCAACCCAAATTAAGGTAAGTCTGGTGAAAGAGGCAGCAACAAATGCTGACAAATTTTCTCTACCGTTACTTTGGCAGTGCTAGTGAAGTGAAGATGTGCTAGTATTCAATTCTGGCTAGTGCAACTTCACTAGATTTCCTGCGCTCAGGCTAGTTTGGCTATTTATCAGGTTATGGTGCATCTAATTCATTACATTTACAGTGGTAACTAGACATGCCAAGGAAACCTTAATTAAGTCAATGCAGTTGTTTTAATGCCCCACACATAAGCCCACTGTTAAATAATGTGCCATATTGTAGAAAATGTATGGGGGAAACCGGTACCAGAAAACAAATTGTATGCATTTTGCAGCCTAACAACCTGAAAAAATGAAAAGACACCAGTTTTTTTTGTACTTAGAACATATTCCATGCAAAAATCAATATATAAGTAACTGAAAATCGAGGAAGTTCTATGCAATTCAATGCACTTCACCAGGTCAGAGCTGGGGAAGGTAAGTCTGGCGAAAGAGGCAGCATTCAGTAAAATCCACATCTTGGTGAATTTGCAGAGTTACATCCATTCGCCAGAGCGAATATTCGCCTGGTGTTAGAGTGCCAAGCAATACTAGCATCTATCTCCTTCACTAGTGAAGGGACGCCTGCGCCTGCTATCAGCGAAGTCCCTGCAGGCGGTAATGCCAGTGAATTAACGGTAGTCTTAGCCACTTCGCCCTTCAGTAAATCTGCCCCATAGGCTTTTCAAATGTTAGAGTGCCAGGATAACAGAATAGGCCTCTCCAGGAAGTTCTTGCACCAACATTAGAAAGATGCATTCTGTACAAAAAGTCCTTTACTGGGCAAGTATGATCATTACATCAAAGAATATACATTTTAGCATTCCCATGTTAATTGTATGCCAAGGAACTACATTTTTTATTCTTCACTTATCTAATAATGAGATTTCTTGTGAGAAAATTCCAGTATCATTTTTCCCTGAGTAGCTATGCAATAGATCAACAGCTGTCTTCCTGCAATTACTGGAAGGCTGGATGTGGATTTTGTCAAAGTAGCTCTGTTGGTAATGCTTTTATTATACAGCTGCTTATGTGCCATTATTGCTTTGTCTTTTCAGATTACTGCTGCTGCCCTTAAAGCCTCTCTAAGTATACCACAGAATGCTAGAGAGCCTACAACAGGGACCAAGCATGCATGCATGTAAGCACACATCAGTGATTTGTATCTAAATAGCTACAGGGTGCTAACAGACTATTGTATCCCTATAGTTACAGTGTCTCTTATCTATCTATCTAATCTATCAAAATCTTCATATGTCTGACTGTGTATGAGATTTTTATTAAAGTATCACTTTAATATTCACCCCTTTTAAACATTGTCACTGGAATGTGATTGACTTTTTTCTCAATATGAAAAATCCTGGTCTACCAATTCAATTATTTACATTACAATTAAAAATGCAATGAAAAATATATTATGTGAGTAGTAAATAAAAAAATTGGGTTACAGGATAATTTTTTTACTGCACTAGTTTGCCCCCCCCCCAGCTGCCTTATATTCCTCACCTGTTGAGAAAAAGCAGAGTAGACTATGTTGGTTTGGCAGGTGCCATTTTCTTATTGAAACTGAGACAAAGAGCATGCTCACTGAAACCAAATCCAGATCAGAGCCAACTGCACATGCTCATTGTTGATATGTTGATGATCCCTTTAGAAGAAGACAAAGCAGTGAAAGATGGCTCCATTTATCACCACAGCAGTACTATGGGTTTTTTTCTAAATAGTTAAAGGGGTGGTCTACCTTTAAGTTAACTTTTAGTATGTTATAGAATGGCTAATTCTAAGCAACTTTTCAATTGGTCTTCATTTTTCTTTTCTTTTTATAGTTTTTGAATTATTTGCCTTCTTCTTCTGACTCTTGGTTTTTTTTTGACCCAATCTTAAAACAAATGTTCCTTAATGCTACACATTTTTGTGTTCTTTTTATTACTTGTATTTCTATTCAAGCCCTCTCTTATTCATATTCCAGTCTTTTATTCCAATCAATGCATGGTTGCTAATGTAATTTGGATGCTATCCACAAGATTGCTGAAATTGCAAACTGGAGAGCTGCTGAATAAAAACCTAAATAACTCAGAAACAACAAATAATAAAAACATTAAAAGCAATAGCAAATTGTCTCAGAATATCACTCGCTACATCATGCTAAAAGTGAACAGATATACCAGATTCCATCTACTCTACTGAGTGGCAAACCTTAAGCTTTAAACGTAGGTAATGTCTTTGGCAAAATTTGTATATACCCAAAAAAAGAGAACATGCAGGATTCTCATTGGATGATATTCTTGCATTAATAGTTTTTTTTGCTTGTCCACAGCCCTGTTGAGCCCTACTCCAAAAAGGCAAGTCCTGCAGCCTGTCCTTGCCACCAGTCGCCTTGTGGTACTGATGGATGGGGTGGCAACTACATTATGTGATGGGGGTAGCAGTGGACTGCACATGGTGGGTGGGTGCAATGTTGCACTGAATCATGCAAGAATCAAGAGTTTTAAGTTAACCATAAGGCAAATAAAAAGAAACATGCAACTGTGACAAAAAATAATTCCATAATAATTTGTTAGCATGATTTCATTTTTAACAATCAACATGAAGACCATTAAAACTATAACTGTAAATATAGAATCATCATTTTAAACCAGGGGTGTCCAAACTTTTGGCTTCGAGGGCCACATTGGAAGAAGAAAAATTGTCTGGGGGCCACATGTAAAATACACAAAACTTTTGATTTGTAAAAGTAAAGAAAATACACACACAAAAAAACTACAATACCAATTGGATAACCAGATGGAGATATACACTGGAATATGGGACACCTGGGTATTAAATAGACTTTTTATTATATTATTATTACTAACTGGGCAATGGGCAGAGTCCCCCTCCTCCTATATCCTTTGTCACATGACGTTTTCTCGGGAACTGAGCGATTCAAGCTGGGCCGCATTCATATCCTTCCTGGGCAGTTTGGACACCACTGTTTTAAACTGAAGGAAAATATATTTTTAAAGTGTCTGGGTTGTGCTGGAATTGTTCAGTATAAAAATAAAAACCGAGTAAATAGATAAGCTGCACAAAATTTAAAAATGTTTCTAATACAGGTATAGGGCCTGTTATGTTCGGAACCTGGGGTTTTCTGGATAACAGATCTTTCTATAATTTGCACATTTATACCTTAAGTCTACTAGAAAATCATGTAAACATTAAATAAACCCAATAGGCTGGTTTTACATCCAATAAGGATTAATCATATTTTAATTTGGATTAAGTTTTATTCAAGTTTTATTACAGAGAAAAAGTTACTAGGCAGTAACCAATCAGTGACTTGAGGGGGTCACATAGATCATAACTGTTTGCTTTTGAATCTGATCTGCATGCTAAGGACCAATTGCAAACTCACTGAACAGTTATGTCCCACGTTGCCCCCCTTCAAGTCGCTGACTAATTCAGAGTTAGAGAGCTGAAAAGCAGGAAGTAGTGTTCTGGCTATTATGTTACACATCCAGTCACTCCATCCTTTATAGATCACATTTTTGCCTAACTATATTAAAAAAAATTTTTATTTTGCACAGCCGATCTATTTCACCAGTTTTTATTTTTACACTGAACTGTTCCTTTAACAACAGTAATATGGCAAATGTATTCAAGCATAACACCATATATTCTTTCAATAAATACTTTTACAATTTGTGCAGATTACAGCTGCCAGTTTTTAAAAAAAATATTTAAAGCTCCTTATTAAATTGCTCTGTTTATTTGGAATATCCAGGATAACAATTTGATAGCCTATGTTCCAGTGTAGCCTCTAAATCTACAGAGAGTTGAATCCTACAAGGCAATGCTATTGCTGTCATAATAACACACATAGTGACCATGACATTGCATACTTACAAGAGAAAGAGAAGTAACAGGCAACAAAGCATTTCCCTGGCGATGACAAGGCGATGTAAAGCCAAGCAAAGCATTGTTGTATGTGCTAATATGCTGTGAAACATGTCTTTGTCATTGTGTCAAGAGAAATATACTCCTACATTTCAGGATAACAGAAGTTTTTCTTTGCCGTTAGGAGACATGACATGATTCATCTAGAAATCAGAATTAATGGCTTTTTCTTTCTGTTTGTAACATATTTCATATGCACAAGATATGAGAAGGTGATTTAGTAATAAAATGTAAAAACCTGAGCAGAATAAAGAATATTTAACATACAAATAAATGTGCCTCATTCATCAAAACCATTACATTTACACTGTGGCCATACAGAGATTGTGCTGTGTTTATCACACAGGTGGTAGAAAGCTGAATATGTTGTTAAGTTGCATTTAACTCTTCAAAATGAGATGGAAATGACATTTATATTCCATATTAAGTTGCAATGTATGCAGCATAAACTAGAAACAAAATATATAAAAACAATCAGGCACACGGGGAGGCACATTTATCAAGGGTCGAATTTTGAATTCACGTGAGTTCGACAAAGTTAACATTTTTAAGAAAATTTAATTTTTAATACTCAGATGAATTTAAACAATTTGGAAACTGAAATCTAATTTGATTCAAATTTGATCAAATTCTCAGAAAATAACTCAGATGCCAGAAAGGCTGTAAACATCTCCAAATTGATCCCTGCACCTCTCCCATTGACTTAAACAGTAATTTGGCAGATTTTAGGTGGTGAATAATTGAATAAATAAAAGACCAGAGTATTATCTCTTTATTTATTTAAATCTCAAAAATCAAATTTGAAGTTTTTAAATTAAAAACTATTTTCAATTCCAACCCTTAATAAATCTGCAGTGATTTGATGTAATCTATTCTAATGGAAAATTAATAAAGGAGTAACTTCCGATAAAAAAGTTACTCCTTTCTTATGATATGTTCATATTATTCAATATTTGTCTTAAAAAAAACTATTTAGAATTATGTTGAATGTTAGATGAACTTGGAAGACCTTGAAACTCGAGTTTTATCTTATTTAAGTAAAAAACTTGAATGGCTAAATTTCAAACAAATGTCACAGACCCAAAAATTTTAATCAAATTTGAATGCAATTTGAACGCATATCGAATCAAGTTTGAATCAAGTGATAAAAACCTGAATTTCAGGAAGGCGGTTTACTTCTTCAAATAGGTCAGCAGACCTCTGCCATTGACTTCTACATTAACTGGGCAGATTTTAGGTGGTGACATATAGAACTCAAGTTTTTATGCATTGCATACAGTTACTGTGCACAACACCCTGCCTCCACCATGTTGAGAGGTCTCAACCCCTGGGAATTAAGGTCTCATCTAGAGGACATTATTGGAGTAAAGCTCATAGTTACAGCAGCTATAGTTTAACACAGGTGTCGCCACTTTTTTTTATTCTGCTTCTTATAGTAAATGAGGTCCATGTTGCACTTTCTTTCTTACCCAACATCTGCCATGTTGCTTTCAGTTCCATCACTAGTGTCAGTTACTAGAATTTTGATCTATTCAGTTAAGCCATTACAGTACTAGAGATTTCTAGCTGTGAGTTGGTACTTCTTGTAGACTTTGGGCATGTTCTGACTGGAAAATCACAGAGCATATGCAGTAAACCCAGAGTAAACCAGCATGGCAAAATTCCATCAATGCGAGTAGAGGGCATAAACTAGACTGCATCTTAAACCTCAAAACAAATGGGTGAACCTCACTCTATTATCTTGTTGTATTCAAATACAAATATGGCATGTTACTAGCATAATGTCTTTATGACCTCTATTCTCACTTCTCTTCCTCATGCTGAGTGTGTATTTATACACATGCTTAGATCTCAGTTACATGTCCTTAGATGCACTTTAAGAGTGATTTAAAACTAAATTTTTTGTTGTTAATGTTTTACTTACACTGTTTTTTCCATGGTATGTTTCCTCTAATTAAAGGAGAACTAAACCCCTAAAAATGAAAATGCCATGAAATGCCATATTTTATATGTGGAACATATTGAACAAGCCTAAAGGTTCAGCATCTTTATAGCAATAATAATCCAGGACTTCAAAATTGTCACAAGAGTTACCCAGCTTGGATTTTATTAGGAGTGTCTGTGACATACACATGCTCAGTGTGCTTAGAGCAGGGGTGCTGAACCAAAGAGTTGATATACTCACTTCAGACAGCAGCACTAGTGATGGGCGAATCTATCCCATTTCGCTTCACCGAAAAATTCGCGAATTTCCAGCTAAATTTGCAAATTGGTGAAAAATTCTGGAAACTAGTCACAGCATGTTTTTGATGCGCCACGCATCGTTTTCGATGCGCGTCGCCACCTAAAATCTACACAAGCTAAACGGCAGACGAATTTTCGCTGGCATTTTGCGAATTTATTCGCCTGGTGAATAAATTTGCCCATCACAAAGCAGCACCAAGGAGGTAATCAGCGGCAGCAAAAAAGCCACTCCTTTAAGAGCTAAATTTGAGCTTTTAAACTGTAAATTTGGCTTTTCTGAATAGTGTAATTGCACTCTCTGCATTAGCATGGCATCCCCTGGACCCCCTCTGGTGCAGGAAAGGTAAGCACTGGGGTGCAAGAGGATGATCCTACAGGGCTGATTATTGAATGCTGATGTTAGTTGTACTGCCATGTGCCAATAATCTGATATCTTACTAATTGATGTGTGTACAACGTTTCTCACCTTCTACTTTAGCTAAGCTGTAGTTTTGCTTCCATACTAAAGAAATATCTTGTACAAACTGCAGTCTTAAACATCTTGAATATGATCTATGTTAATGTCTGTAGAGGTAATAAAGGCAAGCAACATCAAAAGGTAAATTAGAATCTTGAAAATCAAAAATGTGATCATACACAGGCAGACAAAAGCTGCAAATTTGGCCCTTCTAGATGGAGTCCGCAGCCCTTGTATGGGGGCCGCATTTCGCCAGGTGAATTTTCGCCAGTGCTACGCAAATTAACTAAAATGTGAAGTCACGATAAGGTCGGCAAACGGTAGCATAGTTGCGCTAGTGTTACTTTGCCAGGAAAAGTGCATTATGCTAGCAATGCCTAATTTGCATACGGCGCAATTTCAAAGTCTAATAGAAGTATATGTTACAGCCACTACATT
>CM044447.1:66463961-66492045 GCA_024363595.1 Xenopus borealis
AGGCATCAAGCTCTAGAATCTGAGGTACTTGTTCGATTAATCCAGTCACTTCATGTAAATGAGATCTCCAAAGTTGTATTTCCTGATTTACAATGCGGATGACAGTGTTTGTTAAATGCAACGCAGCAAAGCCTTTTTAATTTCCAAATATTTTATTTGCAGAGGCATATACTTGCTAGTTGCACACTAAAGACATATTTTAGAAAAAAAATTGATCAACCATGCAGTAAAAACTAAGCACTGTAACTCTGGTCTCCTCTGTGTACCTTGTACTCAACTTCTCTGGTTACATTGCACATAGATTACAGAGGAACATGGACATAACTGTATCCCATATTAGAAAAAGAAGTATAGTAGAATTCACCATGGAATTCCATAACTATTGCAGTATGAGGTTGCAAGCCCAGTGCTTTTATACAAGTTATAGCACAGGTATGGGAGCTGTTATCCAGAATGCACGGGACCTGGGGTTTTCAGGATAATGAATATTTCCATAATTTGGGTCTTCATATCTTAACTATACTATAAAATCATGCAAACAGTAGATACACCCAAAAAGCTGGTTTTGCTTCCAACAAGGATTAATTATATCTTGGTTTGGCTCAAGTAAAAGGTACTGTTTTATTATTACAGAGAAAAAGGAAATAATTTTTTTAAATTTGGATTATTTCATTATAATGGAGTCTATGGGAGACGACCATTCTATAATTCTGAGCTTTCTGGATAACTGGTTTCTGGATAATGGATCCCACACATGTACTTGAATTTTAAATATAATTAATTAATTAAATAATTAATTATATTAACTCTTATTCAATATAAGTGCAATAAACATGGTTTTGGTTAAACATACTTTCTGCCTATTGTTGGTATTATTATTATTGTTGTTGTTGTTAAATGCTAAAAAAAATCTAAGGGTTTCATTATTTCGTGAGCTAAAAAGGGCAAACAGGAAAAGTGAAGCTTGTCCATTTTTAAAGTAGATAATTTGATTACCATTGCACAGATATTCCCCCTGTATAGTGGGCTTCAGGTTATCTATAAGCCAAAACAGTGAGTGACTTGATCGTATACTGGTTATTTAACATGCAAGGGATATGGAAAAGCTCAAAAAATAACAAAAACCATATTTTTTTTTATTTACAGAACAAACCCTATTTCTTGCAATCGTGTTGAACACAAGGGTAAACTGCCCATAGACTGTCAATAACATTAAACGAATCAGTACCCCCCCAAGTGTAAATCACAGCGTCCCTTTTCATTCTTCTTTGTTCCACAGTAGTATACTAATACTGCATGTCATATGTTACAATATTTACATTTTATACGCTGCTGTTGTTTTGAAAATATTTTATTTTCTCATGAATCTCCCACCACCTCCATTTTAATAAAAGCTAAATTAATTAAATATCCTTTTTGATTCTAGTCTTTTAGTTCCTTAACCTGTATTCTATTACTGGTGAAGGAAGGAAAGCCCTGGAGCTATAAGCAATGAATAGCAATAAGTTAAGGTGGAAGAAAGCTGTGCTGGGTGTGGAGAAATAGAGGGATGTGATGTCAGCGGAAGAAGCAGTTCACCCTCCCCCCTTTTTCGCATTTCTTGTCAGGAGTTATATAATTTATAACAGAATGTGGATGCTTTCCTGTATGCACCATTATATTGTGGTTTCAGTATAGTTATATGGTATAAGGGTTGGATTGAAAATTTTTATTAAAATTTTAAAATTTTTATGGTCAATACGGTCAAATTTGAATCTGATCAATTTGAGTTTTTTTTTTTTTTAATGTATTCGATTTTTGAGATTTATCATACTCTGGCTTTAAGAATTCTAATTTAACTATTCCCCACCTTATACTGGCTGAATTACCATATAAATCAAAGATACTGAATTTGGTGATGTTTGTAGCCTCCCTGACATTCAGGTTTGGCTGAATTTGATTCAAGTTCTGTTCTGCAGTTCCTCCCTGAAGACTTGAGATCTCCATCAGTAAAATGTGTCAAAGTTTTACATATTCCATTTTCTTAATATATAGTCAAATATTTGAATTTTGAGTACAAGGACATTCATGTGAGTTAAAAAATACATGAATTTAAAATTCAATCCTTGATAAAAGTGCCTCTAAATGTTAGAGTCAGCATTGCATTAATTCATGTTAAATGAATATCAAATGATTGATCCAGGGCATGTTTTTAATTGCCATTTGAGTCAGGAAGGATTTTTTTTAGGCATAATTGACACTGTCTTCAGGCTGGGATTTTTGCCTTCCTCTGGATCAAACAAGTGGATATATGATAATGTTTTTTAAGTTTTATTTGTCACAACAGGGGTAGAACCTTGCCAGAGTAGTGCACAGGAAATTTTAGAAGAGTGAGAACGGAGGTTCTCTCCTGTGACTACACAGTGGGTTGATTGATACAGATGCTACTACTGCTTGTACTAGGTGACAGTCTACTTGGATTTCCTATGATCGACACATTGCGAGATTGGGACCATCCTCTCTGTAGGTAGAGACAGCCAGATACTCAGTGGTGGAGATCTCAGGTCTTCAGGGAGGAACTGCAGAGCATAGAAGCCATCGCTTATGTAATTCTTGCTTTGAATTCTGCCTTGGGGTGAGCCTGGCAAGGCTATTGATTTGATAAAATGTGAATAAATGCTGTGGCTAGTGATGGGCGAATAAATTTGGCAGGTGCAAATACGCAATGAATTTCTGCATTTCGCTGGCGTCAAATAAATTCATGAAACTTCAGCGAAAATTTGCCAGTGAAAAAGCCGCTGCATCAAAAAAAATTTGGAACACTTGCATCAAAATTGCAGCGCGTCAAATTATTTGACTTTAATGCATTTGGAAAAATAGACACGAGTGTAAAAAATGTCACGAGTCAAATTGATGTGCATCAAAATTATTTGACTTTAATGTTAAATGGGACTAAATAGGCCCACATATAAAAATTGTTGCAGGAGTCGAAATTGAAGCGCGTCAAAATTATTTTGATTCCCATTGACTTTAATGAGTTTCACAAATTTTCGCCATTTTGAGAATTTAGTGGGAAATTCACACTTTTTTTGGTAAACTGGACTGGGACAAATTCACCCATCACTAGCTGTGCCTATTTTAACCCATTTCTGGCTCCTGGTGTTTCATGAAGGTCTGTAACAAAAAAGAGATATTAAGAAAATAGGGAGCACTGCTTCATAATTACCAACATGCCTGTTAGTAATGCCCACAGAAGAATGGAAGATGATAAAATGTGTTAAGTAGTTCAACACTTCTATCTATCAATTATCTAGCTAGCCAGCTAGCTAACTATCTGTCTGTCTGTCTAGATTTAGCCCACTGTCACTTCGAATATTTCTGTAGAACTAAGTTTAGTGCAAAGGAATTTTTCCTGCTATAGAAAGTTCTATCTGTGCCAAGCTACCACACATTCTACTTCTACCTTGATGTGACGGATTGCATCAAAATAAGGAGGTCTTAAGAGGTAAAAAAATAACATTCTAGTAAGGCACCTATAGCATTTTATAAAGGTACAGTATTTATAAAAACAAAAGGGATATAATAATGAAGCTTGTGCTCAACCATTGACAATGGCAGTGGGGTTAAATTGTTGAGCCAATTACAAAGAATAAAGGCTGGTTGGAAGTAAAGAAAATACTTATACTGTACATGTAATATTGTCATTACACAAAAAAGAAAAATTAAGGTATATGGCCCTTAAATTGATCTGATGTTGTCAGACCCATTACATTGTATTATTGTTATGTGCATACTGTTGTATAGTTCTATACTTTCTACAGATATCATACAGTGGGGCTCATTTATAAAAATTTGCACTTGCGTAGTAACCAATTGAGAAAGGTCCCAATGTGGGCCGAAACGTTGGATATGCATTGAAAAATAAATCACAAAGAATAATCACAAGAATTTGGAGTGGGAGTCCTTCCTTTAATATATCCAAAATATTGACCCACGCACCCGCACTAACTGAAGCCCGGTAAGAGTGCATACGCTGGATAAAGTTTATATATATATATATATATATATATATATATATATATTGTATATGTTTCATATGACTAAAAAAGCTTATAAAGTCAACAGATAAATAATAAATATGTACTTGTACTTAATTTATGCAAAATATATTTCTAACTTACTTTTTTACCAACATATATAAATCACTGCTGTTTTTATTCCCTTGTCATATTTTATTTTTTAAAGAATTTATTGAACTTAAGCAATTTCATTTTCAAATCCCTTTAAAGACCATCAGAAGGTAATTCATCTAACCTTCTAGGAAATGAACAAAGGTAAAAATAACAGGCTAGTTTTAAACTAGTTCTATGGTGATGACATTGTGAATTATTTAAAAAGGGCATATTCAATGTGACCATAGAGCCATCAATCATAATAGACACTGATGACAAAAAGGAGTTTCAGTCACTTCCTATCTGCAAGGAGAACAATTCTATCTCACAGGTAGCTATGAAGTGCTGGGTGACCTGATGTCACTTGCATTGTTGTTCTACCCTTTGAACAGAGCGACTAGATTCTCTCAATATTAGAATCGAATGAGTAAATACATTCCCAGTTCACCACCACACTCCTTGATAGTGAGCACTTCATTTTGTCTAACAATGAAGAGCAATGGAAAAAAGCAGAAATCTCTTAGAGTAGGAATTAATTTTTCATGGAATGTTCAATCTCAGCTGGAAGTATAGTGTCTTAATCGGTTGCAGCATCTTCTTTTAAACATCTCTTGGTCCATAGAGGGTGACATTTGTTTCTTTCATTCTGTAATAAAAAAAGAAACCTTTTTGGAAAATCAAATTTTGCATATGATAAAATAATAAAATATTTTAAAGCATTGACTATTTAATATAATATTGGATTTAGTTTTCTATTACCAATAAAACTTACAATAATTATCAGATTAAAACGATACTCCAAGAAGCAATTTACACATACAAATATTGAACAACTCTAGGTTAAATGTCTCAGGATACATTGAGATATAAAGGGTGAGTCACATACAAACATAAATATGCCTTTTTATAAGTTATAGTATTTATTTC
This sequence comes from Xenopus borealis, assembly GCA_024363595.1. Taxonomy (NCBI): domain Eukaryota; kingdom Metazoa; phylum Chordata; class Amphibia; order Anura; family Pipidae; genus Xenopus; species Xenopus borealis. The sequence goes on from CM044447.1 coordinate 66,469,040, forward strand.
AGGAGAAACATAAAAAATTATTCCATTCCACCTAAGAAATTTTTATTTCTCAGTTAGTGCTGCTATAATGCATTATCAGTGAATTATTTTGCTTTCTCTCTTCTTATCTTACCATAAAGTAGCTTAGCTAGTTTAACTAGGGATAATGAGCTCTGTATAAACAACACCCTCTGCTCACCCTTTTTTGTGACTTACAGTATCTGGCTTGCAGCTAGAAAGTTAATTATATAGGGCAATATGTGTACATGTGGGATTTAATTATCTGCCTGGCAGGAACAGCTTCAGCTTACCTGTTTGACCGCAGAGCTTAAAAATAAAAAACATAAAAAAAACCAAACAAGGCAAAAAGTGCGTTCACCACACTTATATATTGAAAGTATGTTAAACAAGCATTTATATCCTGATCCTTTAAAAATAACTTTTAGCATACAATAGAAATAAGAATTCTAAGGTAAACTGCAGTTGCTATTAATTTATTATTTGATTTGTCTAATAGAAATCTATTTTTTTGTTATTTCTTGAACTAGCAGACAAATTGAAATATCAAAATCTACTTGCAGTTTTTCAGATTCCTGCATTTCTTGTGAGCAATGGTGGGGTTAGGGAATGTAGTTGGTGAAATTGGTGCACAGATAAAAGCCCTGCATAATGGATCTCTGCTTACCTGTAAGTCAAAACAGATACAATGGCAGAATGGTGGGATTGTTTACACAGAGTTAATTTCTGTTAAATTCAAATGATTAAAATAAGGCAGCAGTTGGTAGCAAGTACAATGATAATGACAAGGGGACTCCTGAATTTGACCCTTCGTCTTGAGCTATCCCACTGCACCCCATTATTACATACCTTAATGAAACCAGGAGACAGATTTGGGTGTAAAATGGCCACAGCATTTATTCACATTTTATCAAATAAATAGGACCTTGAGAGCTTAACCCAAGGAAATATTCTAAAGCCAGCATTTAAGAAGAGATTGCTACTATGCTGTGCCGGCAACATGAGAGAAGTTCAGCAGCCCTGCTGCCTGACCTGCATGTGCAGTGTCTTGATGATAGGAAATCCAAGCAGGCTGCCCCTTAGCACAAGCAGTAGTAGCATCTGTATTAATCAATCCACTGTGCTGTCACAGGAGATATACCCTCCTTTCTCCCTCTTCTAAACTTATTTGTGCAGTACTCTGGCATAGTCCTACCACCACAACAAGCCCAGCTGAAAACCTTGAGTTGGGCTCGCCCCACCATACCTTAAAGTGATAATGACACTAAAAAAATATTATTCAAAACATTTAATGTACATCAAAAGTTATCTATACCTCAAGTTGAAATTGAAAAAGCTGCTTTTGTAAGTAATTGTTACAAAATATATATATATACCTCCACGAAGAGTCGGCACTCACGACACCTTGTGTATTTATGCCTGGGTGCAGTGTCCATAAATTAGCATTCCCATCCAAGTAGTAAGGTCCGCACTCTCAGGTCTTAAGATAAATCAAAATTGTATTTATTGTTTAAAAGACTAAACAATTTAAACAATAAATACAATTTTGATTAGCTCAAAATTCAATTCAAATTTGCCAAATTTCAAAATTCAAATTTGATTGTCGATGTACTAGCCCTTTAAAAAATTCAATATAACAATTCGGCAGATAAAACCTACCAAATTGCTATATATTCCTATGGGAAGTTTTTTTGATCAAATATAAAAAATCTCTGTCCATCTCTTTCTTAACTCATTCCTTCTCACCAAGGGGGAGATTCATCAAAGAGTGAAGTTAAGAGTGAAGTTCCGCCACTAGAGGGAAATTCCACAGCTCTAAATTCATTTCTATGGGATTTTTAAAGGTGTATTCATCAAAGGGTGAACTTTCACTTCACCCATTGATGAATGCGCCTTGCAAAATCCCATAGAAATGAATTGAGAGCTGTGGAATTTCCCTCTAGTGGCGGAACTTCACTTTTTGATGAATCTACCCCCTAAACACAGCTAGATGTGATTCTGCCCCTCTCTGACCTAGACCAGTAAAATTTGACTGCTGGTCATTCGAATCCCTTGTCATGCAGCTCCTGCGCTTATAGCTTCAGGGCTTTCCTGTCAGTGTGAATGTTTTTCTTCAACAGCATATTTGCAAATTGGATCAATGAAGGTGAACTGGCAATATTTTTGAAATTTGTAAACAGTGAGGATATATTTTGATAATTTCTATATATTATATAGGCAATATTTCTAAAATTTCTAATGTAAGGTAGGATTTTTCTTTAGAAACCAAAATTAATAAAAACATACACATTACACTGTCACAGTATGTAGAACTTGGTCAGTAATACATTTGTATTTAAATGTTTTTGTTAATATGCTTTGTTTCTAAGGCATTATAATTTTACACATTATTCTTTGTTGTAGCTTTTTCCTGTTTTTGTATTACAATTTTTACATGTATTTTCTGAGCTTTGCACACTGATCATTTCTCTGTACCTTTTTTCCTCTGAACTACTTTCTAAAGCACTGCAGTATTCATGTCGGCATAACCTCACACACTCCTTTGAAACTGTAGATCATCGCTTAATTGTTAATAACAGGCAAATCAAAGGTAAGAGATAACTAATTAATTTTTTCCAGCTCATTTTTATTTTACTGTTACTGTTTTGAGAAAATATAGCAAAAACCCTATTAGTGTTAAGGTAAGCCCATGAAACAACATAATATAATGCAAAGAAGACATTTAATAGCGCAGCAGAATGTTAAATTACTAATTAACTCAAAGTTACTGTATAAGAAAGCCCAGTAATTTAGAGAATTATTGCAATATGCAACTCACAGTGCCATGGGGGTCAGCCATGGAGCATTTTGTTAGAATGGTGGTTACTGTAAAAACCTTCTCACATTAAAATATACTGTGCTACCCACAGTTCAGTGCAGCTAATTAGCAGCAGTTGAGATATTCATAGCAATCATTTTGGCCTTGCTAATCTGCCAAATGCTACCAATTCCCTATCATTCTTTGTTTTATATCTTGCTGTCCAGTGAACACCAGGACTGACTGTTGATCTGATTCTCTTTGTGTCTAGTAGATAAAAAATCAAGGCACAAATTATGTTTTTTATTTTCTATATGTAAATCATATATTGTTGCATTGTATAGCTTCAAATTATAATAGCCTTTACTGTGTTAAAAGTGTGCTTTTTTGTGCTTTCTTAATTCAGTTCACTCAATTCAATAACACTCTTGGGGCCCGTTTATTAAATCTAATTTTTTTTTCTAGAACAAAATATATTATGCTACAATGCTTCTAAAACTTCATAAAACTGCAATCCAAAAAATAGTGATTATGTAGAAGTCAATGGTAGATATCCCTTTTACAATTTGAAGATATTGTGATCCGCACCTAATCAACATCTTGTAAAGTTGCTTGAATTTGGTGAGGCTTTTCCCACTCCCACTTTTTCAAGCTGATTATCCCATAAATGAGTTAAACTCATAAGTCATAACTTATAGTAAGTGAATAATAATGTAATTACTATGCAGGAGTGAAAAATGGTTGAGAACAGAATGGTTTAACAGGTTCTCTTTTCCACATCTAGGCTTAAGAGTGATTTAAGAAAATAATCTCTCTTAGCAGTTCTTTTTCAGTTTCTCTTGCCCATTGCAATTATGATAAATAACCAATTTGTTTGTGGGCTATAAGGTTTTTTATGTTGAGGTTAATTTGAAAAATGTGTTTTGTGATCAATACTGAAAATTGCAAGGTCTAGTGAATATATTTCTATTTTTTCCGATCTAAAAACCATGAAACTCTGCCAAAACACTCAATATCTTATGCTATAGATCACCAGTCCATCTACATCCTAAAGGTTGTTTTTTAGTACAGGACTTGGGATTTACCTTGCTTTGGCAATCACTCCAAATGAATGTTTTGTGAATATGGTGCAGGGGAATACCCACAAAGAGTTGCAACTAATACTTTGCTGAGCACAATGAAAGTGAGGTGAACAGTGCTTTGTAGGCTCCAATGTAGTTTGCGCTGAAAAGATGCTGTAAAACAATTTACTGTAGAAAAAGTTGCTATGAAATAAATTCCTTTTGACTTTGATACATTTTGCACATTTTTGTTGTTTTATTAATTTCCCTGTTAATCACTAATGCATTGTAAATTGTAAGCTGTGCAGGGCAAGATATTTTTTTCTCCTGTCTCTCTCAGCACATGACATTAAAATTTATCAACATTCAAATTCAAAATTTTCTCATCAAAAAAGTTTTGAGTTTTTGAAACCTGACTCGACAACTTTATAATAGTTTGTATGTTCATCACTACTTTTTCAAGCTCTAAACGCCTGAACTGCACTATATCTGCCATTCTAAAGTCCAATTATGTGTAAATTATTAATGACATCACAATGCAATTGTCAGAATCTCCCAGTTGGATCATGGGTCCTGGGGCACATACCCTAGCTCTTCATCAGCAAATGGAGAAATTCAACTGATGTGTAGTAAGGGTGGCATTCATAAACTCATAGCAAGTCATAATAGCATATTAATTTTATTGTAGGAACATCCAAAAGACAAGCCCGCTGGAGAGCTAATGGTCAGTTTTAGGGAAAATTTAATTCCCCTCAACTACAGTAAGATTTTACTACATTCTTTAGATGGGGTCTGACTAGCATGAATTTACTAAAGAAAATGTATACATTTCTAGAATACGTTTTTTTGCTTTTGTTTTTTTGTTTTTTTAATGGGAACAAGAATATCTTATATTAATTGGAAAGGTTTGACACAGTTTTTCAATGAACCTTAGAACAACATAATGTCTTATTCTTCATACCATGCACCTAGAAGCATCTTCTAATGTTATCAAAATATATAAGAAGAATGCTATGACTTTGATTAATAATTGATTAAACAGACCTAAGGCACATCAAAGACAGGAAGAAGAGCTTTTCCTCAGAAAACCAACTATCAAATGGAACTTTGTTGTCTTAAACATTTGTCAGATCTGCAACATTGCTAGCAAGTTATTTGTTTATGTTTGAAATTTTATGTAGCAAGGATCGTTTAAAAAAAAAGTGAAAAGAAGGATGCTCTTCTTAATTAATTAAAGACAGATATGATTAAACACTTCAAATTAGTGTTAATCACACAGCTGAATCGTTTCCTCTCCATTTCCTTGGCTTTATGACTAATTTATGTTTAACCTTATTGAGAATCTATGATCTGGATGCATGTTTTCAAAAAATTCAGCTTCAGTCGTTGATGTCCTATAGGAGGGCAAGGGGGCTAAACACTTCAAAAAAGTCTTGATGGGGGATGAAATATATGATGTTTGTAAATCCTTTCATTTTGAAGAGGTTAGAAAATGCATAAAAATTCAACTACCTGGAGGAAGAAAGCATTTTCACATTATTTTAAGTATTGAAACAAATTTTTTAAAGGAGCGATAGCTCTAGCCTATTCTTGTATATTCCTCTGGTTACCTACATGCTAGGTAACATGTTTAGTGCTTTGCAAAAAACAGATTTTAATAAGCTATTCAAAGTAAATTGAATCAGGCTGAGACAAGTCCATATATAGGCATTAAATCAGGGCAAAGGGCAGCAAGTCTACAAGAGAAGCCAAAAGTCATACCAGGAGTTTAGCAGTGACACAAATGAGACTGGGTAGGAATATGATCACTTAATGGGAGCAGAATACTCAGACAGGATACTCAGTATCTAGCCAAGAGAGCAGAAAGGACATGTCTAAAGATTGCTTTAATTGGTAAATATTTGTAGCTGGATCAGGTGACTAACAGGTGGAAACAAAGAATTTCAAAACCATGAAATATCACTTCCATTGCATGACGCATTGGTAATGTTATCACTGTAACTACACAGAATCAACACCTCTGTGAATTTCAGATGTCACCTCTCTGAAGAGTTACAATGTGCCATTGTGGTTGGATTGTTGGAAGAGTCTATATGCCCAGAACTCCCCTACACCAGTCAGTTGAACTGAAGAAGCTGCTCAGATGAGCAGTGAAATGTCTTCATTAAAATATCTCACCAGGTCCAGTTGCTTTGAGTTACTTTTGATAAATATACCATGACCTGGATGAGTGAGAATCTCCATAGTCATATCACTACCATTAGTTACCATCCTGAACTTCCACTGCCTCCTGTGGCTCAACCTGGAGAAGCAACAGCCCCTAAATAGGAGGTTCCCAGTTCTAGATTGGTAGATCCTAACAACATGTCATATGTTAAAATCATTGAAATTTGAACCTAATTGGTAGAGGAAAGCTGAAAAGTACATCCCCTTGGACTGTTCCACATTTTGTTTTGTTACACCCTTGGGGGCAGATTCACTAACGGGCAATTTTTCACCAGCATCAGCTTTGCCCCCTTCACACCACTTTGCCAGGCACAAATGCGCTCCGAATACTTCACTAAAATGCAAAGTTTTGTTCTGGACGTCGAATACTGATGACTTTTTGTTAGTATTACTTTGGCTGTTACTTTCATAGTAAAGATGCGCTAGAGTAAATTTGTGCCTAGCCAAAATTCGCTAGTGATCTTGCGTTTAGGTCAATTTGCATATGGCAGGAAAAATGTTGGTGCAAATGATTTAAGTTACCGGTTTTTATAACACATGTCCAGGGAACCTTAATAGAGACAAGTGCGTTAATATAATGCCCTACATATGAGCCCACTGTAAAACTAATGCTCCATATGTTATAAAAATACTACCCAAAAAAATGCTAAGTTAGGACTTTTGCAGGCAATCCCGCTTAAAAAAGTAAAAGTGACCAGAGTTTTTTTTAACTTTAATGCATTTTTTGGCAGTCAGTATATGATGTAAGTGAAAGAAGATTAAGGAAGATTTAGCTTCTTTTTATCACCACTTGCCTGGTCTAATCTGCACCTTAGTGAATTTGTGGAGATCGTTCACCAAAGCAAAAAGGTCGCCTGGCAATAGACTGCAAATGACCGCTGGTGACGGCCCCATACACTAGTAAATTGGAGCCTGCATCTGCTAATGAATTGGCAATGTCCCTGTGGGTGGCAAAGCTGGTGAAAAGTAGCTAGCGTTAGCCACTTCGCCCCTTTGTGAATCGGCCCCTTGGAGTTAACATACAGTTAACTGGAAATGTTACCATTTAATTTACTTAAGGTACTGTCCTCAACACAAACATGTTTTTATTGTGACAATAATTCAAATCAAACAAAAAAGATATTTACTTAAAATTGATGTACACCATTGCAAGAATATTATTCCAATAATTTGCTTATTTGTTAAAATTCAGCTTTGCATTTCCCTCATACAATTGTAGTAGGGGACAATTCTAGAGAATTAGAGAATTTACACCATTAAGAAATGCCATATGTTGGATATATTATATTGGGGATAAGACATAGATAATGAGATGGAAAGATTGACTCTTCTATCTTAGTAATTGTACTTTGCCAGCCTTAACCTGGTGAAACCTGGAGAAAATTGCATTTGTGGTAAATATTTCTTGGTTCACACTGGAAAGAATTCACTTGGCAAAAAAAGATGAATATTTGTCGATGCAAAGTTACTTCTCCTTTTAGTAAATTGCTGATGTTATAGCATGTTTTTATTTTTTGCAAAAAACTCCAAATTTTTACTTTTATTTTAAGTAAGTATGCCCCCCTTAAGTCAGTACTAGAAACTAGTAGTCAACACTCCCCTTGTCAGTGTATAAGTTGCACTTCTCATAATGGTCACCACAGTTTGTTTAATGAAATGTCAAGCCTTGGTTGAACCACATCTTGTTGCAATTAGAACTAGAAATATTTTGATGTAAGTCTTCACCAGCTTTGCATGCCTGGATTTTAAAATCTGTCTTCTTCTTTTGAACATTATTTAAGATCTGTAAGGATTCATTAAGGGACAGTTTGTGAGCATCAATTTTCAAACCTTCCTACAGATTATAAATTCAATTGATATCCTGGAGGGTGGGTCTATTCTAAGACAATTAGGGGTTTATTTCTAAAGCACTCCAGTCTATCTATGTTATTATTACTATTATTGTCTGAAACCGAAACTGAAACTGAAATCGAAAAAATTTCATTACTTTTTAGTAGTATTTGCCAAGCTTTAATAAATCGCCCCTTGAGTCAGCTCACTGAAGCTTTTTGCCCATGCACTCAAAAATGCTTTTATGGTGAATGTAATTTATTTTGAGATTTGTTTCATAAAAAAATATAGAAAATGTGAAGGTATAGGGCACTTAAAGGTGTCAGAAGATGGCACAAACAGAAAAGAAAAACATCTTCATTAAAGTATCTCATTATTGCATTACTTTTATTTATGTATTATTTAATGTCTAACTTCCTATAGATATGTGAAGTACAGAAGCATTTTATTATTGCTGGTGAAAACCTAAGCCCTCTCATTGTTATTCTAAATGTCACTGCATAGGATACAGCCAAGAAAGAGCTGTCTAGTGCTTGGTAAGAGGGAATAAGTTGTACAGAAGTGCTCTTTCTGCTTTAAAAATTATCCCTCTATAAGGGATTGATTATCTGGGGGTTGATGCTGATTTCTTTAATAAAATACCCTTTTAAACATATACTGATACATAATATGTATTCTGTTTATTTCAGTAGTATATAATATATATATATATATATATATATATGTATATATATATATACACACTATAATTGAAAATATGAATCAGCATGCACAAAGCATTGTGCTTAAACAGTAACGACTACCTCAACCTGCAGCAACCAACCAGATGCTTTGTTGGAATTTAGCTTTTATATTATAAAAAAAGCTATTATATAGCTTTTTTATATTAGCTTGTTTTTCTGCATTGGAGTCATAGGCGGTTTTTATCCAATATTTTCTTACATCAAATGCATTGGCAGCAATGGGCAATTTTTTTCATATTTTCATTATCATTGTTTCATTATCATTGTGCACAGGGTGGAAACTTTACTATGATAGTACCTACTGCAACTTAAGTCTATTACAAAAGATTTTTTGTATATTTTGTGGCATTATTATCTGAATTTGTAGTCAATTTTTGAATTAAGAACACTGCAATATTAAGGGGCATTTTATGGGAATATCGAATTCGAAGGATTTTACCGCTATTCGACTGGTCAAATGACCAAATAGGAAATATTCAAATATCTTTCAAATCAAATGATGCAAACGATTTTAACCATTCGATCAAATTTTTTTGTTCGATCTAAAATAATGAAAACCAATTCAGTAGGTTGAAACTGGCGAACTAGGCAATCGAATAAAAATTTAAAGGGGAAGTTATTTGACTGTTGAATATTCAAATAGATTTTTATTCGAATTACTCCCATTGTTCGATTCAATCAAATTTTCAAAATTTGATGGTCGAAGTGGTCTTCAAAAACATTTGAAAATTTGAATTCGAATCTTTTTGAAAATTCGATCGAATTTCGAATCATTCATGTGAATTTCATAAATGTGCCCCTAAAAGTATAAAAGCTCAGATAAAAGGCTCAAACAGACAAAAGAAAAGGGCTCACACTTTATTCATAATTGATTTGACTAATGAGAATTACTGCAGGTTCTTCAAAATTCTTATCTTGATTGATTAATTAATTGACTTATCTGAGTTTTAGTTGCATCATAGCTTGTTCCAGAGAGGGCAGATGGTCACATGTCAGTTTCTTCTTTATCATAGTTGTAACCAAAAGTACAGTATATCTCTATGTTATTGCTTGAATTCTCTTTGGCATCACAGGAATGACTATAGCTGAGATATAATTGAATGCAAGTTAAGACAGTTCATCTTTTCTACAATGATTTTTTTTTTAATTTTCCCTTTTTCGAGATAATTATGCTGCTAAATATTATGCAGACTTCTTTATAAGGTCCTCACTGAAAGTAGACAGTTAATTTAAAGATCATATTGAACAAATTTCTGTCATTAATATTGAAAGGATAATATTTCTGTCCCTTAACACAAAGTTATGATTATATTTAATGAGCACAGTCTGATCTTATGGCCAGTGCAGTTCTTCAATTTTCCTGATTGTCTTGACAACATAAGAGAAAACCTTCCTTGATTTTATATTATTTTCGGCTTGTCAAAAATGTATTTTGAAACTGTACTTAATTATGTGTAATTCTTCCATAAACCCCTCCTATAGCATTATTAACTCAACACATCAAATTTGTATGGACCCTTTGCGTTATCTTCCCCTATGGCTTGAAAGCCACTTTTTTCCTACTTCATGATGCACTTTAATTTAGTAATTGGGAATCCCCTACTCTTTCTCTTTGGCCTGGATCTGTTCTACAAGGTCAGATGTCTGCTGGGGTACATGTGTTCAACAAGGCTCCAGCAAATATTCTTTGCTCCTTAAGGGAACCAAACCCTTAGATAAGCTTGGGAACAGGTACCCCTGGAATGAGGCTTAGACAACGATAGCATAGCTCTTTCATAGCATGTTGTAGGAACTTGAGTTAGGCAGCTTAGCTAGAGAGCAGTCCTAGGTGGCTTTAATAATTATAGTAATTGCTTGACTATTGCTGCTGTAGTCCAGCAACCTTAGGTGGAGGAATATTACTGTTGAAGGTTTATCAACCCTTCTGTGCTACAGCTCCCAGCATACCTTTGAACTTTGGTAATATTTTGCAAATGCTGGAGCAATCGAGTAATCATATCATGGAAGGTTTATATTCCTTTTTAAAATGTATTTTTCACAATATAACTATAATTGCATTAGGCAACTTGGAGACATGGACACACAAGAATGGGGCAGTTTTCTTTAAATCTAAAAATAAAGCACAAGTATATTTTGTTGAAGTGTGTAGCCCTGCTGGGAGCTGCCACTTCTTTCAAGACAGCTGAGTGACAGTTTTGGTCCTTAGACTAAACCTCTCCCTGACACCTTACTCAGCAGGAATCAGCACAGGACGGGGCTGCAGGACTTTCCCCTGCTGGGTCCTCCAGGCTTGCAGCATTCAATCCTTATTTCTACATAAACATGCTGAGTTGAAGATAACCCATATCAGTCTATAATGCATCTGAGACACATGGAGTGAGATTTGCTCATAATTGAACTGGCAGGGACGTCACTGCTAATATATATAACAGCTGTGCCCTGTGCTGCATGCTTACCACTGATAGCTAAGAATACAATCAGTATGGCATTACAAGCCATTTAGATGGAGTGATTGCATGTTAACAATTTTGTAATAATGTCAGAAATGATCGGGGTTCTACATATTTATCCCCAACATCATATTTATACATTTCTCCATGCCCATATGGTAGCTGATAACACTGATAAGAATAGTAAAATGCAATATTTATTTTATATGCTTTTTACATGTAGATGTAATAGACTGAAAAGGACAAATAATTCATAATCATGTGCACAGTGCATCCTTGTATTTAAAGGGGAAACCCAACTCCAAAAGAAAATTCTAAGCAATTGTGTGAGCACATTTTTATGCCTGAAACAGATTTTCGCAAGAGTGAAAACTTACTTGAAACAGTAGTAGAATTTCACAATATGTTTTGTTTAGTTGGGAAAAAAATGTTTGGCCTCCATCTGTTCTAAAGGTTCAACTGCCCTAAGGGAACCAAGCTCTTAGCAAAATCAGAGAACAGGGGCCTTGTGAATAAAGTTTAGACAGCAATAGGATAGTGCTGTCATAGCACCAAAACAATAGATATAACTGATACAGATTCATGTTTTTGCAAATGGCAGGTATTTTCATGGATTTGTGCTAGAATTTCCCACTCATGAAAAAACACCCTGACCCTGCCCATTGACTTCAAACATATTGCACAAGAATAAAACAAGTAAAAACAAAAAGAATGTTGATTCCAATGCATTAGAAATAAACATTAAAAAAAATGGCCTTTGGCTCCAATGAATTTGGCACAATAACAAAAAATGCAAGAGAAAACACCCATTGACTGCAATGCAAAATGTTAGCATTTTATGTTTTTTTCTGTAGTTTAATAAACCTTTTAAGGAAGACAAATGGAGCAGTTTGAAGAATTTAAAAAATTTGTAAAAATGTTGTCATTTCATTTTAAAATGTAATTGTTATTGAGAGCAGTATCTGTTTCTTTTTATTCTTTTTACTGCCTATCCAGACTATGAACCAACTAAACGAATCAGTAGTCATCTCTCCTTCTACAAAAAAATGTTATTCCTCCAATGCCTGCCACACTTGTGATTTTCCTTTGTTGTCAGGTCCATCAATTGCAAATGCAAGGTGCAGCACTAAGGGGCTTGCATCAATAGTAACAGCAGTTTCATAGCAAAAACATAACATGCTAATGCAATTAAGGGATTGATTTTGATAATAGAACTCACCACAGGATAATTCCTCCACTCTTTTTTCATTCCTATTGTGTATCTATCAAATAGTGAACCCTAACTTTAATAAATATACCTCTATGCTTTTAATAGAACTTACCTCTGTAGGTGATATTACTTTATTATTAAACCTAAATTAATCTTAATAAAAGCATGAAAAAACTAACAACAGGTCAGACCTGGCTTTGTATTGAAAATATTGGTTTAATAAAGGAACCAATCTATCATTGCATACACTCACATACAGTACAGATGAAGCCACTTTGGATTGTGCGTTTGACACAGAATAACTTAACTCAGACATCCCATTTAACTCACTTAACACAGAATATTGTGTTGCAGCATCCCATCCAATTAAAGAGTTCACCTTGAAAACAATGGTGCTTTGGTATGCTAATGAAAAGGTTAGATGACTTTAGATAACACAGTTTCTTCAATTAACCCTGAGTCATGACGCATTTAACTCACAAATCCCAGTTGCTGCATCTGTATGTTGCTGCACTCAATCATTTCCATTTGCATTGTATGAACTTCAGAACAAAGCAGCCCCCACAACAAAGCACTCTATTAATTATTAAAAACTGCTGAATGCTTCTGTATGGATTTAAGAACTAAATAAAAACCTGTATTGATGATGAGGCATTGAAAATCTGATGCAGACATTGCACATTATTTCACATACGACAGTTTGTTTACAAAATGAGGCAATTTGTCATAAGAGTATAAAAGGGGCATTATATTGGGTATGACACAATAACATATATTCAGAGATAAATGCATTAAATGAGTTAAAATGACTTTAGATAACACCATTTCTTCAATTAACCCTGAGTCACGACGCATTTAACACACTAATCCAAGTGGCTGCATCTATATATACAGCTATATGAGTCTGGGTGTAACAGGAAGTGATTATTATTATTAGTTGGGTTTTTAATTTTTTAAAATAATTTTTCTGTTTTGAATGTTGGTAAACTCAATGCATTGTTTCCAGTAAAATGAGCTACTGTTCCAGAGCTAATAAAGCTTAAATCACATGTTAGCAAGGGAAATCTCCACCTTAAAAATGAGTTGTCGAACTTCTGGGCCAATGTTTATTCCAACATATACTAACTTAAGGTAAAAGATAGAATTATGAAGAAGATTTAGCTTAAGGTTGGCAGAGGTTTATATTAATAAACATTAATATACTGGTGTATGTCTTTTCTTTATTTACCTTTGTCCTTAGGACTCATTTACCACTATCAAATACAAACCTCTGCCTTTCTTCTCTGGCATGAGTGCCTGGGGCACACCCAACCTGTTCTTTTCAGATGAATACAGAGCTGCTAGTGTTCAGCAACACTGAGGGACTAGGGGAAGCAAATAGACATTCCCACATTGCATAGGATATGCAAATTTGGCCTCTTCTATCATCGAATATCGAATAGATCGAATGATTGGATATTCGATAATTAGATCATTCGATGATTGAAGGATTCAAAATTTTAAAGTTATTCGACTGCCTACTTCGCCAGATTGAACCTACCGAATTGTAATAGAAGCCTATGGGAAGCCCCCCATAGGCTTCTGATGCTAAGTCCTGCTCGAATACCATTCGTATGATCGTAGCGTTCGAATCATATGAATTTTTCGAACGCTCAAAGGAAATTTAACGATTTTTTTCGTGAAATCGAACGATCGGTATTCATTCACACAAATTCATTGAGAAATCGGATATCGAGCAAAATGATAGCCTAAAACAATTCGATAAGCATTCAATGCTTATCGAATTTCGAGTTTGGTGGAGCTAATTTTGGGGAATAATAGTAAATTTGCCCCCAGGTATGTGGGGATTGGGGAGTGGCCTGTCCTCAAGGATGCAGTGGCCTGTCTTCAATGTTGCAGAAGGCTCTTACCACATAAATTTTCTCTGGCAAGGTGAGCAGATCCTCCCATTGGGACTGAGTTGAAGAAGAGGGAGCTGTAGTGTGGTGCACCTGGAGGGGGTAATCAGTGTGGAGGTTAGCCTTGGGAGCCCTCAGCTGTAGGCCCAGCAGTGAACACACAATTTAAGTCACTACGATGTGCCTAATATTTTGTCACCTCCCCAATTGATTATCCTTTCCTGTGAGACAAGATCCCTAGCATTATTTTGGATTGTTTAATTCTCTTTTATGACTCTGTACTATATATATCCTTTCTGACAATCAAACAAATGCTTGGCTTCTGGGGGCAAATAATGGAGGACTGGTGAACAAAAATCTGAAAAAGTTAAAAAAAATTAACGTATGTATTATATTATCATTAATGATGAACATATTTTTCCACCAGCCAAGGATTCACAGCGAAATTATGAATTTCTCCATCTGCAATTTTTTTCATGAAACTGCAGCAAAAATTAGCCACAGAAAAACAACAAAAATGTTGCAAAGACAAAAAAAGTCAGGATAAGAAAAACGCCCTTTGACTTTAATTCATTTGGACAACAAAGCCACCACAAGAAAAAAGGGTCTCATTTAGAGAGAGAAAAGTTAGTAAAAATTGTAAATTGTCGCATATTAACTTGACAATGTGTTTCACAAATTTTTCTCAGTGTCACAAATTTTTTAGCAATTTTGCTATATTTTTGCCAAAACAAGCAGGATAAATTTGTTCATTGCTAACTGCAACCAGTAAGTTGAGTAGAGCACATTTTTTCACCAGGTCTGGATTGGCAGTGAAATACCTAATTTCTCTCTCTGCAAAATGTATAAAAATTTGGTGCAAAAAAATTTGCCTCAACAATAAAAAGTCACCTCAATAAAAAAAGCCCATTGACTTTAATGCATTTTGAGTGATGAATAGCTTGAGAAAAAATATCCATTGATTTTAATGCATTCGAACAAAAAGTTCACAAGACAAAAAAGTCACTGCATGAAAAAACGCCCATTGTCGTGTGTCAAAAAATGTTGTCATACTTTGACTTCAATGTATTTCGCTAATTTTTTGGGACAGATTTGCTCATCACTTATTGTAATTTATATATTTAAGATGCCAAAAATAACTATGAGGGAAACATTCTTCTTAAGGGGAAAATATGGGGCCACATTAGTGCAAGTTTTAGCTGAAATTCAGACTAATGAGTTCATTGAATGGATGCCTTACATTCACTTCTAAATGAAACATTAGAAATATTAGAATAATCTGTAGCAGTAAAATAGAAGTACTGACTGATGAACATGTCTCTGATTTCTGTCTCAATAATTTGAAACTATCCTAATATCATTAGTGTTACTTTAAATAAGCTTCTGCATTTGATTGCCCTAACATGAAATAAGGCATGAGATTAGAAAATTAAATATGTTTCATTTTGATAACACAATTATATCTTTAAATAATTTACTTCAATATGTTTTTTTTTTTTAATTTAGAATTTGTGCCTACTACTAGTGACTGCTACTTTTGCCCAATTAGATGTTCTCAGACTCCTAGGGGAGGAACAGCATCAAGTGCAGGTAGAAGGAGAAGAAGGTACAGTTTCTGAAATGTAAATGGACATCAAATGTAATGGAATTGCCTGAATTGCATCTTACGTGCAGCTATAGACAGATAACAATTTGAACTTTCTTTAAAATCAAATCTTTATTGGAAGCTCTAAGAATCATTTAAGGGAGTTCAGGATGTCCAACCTACTGGACCACAGACCAAATCCTTTAAAGGGGCTGTTCACCTTTGAATTAACTTTTGGAATGTGGTAGAAAGTGATATTCTGGTGTGGTGATCCTTTTTATGGGGAAAAGGTCCCCTGCTATCTGTCTACAATGCCCTCTAAATACTTTGGTCTGTCCCATTGCAAGTCTGTTTTTTTCCAGATGAAGCAAGCCCAACCTTCCATCCCTTAAACTAATTTAGTTGCACAACTCTCCACTCTCTCTCGTGTATATCCAGTGAACTATAAAAAGGCAACATTATGTTTTCAGTTAATACCTTTTTATGCAGTAGAGTACTTTATTTGCTTTAGTAGCCACACAATGACACTGCTTGGGATTAGACAACTTGTTATCCTCAGATCCTTCTCAAATAAGGAAACCCCCAACTGACTGCCATTTGTTGTATAGCTTGCATTTAGTGTATATTATTTCTGCAAAAGTGCACAACCTTGCATTTATCAACATTGAACCTCATTTTGTTGCCCTGTTTTCCAACGTAGTCAACTTACTCTGCAACATCCTGCATGGAACTTATTTAATTTAGTATACATTTAGAATCATTAGCAAAAAATAGAAATGGTATTTTCAATGCCCACCTCCAGGTCATTAATAGGCAAAGACAGACCCCACTAACAATGCTAGTACAATTAGAAAATGTTCCTTTACCATCACTCTTTTCTAGTGTATCCTTCAGCCAGTTCTATATCCAAGTACAAATACTATGTTCCAGACCAATATTCCTTTACTATTGGTATTATAGTCGCTGAAGATAAGGCAAAAATGTTATCAGATGGATCAGGGCAGGCAGCAAGGCCAAGGTCAGGGCTGGCAGCAGAAAAACAGCAACACACAAAGACAAGCTGGGTCACAACAGGATATCAAGGAGGAACTGACTGCTAAATGTACTTGATATTCAAGCCATTAATGGATGTTTGATGATGGGTCCTTAGGGTGCCATTGTGGTGTTACCCCTTTTGACCTGCCTTATCTACCTAATAGGTTGAACTTGAGTAATCTGTCATGTTACAATGTTATATTTTCTACTACCATGCCTATGCTCTGTGTTTTGGGACAAAGCATATGAGACAAAAAGAAAAATAGACTTCCCTTTAACAAACTCACAACACAAGATGAGAAATCTCACCTCTTCTCTGAAGGTAGCTTTAATCTAGAATTTGCATTCCTTTCAGTGCAGAAAATAAGCAGACCATAAAACACAAGTCAGCGGGACCTTTTCACTCTCCTAATCAGCTAATTATGCCTCTCTTATCCCTAATTAGAATTAGAAATTTGCTAACATTTAACATCCGCATATCTGAGTGAGTTCATAACTATACAGTGCGCTTTCTCAATAGATTCTTGATTGAATGCTCTGCATGTAACACTGTATCCTTTTCAATCCAGTATAACCTGCTCTGGCTAGAAGCTACATTTCTCACCTAAATATTATGACACTAGAAAAATTGTATTGTTATTTCCACCTATTAGGAAAGGGGAAACGCAATTACAAGGCTAAGTGAAGTTCAGAAAAAGCCCAATATAATAAAAAAATCTCAGAAAATGCAGTTAAAGAAGCAAGAATTTTAAGAGGCTCTTCACTGTTGGCGCTCCAATATTTAATTTAGCCTTGAAGCATAATTAATATTCTGATTTTAATTCAAAGGAGTGAACTGCCGAGGTACAGCATTTGGGTATTTTTAATAACCCTAAAAGAACATGCTTTGAATAATTAGCTGATATAAATATCTTACCTTTACTTTGCTTATTCAAGTAAGGCAGCTATTATACTGTAGGTATAGGTATATTCATCAAGTTAATAATACTAGCTGAGGGGGGGAATTTCTCAGACAGGTTGTGGCTGTGTATTCATTTGAAACGTTGAAGTGACATAAAATTGTGTGGTTAACAATAGGAGATACTGAAGGGTGATATTTTAAAAAAATTCATAACATATTAATGATGTTAAATGGCAATCAGTGGTAAAGAAATCAATACTTTCCATGTAAATAATGAGGAAAGCTTGGCCTTATGGTCTGAACCAGACAAGCAAACATTTGTTTCACACTTCGCATGACATTTAGGGGCAAATTTACTATTATTCCCCAAAAATCCTACGAATTTATTCGACATTTGATAAGCATTCAAATATTGATCGTTTGATTTCACGAAAAAATCCTGAAATTTCCTTCGAGCCCCCGAAAAATTCGTACAATTTGAACGATCAAACACTTTGATCATACAAATGGTATTCGAGCAGGACTTGCAGCAGGCCAAAGAAGCCTATGGGGTGTTCTCATAGGCTTCTATTGCAATTCAGTAGGTTCAATCTGGCGAAGTAGGCATTCAAAGAATTTAAAAATTGTGGTTCCTTCAATCATCGAATTATCGAATTTCCGATCATTCGATCTATTCAATAATTCGGTATTCGATGATCGAAGAGGCCAAATTAGAATATTCGAATATCTGATTAAATTGTACGATCGTAATTCGATCATATTCGATCGAACTACGATCTATTCACGTGAATTTTGTAAATCTGCCCCTAAAACTAATACTTTATAACATTTAAATTCTACACATTTAAATAAGGAAATCCAACAAGGCAAATAAATATAACCAGTATACTGAGGTTTAAAAAGGCCAATATTCTGTGGGGAATGATTCTTAGTAATCTGAATAACAGTAGTAGTTGCACAATAACTCACAATCTTTTTTCAAGTGCACATGTATACAAGGAAACCATTGAACTACCAGCAGTCTGTACCTGACTGTATGCGTTGGGTTTCCCTAGCAGGTTGCTTCCATGGATGCAACTGACATGCACCAAACAAATTAATGCTAAAGCTGTTTTTGACTGCAAGTGCTAGTTGGAAGTGTAGGAATCATGTCACTGTGGTTGAAGGCAGAACCATGTGCCATCTTGTTCTTCCCTGCCTTTGACAGGAAGAGCAATGACCTTGAACAGAAGACGTGTCAACTCACCTATCTTTTGCAGGAGTCACCCTGATTAAAGTCCCCTTCACCTGCAGTAATACAGTAGGTCCATCATCTACCGTCAGTAATGTGCACATGATACCTAACCTAACCACTCCATTGAAATGTGTAGAAACATTACCCAATATCTTCCAATATATGTCTAAAGCAGTAGAGCAAGGACAGGCGTTGGGATGATATTGGGGCAGGACCTGGGCAGAACAGGGATGAGGCAGGTGATGGTAATATACACCTGGATCTCTTCAGATTAGGGTTGCTATCTCTGGAACAGTATAATCTAACTCAGACCTGTACTGTTCTGCATGAAAACAATAATGTGATACATGTCAAGGTTTTTAACATCACTGCAGGTTTATTGGACTGGTGGGCTGTGTTGTTTTGTTTTTAAAAAAAATGAATTTTTTTCACATGTGAAAAAAAAGATAATGCATTATTTGAATTGTCCATGCTTTTTGTTTCACCAGAAAAAGGAAGAAAAAACTCTGACACCAATTCATATGGGGAAATTTCGACAAATGTGGTGCACAAATGTTTTATGGGATTTCACTCTGTAGTAAAAACAAGGGGCAAAAAGGTTGAAATTACCCATTTATTTTAGCCATGGTTTTGTGTGTGAGAACCATTACTGCTTTGATAATGTTGGGCTACAAACTATCTGTATTAGATAAATTCATTTCACTATTCTGTAAATGGTTTCTTTTTCTGGTATAGAAATAAGAAATAATGCAACAGGATATATACCAAGGCAAGCACCATTGCAATATAGGGTAAACAACCTGCTTGTTATGAGAAGAAAGAAAGCATCTAAAATCCCAATACATGTAATTAACTACAATATTTTAAATTGATGAAACAAAGTTAATAACACATTGATTTTATTAAATGAATGTTTCCATGCGTGTGTTAACCATAGTTAATGACAGCGACAAACTGAAATGTTTGTCAATCATGTGGAACAGTCCTATTATGGAAACAGATACTTAATATAAGCCAGTTCCAGAAAGGACTATTGACCAGGGATAACAGCTGATGTTTGCTGCACATGCAAATGTAATGGGACAAAAAAGTATATCCGTATGACTTGCCAATACCGACAGGTTACTATACATAAGCAAGGCATGGAGCCATGTTTCTCCAAGAAATAGCAACATTTACACAATCTAACCTACTACATCCATCTTCTGGACTAGAAAAAAAAATATTGGAAAAAAGTGTGAAATCCAACATTGTATTGTGAATGTCTTCAAGGACACCTATCCAAGGTCAAAGTCTAAATTCCTTCATTGTGTTGACTCACAGTTAGCTACATGGTTTGTAGGCTTACTTTAGTCTAAGAGTAAATGACAAGCTATTTAACCATATCTTCTAATACTTCTTATACTTTATATCAAACTACCAGGCATTGCATTGGTTGGGGTATCTATTTACATACACTGGGCATCTAGGCACTACAGCAACTCTAGTAAGACCCAGGTGGGTTCCTCCTATTTTTTGTATGACAGTTGATGTGGGTTTCCTTCAAACTGCTAAAAAGCTTTTCATAAGGTTTTCCCATTGCACTTCCCAGCTTTTTAAAGTAGGCAACCCCAACTTATAGCTTTAAAAAAGTATCCCTGCAATTGCTGAACTACATTGCATGACCTGGTTTAGTGCCTAGTAATTGTTCATTCTGGAAGTTTCATTCCAGCAACAAACTACAACATTGTTGAATAAGAACAAAGCTCTAGTGCCACATGCACAAATCTGGCTCAAGGGGCACAACACAAGGAAGCACAAGGTAAAGGCATGCAATGATGCTCATGTGCCCTTGATCTCCTGCCAGTCCTGCTTGCAACTCTGCTAAATGCACAGAAAGAAAGATGCAACTATTTGTGCTGTATTTTTGTAAAACACATACAGTAGTTGCTAGGTGCAAATTCCAGTAAAACAAGGTACACAGGATGTATTCTTTAAATAGGATGATTTTACATGGTTCAAATAAATAATACATAAATAAATATGAAAAGAACCAATAACAATATATTTTAGTTTAGTTTTTCCAGCTAGGAACATATCAGGCTGTAGAGAAAATAGTCACACCCTGTCACTGCGTCATGTCCCACTTCATACTTGCTACCCTGTCTCCTCTAGGAGGCTCTGATTTATTCATTAGAGTTCCCACTGTTACTTTTAAGACATGGACTAGCCCAGCTGTGAGCTTTGAAAGATCTAAAGTTTCAGGCACAAATATCTTATTGCCCTGCGTTATAGATGTTGGGTTACTGTTTTTGTCCTCCTACTTCTCAAATTTCTTAGCAAGGATTAAAATGTTTGTTCTGGCCAGAAAGAGAGTTGTGGGCCATATTCTGTATTTATTTCTGATGGATAGGGAAAGTGCTTAGCTGCTCATGCTGAGAGGCTTGCTTATAAGCTGCTGCTTTGGTTAGGCAGACTTTCATGAGCTTGACAAGGCTACACAGTTATATAAATGTTGATATGAAGAGAATAAATATTGAGTGAATGAACTAGGTCAAGCATTTATTTCTGGATCTGGAAATTGAATATAATCTTTGCAACCTGCTGCAAGTAACCGGCTAGAAACTAAGGGACTAATTCACTAAAGAGTGCAATTTTGCCAGAAATGGCTTTGCAGCCATCGCAATATTTTACCTGACAAAATTTGGCTCACACAACGCTAATTCACTAAAGTTCTAAGTTGTGTCCAGGGCGCTGAACGCTGGCGAATTTTCTCTAGCGTTACTTCAGCAGAGCGATGCTGTGCTAGTGTTCAATTCTGCCTAGCACAACATTGCTAGTGAGTTATTGCGCTCAGGCTAATTTGCATACAGCAGTAAATTTAAAATGGAACTATTTATGTTACATGGTGCATTTAATACATTACATTTACACTGATAACTAGACATGCCAAGGAAATCTTAATAAAGTCAATAGAGTTGTTTTAATGCCCTACACATAAACCCACAGTGTGCCTGAAATTTTTTTTATGCCTTTTGCAGCCTAACACCCTGAACAATTCAAGACACCAGCATTTTTTTGTACTTTGAAGATATCACACTCAAAAATGATGATGTAAGTAAATGAAGATTAAGGATGTGCTATGTACTTCCATACACTTTGCCAGGTCAGAGCTGGCGAAGGCAAGTCTGGCAAAAGAGGTAATGTTCAGTGAAATTCGCATCTTAGTGCATTTGCGGAGTTGCCTCCATTTACCAGAGCAAAAATTCACCTGGTCTTAGAGTGTGAAGCAATGCTAGCATACATCTCCTTTGCTAGTGAAAGGGTGCCTGCACTCTTTAGTAAATAGGCGAAGTAACAAAATGATGTCACAATGGCGAATTTTTACTAGCATTAGTCCCTTTGCTCTTTAGTGAATCTGCCCCTAAAGGCTTAGTGATGTAATCCAAGAGACATTATGGACCATTAATGCTTTCATATATGGTCAGAGCCAATTATTCTGCACCCAGAAGCACTCTGCAGCATATGTTTGGAGGCGTTTTCACCATCAGTGCTGGCACATTATTTGCACCGGTTATCCATGAGCTAACATACTGAAATGAATAAATGTTCTGGACCTACATAGGAAAAGTTTTAGTTATTGATATTTATAGCTGGACAATGGTCAGCCAATGTGCTTATTCTTTGTGCCTAGCCTATACATTTGTATGACAACTTTTACACTTATCGTAAATGAAATGCCAGCTATTAGGCACTGATTCACATTTATTGTGAAAGTTTTCCCCAGTTTAGCTACTGAGCTTTGAGATACAGCTGTTTTTTCTTGTAGGACATTATTATAATGAGAATTTTTTTTTTATATAAGCTTCATCATACTGAAATAAGACATTTTCTAAATAAATAAAAGTCTGCATCGTTTCTAAAATAATCAAGTTTATAGTCACTATCCCTCTCTCAACATCTTCTTGCAAGAGCTGGGTGTCAGATACTCATTGACAGTAAGATCTTATAGGGTGCTTCATTTCCTAGCAGCTCACTCAAATAACTGATTCCAGTACAA
>CM044447.1:66503528-66538666 GCA_024363595.1 Xenopus borealis
TCACCAACCCCTGACCTCTCCTCCCCCCTCTATGGGACCCTCTGACCTACTCTGTTGTCCCTCTATGGGACAACATACTGTGGGATCTAGCCCCCCTGGGCACCTCATCAGGGCTGGATCCACATTCCCCCTCTTCCACCTCACTTATCCTCATAATTTTGTGCAAGCCATTTGATAGCCTCCTCCTCCTGACTCATCCAAATAGCAAGTGTGCATTAAGCCTGTGTGTGGCACAAAGGAAGTGGGCCATTAAACATTCGAACAGAAGTAGGGCAAAAGGTCACCTTCGATCATATTCGCTACGAAAAAACCTTTGAATCAAATTCGATACGAAGTACATCGAATACAAGGCCTTTGATTAAAAAATCACAATTCAACTGCACTGATAGTTATGCAAATTTTTTAAGCTTTTTTTTTTTAAAAAAAGAAGAAAACTAAGTTTATCATATTTGCCACGAAAAAACCTTTGAATCAAATTCGATACGAAGTACATCGAATACAAGGCCTTTGATTAAAAAAATCACAATTCAACTGCACTGATAGTTATGCAAATTTTTTAAGCTTTTTTTTTTCTTTATTTTTTTAAAAGAAGAAAATGAAGTTTACTTTATTCGACTATTCGACCCTTAGTAAATCTGCCCCGAACTTCTGATCCTTATGGTTTTTTACCAAAAATATATTAACTCCATAACATGCAATTAACAAGTTCATGTGCACAGAATCTAACAGAGGTTAAACAAGTGGCACACCCATGGGCATCAGCACACTCAGTTCTAAGTACTGGAAAACAAGGGCTGGGTATGGAGATCTAAATTATGGACAGATTTATAATCTTGGGCATTCTGGATACTTTTTTAATAACAAAATACATGGGATTCAGTTGGTTGGCCACATCCATTTTACATTATTATTTTCTATTTATATAGGTCCAACATATTTCACAGCACTTTACATAAATTATACATATTTCACTGCCCCAGTGGATCTTACAATCTAAGCCCCTTTTACAGTCATGCACACAATGGTCAATTTTATGAGGAGCCAATTAATGTGCCTGTATGTTCTTAGGACATGGGAGGAAACCCGCACAAGTTGAAACTCTTTGCAAGAAAGTGGAGCAGAATATTGTACCACCATGCTGCCTACAATGAATTACTGGTGGTTATCATAGGCATTGATGTGTGACTTGTGGGATTGGTTTATAAATCAAACATAGTGATCATATGCCTCCCCAGTTTAATAACATATTATTGATTGTTCTAGGTTACTAGTTAACTTCCTAAGGAATGTAAAAATATATATTTATAATAAATCTAAAATAATAAAATATTACACAATTTGTACATTATGTATTTGTACTTTTAAAAATGATTTTGTGACCTAGGGGTGCAGTGGGATAGTCTAGAGGTTTAAATCCCCTGATCTGATTGATTTGCTTATCATCAAATACAGTACTAGATATTTAAGATATCTGATGCTAAAGGGTGAATTATTGCTAATCATCTTTTAATTATGAGCTTCACATCCTACTCTTTCATTGAGCTGATCTCCCTGATTACCAGAGTTGACATGTGAATGCATCCAAATCAATATGTCAACTTCAGTAAGTGGTTCAAATCTACAGTGTTTTTAAATAGCCCATACAAAGTTTACCCTATGCATGTTTGTGAGAATCTGCTTCCTATCATGATCCTACTACTAGAAATGTGAGATGAAAATAATAACACCTACAAAGATGAGCTGAGTAAGAGGCAGATGTAATCTCTAGAAAATATACAGTATCTATCTATCTATCTATCTATCTATATATATATATGTAGATTTGAGAAAGGTTGTTGTATCAGCCGAAACATCAGTCAATGTGATTTTTTTATATTAAAAAGCAATCATTGTTTTAAGCCCTGTGAATGCGGATTGGGACTTTCTTCTACATTGCACCACTGTTTGGATCTGCACCCAGGCGACTTTGACGACGGAGACGTGAGTGCGGTTTGCTATTGACATTATCTATATATATATATATATATATCTACTAAATACTGTCATGGTAGTAATGAATTCTAAGAAATTGTCTGAAGCGGCAAGTGGTGAGGAGTTGAACAGGAGGCAGCAAACTGAACTGTGATGACGAGTGCCTGGGGACTAAGAGTTTTACCCCATCTATAACTGGAGGATACTGTAATTATAAAAACAATACAGGGACCTAACTGTTGTTATCACCGTACTGCGCCATTTGTCTCTACCTTTGTGTCTTTGAGGATTGAGAAGGAGTGCTGGGAAAACGTGATCTAAACGAGACTTTAAGATGGTGGGGAGTGGGAGAGATTTGGTTGACCATTTTTACAGGATGTGCATATGTATTTAAACACTATTTAAATAATAATATTGAAAGCTAATTTTTAGTGTTCTTGGTACAAGTCATGGGATCAGCATGTTGTATAGGACCATGAATAATAAATAAAACTCACAGAGCTGGGTAGTGAATGGTACCAGTAACAGCTACAATATTAAATATTTTCATTTGACATGTAGCACCTGTACAACTAGCCGATCTGAAGCCTGAAACCTTAAGTCTCCTACCTAAACGCAGTTCCACCTTATCATTTGGATAGCAACCTGTACCCATTTTAAATGTTTCTTAGTGTTCCTAACAGCCACCCTCCAGCTATGAATACTTTTTATTAATTTGTATTATCAAACGGGTGAAGAAGTGTTCGTGTCTAAGAATGGCTCATTGTGAGTGCCACTTCCAAGGGTCATTATTTGTATTCTTTCTGTTTGTTCATGTGACCCTAACTGACCATTGAGCCTCAATCGTCACTTTTTTGGACAGCAACCGCTTGACCCCCCCTCATATCTATCATACACCTTAATTAATCAATTATTCATTATTCAAAACAGCAGTCAATCCATGAGTAAACAGAGGCCTTAGTTGATACTTGATTTTATCCTCTACAATGTTATCTATACCTTACCATTCCAGTTAAGGTAATGCCTAAATTTGCCCTTTGGTTAAGTTACAAGCAAAAGTACCCCAGATCTGCTTTAGCTTACTACTAATTTTTGTTAAGGCCCCATAATTTGCTGTTACTTTGTCAGGACTGCCCTCGGACTGCTATGTATAGAAATAGTGGGACTCATTTATCAACCCCCAGTATTCTTTAAAGGGGTGGTTCACTTTACGTGAATGTTTGATATGCATTAAAATGCCCCGTTCATAGACATTATAAAAAGACTGGGATTGTGGGAGCACTCTAAAGGCTAAGTAAACGTATATATATAAGTATAAAATAGTCAGTGTCTGATGAGCCTTGGTTTCAATTTCAGGGTTAAATCCTCTAAAGCCGCATACTGGCGGGGGGGAGGATTTAGCCCTCAAATTGAAACCAAGGCTCATCAGACACTGACTACAGGTAATGCTACTATGCAAAGAAATAAAATACTTTTTATACTATGTAAACAAGTTAGGGACCACCATATGGGGTTTACCTTGACGTGGTATGGTGGCTTATCAACTTTATGATCATAACGTTGTACAAAATAACCCCTGTTTTTAAACAATATGCACTTGCATTTATACTGCATTGCTTATGAGACAGGGGCCCAGGGAATGTGCTTTGTAAGTAGCACTTCCATTATACTTAAATATACTTTTACTTAGCCTTTAGAGTGCTCCCACAATCCCCCTTTTTCGATACTGTTCATAGACACTTTGCAATTGTCTTCATTATTTATTTCTTGTCATTTTCAAATGGGGGGTCACTGACCCTGGAAGCCAAAAAAATTATGCTCTGTGAGGCTACAGTTTTATGTTTGTTGCTGATTTTTATTCATCATCCTTCTACTCAGGTCTCTCCTATTTAATCCCACTCTCTCATTCAAACAGTTGGCTGGTTGCAAGGGAAAATAAGACCCTAACTACCAAATAACTGCTAAAATAGCAAACATTACAGCTGCTGAATGGAAAGCTAAGTGATTGAAAAAAACATATTTTCTCAGAATATTCATATTAAAAGTGAATTTAAAGTCGATCTACCCCTTTAAGGGTTTTATATAGTAAAAGGTGCAAAACATGCTAAACATCTAGCAACTCATGGTAACCATTAGGTAGTTTTTGCAAGTCTATTAAAGGGCACCAATCACAGCCAAAATCACATACACATGTTAACAATCTGATCAGTACAACCTAAACATGTTTAATCAAATTACATATACAGTTTTTAAAAAATCCCATACAGTTGGCTGTGAAGATATATGTAGGAGGAGTCAGTGAAAGCTAAGATGCCTGCCTCAGCTAGAACTGCAGTGGGGATAGGGGAGATGTTGCAGGGTGTATAGTGAGCTGAAGATTTACATTATACAAACAATTCTTACTGTTTTAAAAATCGGATTTCTTGAACTTTCACTTAGGGGCAGATTTACTAAATTCCCATAAATTCACATGAGGGATTCGAATATTCGATTGAATTTTCAAAAAGATTCGATTTCAAATATGCAAATTAGGCAAATTCGACCAAATTCGACCATTCGAATATTCGAAAATTCAATGGTCGAATACTTCCCCTTTAAATTTAAATTTCGATCACCTAATTCTCCAGATTAAACCTACCCAAATGGGGATCATTCCCTAAGATTGAATAAGAAAAATTCGATCGATCGCTTAAAAATCGTTCAAATATTCGAATTAGATTCGAATATTCGATCAATTGATCGAATTTTCCCTATTCGATCGTTCAATCGATCTAATTGCGCTTAAAAAATTAGAATTTTTTAATTCCCCACTATTCCCCCAATATTCCCTGGTCGAATTTCGAATTCTTTTTTCATTCGAAATTCGACCAATAGTAAATCTGCCCCTTAGTGTCTTTACTTAGTAAATGATTTTAGTTATGATTGGTGCCCTTTAAGGGTGCAAATGTTGAGTTTGACTCTAAGAGGCAGATTCACTAAAGCGCGAAGCGTCTAACGCTAGCGCAAATTCGCCAGCGTGACGTCAAATCATAACTTAGCAAATTGACTAACACCGTCTCTGGCGAATTTACACTAACGAAGTAGATAGACTTGCGCAACTTCGCACCCTTATGCCAGGCGAAGTTGCGCACTGGCGAAGGATCGTAATTACGCAAATTCACTAAGATCAACTTTTTGCTGTTCGTTAACACTTACGCTAGACGTTACTTCGCCAGGTTAGAAGGAGGGTAACCCCCCCCCCAAAAAAAACGATCTTTTTCAGACTATCACCCTCCTATGCTAAAATACGCCAGCGTTTTTTTGGGACTTAGAAAAAAATTGTCCATTTTTTTTTCAACCTCCTATCTATTGTATTGAACTTCGCCAGGTCTGACCTGGTGAAGTAACGTCTAGCGTAAGTGCTAAAGAACAGCAAATTGTGAATTTGCATAATTACGATCCTTCGCCAGTGCGCAACTTCGCCTGGCGTAAGGGTGCGAAGTTGCGCAAATCTATCTACTTCGCTAGCGTAAATTCGCCAGGGACGGTGCTAGCGTTAGACGCTTTGCGCTTTAGTGAATCTGCCCCTAAAAAAGGGTGCAAATGTTGGGTTTAGATGCCAAGTGCAGAATATTTTGAGAAGGGGAGTGGGACACTGCGAAAACAAAGCAAGACTTGCACTTTCAAAAATGTTAACCAAAAAGCTGGCTAACTTTTTCTCATTTAAGAAAATCTGCTAAGAGTAAAATACATCAACTTACAAGTTTTTCCTCCTCAAAAGCCTGCGTAACTCACGTGAGGTTTTCTTTATGATTGTTTGAAAGCAAACACCCCATTTTGTGATGCATCACTAGACCTGAGCAATGTCTTTGCTTTTTATAACATTACCCTATCAAAGTTTAGGGAAACTGTTCTGCCTTGTTAGTTAGATTAGAATGATACAAAGTGCAGTGCAATTGGATCAAGTATGGTCCCAGAGATACTTGCACATCTTTTTCTTTTAAAATAATAAGTGGCGAGAGATCGTAATGTCACGAGATCTCAAATTAATTGTGTTCAACATACACATTTGCTCTGTGCTGAACAGATAACACCTACCAAAGAAACAGAAGGGTAGCACATTTTAATCACATTGTTCCATTCCATTTTTTTTTTTAGTTAAAAACCTGGTAGCATCGTGCTAAACATTTTATCAGCTTGGATATTTAAGCTTTTCGGGGCATAATTAGAAAAATTAAATGAAGCACATTCATTGCAATCTCTAATTTTCTTCATAATGTTCTTATCATTATGCCATTTCAATAGCAATTATAAAGTATGTAAAACTGTACAAATGTGTGCCTGATAGCTGACACCTAGATAATTAAGCTATAAACCAAATACTTCAGTGGTCAGCATTCTTATAAATCTTTGTCTTTTCCTTGTGCTTCTTTCTGCCTTTCTAACGCATCTCAAGGGAAGCAGATTGGCACCACCTCGCTGCAGAGATGACTGATTAGACACCGGCCTGCACTACAGGTACACTCAATTACTTTTGCTTCTATTCAGAAACTCAAGGATTTCTCCAAAGTAAAAGTGTCAGAGTACCTGAAATGTTAGATTTCACTTTTGAAAATGTTATTTTTTATTGATGGAATTTTCAAATATGACCAACAGTGTGCTAGGATATTTTTTATAACTAGGTGCTTCATTTATACTAAACAACATGCTATTTGATGCAGTTTTAGAATGTTACTAGTATAAATCTTAAAATGGCACCTCAGAGGTGGGAATTAATCATTATAGGTGAGACTAATATAAAAAAATAGTGTACCTTCTACTGTAAAATTTAAAGATGTAAGAAGTCACCAGGTATTTGTCACCATACAAGACACAAGGCTGGAGGTTGAGTTATACAGGGAACTCTGAGTATAGCTTGTATTATAAGGGATAATGTGACCCCTACTGTAAATTATAAGGATATTAGAAGTCACAGGGAACTCTGAGTATCACTCATGTGTTATAAGGGATAGTGTACCCCTTAATGTAAATGTTAAGGGTTAGTGATGAGTAAAAATTTCAGATGAACAAATTTGACACAAACTTCCATGTTCCACCAGTGGTGAAATGTTTGTAAAACTGCGTAAAAAAATTTGCCCTGCAATTCGTTTTGCAACAAAAAAAGAGGCATGAGACAAGCAGATATATACAACCTTCCACATGAAAGAGATCTGAGATTTTCCATTGCCTATTTATAAACATATAAGTAGAGTAGAACCCCCATTTTATGCTTTTCAGGGGACCAGGAAAAAAATATGTAAAATCAGGGAAATGTGTTAAAGTAACTTTTACTGAAAAGGACATAAACACCTGAGTTCGTTTTACTAACAAGATCACAGTCACATGTACAACCTAATGCAAAAAGTGATTGGTGCAGGACTGCATAAGTGACAGACTAATTGGAATTGACTATTTACAGGCAACTATGACAAAATAAACATCTGGTTAGTATTTTAAACCTCTTTATTTCACAAATAATAACATTCATAGAGGGAAAAAGGCAAATTTTGGGTACATCAGGCCAAAACCTGTGTAAACATTACTTAAAATCAGGGAAATGTACCTATTGAAATGCATTACAAATTGGTGGGACCACAAATAAAAAATGTAAAATGCGGGAAAGTGTAACATCAGGGTACTTAAAATCGAGGTTTCACCATATAAATAGTTTAATCATTTTAATGTGGGATTAGTGATGGGCGAAACGGGCGCGTTTTGCTTCGCCGAAAAATTCGCGAATTTTTCGCCGATTCGCGAAACGAGTCGCGCGTCGTTTTTGACATGCATCGTTTCCGACGCGTCGCGTCATTTCCGACACGTCGCGTCATTTTCGGTGCGTCGCGTCAAAAACGACGCGCGACTCGTTTTTGCGCGGCGAATTTTTTTTGACAATTTTTTTTGCCAGTTTCGCGAATTTATTCGCCAGCGGCGAATCGCGGGAATTCGCCGCGAATTCGCCCCTGGCGAATAAATTCGCCCATCACTATGTGGGATACAAAGCAGCTAGATCTGTTGGTGGTAAGATTTACAGTATTGTTAGTTGTTAGGTATAGTGTGTAGTGTTGTAGTACAAAACATTACAGTCAACTAGAGGTAATGTAAAAAATCACAGACATTTTTAAGAAACATGGGAGCCTTTTTTCTATTGAAGAAGCAGTAGTAGCACAGTGAAGAGAAGTTGTAGCACAGTCCTCTAACAATGTAGGGCATGTGTGTGATTCTTCCCTCTCAAAAGCAGAAACATGATGCCACATATAAAATGTTCACAGACTCTAATGTATAGTAGTTTGCTGCAAAATATGTGCAACAAAAAAAGTTTTGCAAATTTTTCGGAGACTCAAAATGGGATAGATTCCCTCACCATTAATAAGGATAGTCAATGAGCCATTCTGTCTCATTTATTATAAGGGACAATGACTCCCTGCTGTAAATTATAAGGATATTAGAAGTGAGAAGAAGAGGTTCTGTGACCATATAAAGGCACAAGATTGCAGGTTGAGTTTACTGGGAACTCTGGGAATCACTCATGTATTATAAGGGATAATGTGTACCCCCAACTGTAAATTATGAGGATGTTAGAAGTCACTGTGACCATATAAAGGCACAAGACTGCAGGCGAATCCATGCTTGGCAAAAAAAATCGTTACTATGGCGTTGGCTGACCAGTGGGGGTACATTATATTCTCAAGTCTGATGTAACTGCATCAGCATTTATTAATCATTTCTGAAGCATCATCTTCTAAAGCAGATGAACCTCTGTATTTGCTTGATGATTTATGAAGACCCTAACCCATATATGTAATATAAGGCACTAAGTTTGCCCAGTGGCAGTAACACATGGCAACCAATAAGATGCTTGCATTCAAACAGGTGAATAGTGAATGCTGATTGGTTGCTATAGGTTACTGCCCTTGGGCAAACTTAGTGCCTTTTCTTACATTACCCAATAAGTCTTATTAACAGCTACCCAGAGGACAGTCAGCCACTAAAACTCAAAAGATGGTCTGACAAGATCCGAGATGGTGAGCTCCTGTGGACAGCTTTAAAGGCTTGGATCATTACTGCTATGGCTTCAGTTTTCCTTTAAAAAATATGTAGTGTACAGTTTATTCATGGCTTCTGTGGATTATAAAATAATTCACAATAGTTAAGTATTCTTCAGTAGTCTCATCTTTGAAATTTGGCATTTAATGTCCAAATGTGTAGTAGCCATATCTATTATTCATATAACTAGTTTAGTATCCACACTTGAGAACTGAGAAAAATTTTTATGAGATTGAATCTCTTTAAACAACTATGTCAGATCTTGATGGACTACAACTGCAAATACAATATATAATAATATATAGTATTGTATAAGGAGTTTTACAACCCAAACATAATGGGGAAATGGTGAAACACAGTAACAGAATGTTTATATCCCCTACAACTCTTGTCTGAGAAGTGGTATGTGTGAGGGTTAAATTAAATTTATACACACAAATGAATACTTAAAGGAGTGGTTCACCTTTAAGTTAACTTTTAGTATTTTATAGAACGGTCAATTTCAGTTGTTTGTTCAACTGGTTCAATTGGTTGTCACCATTCAATTGGTTTATTTTTAATCGTTTTATTAATCATCTGACCCCATCTAACAAAACACATTTTCTGTAAGGTTACAGTTCATGGTTGCTTGAGTAATTTGGACTGTAGCGACCAGATTGCTGTAATTGCAAACTAGAGAGCTGCTGAATAAAAAGCTAAATAACTAAAAAAACACAAATAAAAAATGAAAAACAAGTGCAAATTGTCTCTGAATATCACTCTCTATATCATACAAAAAGTTACCTCAGAGGTCGACACCCCTTTAAGCAGCAGATAGTTTATATCAAATTAAGTGACACATTAAAGAATCTTACCAAACTGGTATATATATATATTTAAATAAATATTGCCCTTTTACATCTCTTGCCTTCAACCATCATTTTGTGATGATCTCTGTGCTGCCTCAGAGATCACCTGACCAGAAATATTTCAACTGTAAGGGGCAGATTTACTATTGGTCAAATTTCAAATAGAAAAAAAATTGAAATCCGCCCACCTAATTTTTTTTAGGGGGTAATTTTCAATTGAACTGCTGTTTTCGATTGAATTCGAATCGTTCAAATTGAAAGATTTTAACAAAAATTTTTTTGATTTTCCAGGACTTAGAAAATGTTTCAGTAAAGCTTCCAGTAGATTCCCCATAGGCTACAATGGCAATTCGGCAGCTTTATAGTGGTGAATAGTCTAATTCAAAGGAATTTAAAGACTCTAATTTTCAAAATTCGAATTTCAAAGTAATTTTGGGCTACTTCAACTAATGGGTAGGCCAAAATTTGATTCAAATTAAAAAAATTAGAAAATTTGAATTTTGAAGTACAATTTTACTTCAAAATTCGAGTTTTCAAATTTTTTCAATTTGAATCAAATTTTGGCCTATCCGATAGTTGAAGTAGCCCAAAATTACTTTGAAATTCGAATTTTAAAAATTTGAGTTTTATTCAAAAATTCACTTCGACCCTTAGTAAATGTGTCCCTAACTGTAACAGGAAGAAGTGTGGGAGTAAAAGAAATAACTGTAAATTAGCTCATGTGACCTAACATGTCTAGTTTATTTGATGTGTTTGTTTGCACTGTGAATACTTGGATCCCAAAGGGTGGCCCTTATTTTTTAAAATAACAATTTTCTATTTATGAATACTCAATGGAACATACTACTTAAAAGTATATTATTATGAAAATAGTTTATTTACATGAAGCAGGGTTTTACATATGAGCTGTTTTATTCAATATTTTTATAGAGATCTAAATTGTTCAGATGGTATAGTTTTCCTTTAAAAAGGTTAAAGCTATTAAAGAGGAAATTAGCTTTGAACTGTTCAATACCCAAGCAATACAGTCCTAAATTGTCCAATCATAGTTACTTAATAATATTTATTTTCTAGTATGTAGGATAACTTTTGAAAATGTGCAGTCTTTATGTAGTTAAAGATACCGTTGTCAAACCTGGGTGGTGTAACTGTAGTCTCTGCTGCTTATATTTTCTTCATTCATTTCAGTAAAAAGGCAGCACAATCCAAGTTAGTTTGTAATATTGCTCACATTTTCTGCAAAAGCCACAAAGTCTTTCCGGTAAAGTTCCATAAATGTTATACAATACTTTTTACAAGCAACATGT
Source organism: Xenopus borealis (assembly GCA_024363595.1). Lineage (NCBI taxonomy): Eukaryota > Metazoa > Chordata > Amphibia > Anura > Pipidae > Xenopus > Xenopus borealis. The sequence continues at coordinate 66,514,717 of CM044447.1, forward strand.
ACTTTTCTCGGACATTTAGTAACCTATTTATAAAAGGTCAAAATAAAATGGAATTTTATTTCTAACCATTCCAACATTTTTCGGGGAGATAGAATAGCTTTTAATATTAGCAGTAACTGAAGTTGCTGTCAATAATAAAATGAATATGACAACAGAATTGCATAAGGTTAATCAAATCCTTTATTTTATAACATATCCGGGACTTCGGCCTATTGGTTTAATGAGATAAAAACATTCTGCAGGAAATGTGTTTTACTACCTATAGAAGGTAGCTCTCGAGTTGACAAACAGTTTAGTGAAAATAGGCTTAGCTGCTTATAATAGATTTCACATTTAGGACATCTTTAGGGCAAAAAAAATTTGCAGGGTACAAAATAGGACCGATTTTCAAAAAAGTAAAAAATCCCCGAATTATTGTGCTATCAGCCACCCTATCAATCTATATTTGGAGTGTTGACATTACCTGTTTTACCAGATGCAGCTGTTTTTTTTTTATATTTTTTTCCTTTAATTTATTTTTTTAAATATTTATTGATGTGTAACCTTATATAGCATCAGAAAAAGCATTTTTTTTTATTTAGGTAGCTTTAGAACCATCAGCTTGTGTAGACAAAGTGAAGCTATATTATATTATTGTAAGTAAAAAAATTCTCCCTTTAATTTCTTCTGCAGGTGACAGACAGAGTCTCATTGTGCTCCCTGCAATACAGTGGAGCCGCATATATTTACTGTCTTGTCTCTCTGTATCATCACTACAGAGGGCAGCAACAGACAGCACAGCTCTTCGACATTTTATAAGGAAAATGTTGAACACCCTGGTAAACAGAGGCATTAAAGAGATTCATGCACAAGCCATAGAAAAGGTGTTGAGTCGAAAATAATTTTTAATTGATTTCATTCTTTGTTATATCTGTCTGCTGCTAAATGTGTGAGAAACTTGCTAAGCAAACCTCATCTCATGCTCAATTTATTTTGCTCTTAAGCTGAATCAAAGTTCTTTTTTTATCTTTTAAAGCAAAAAAAATTTCGACTTCTTTAAATGAAGGAATCACTATCTTATTGCTGTTTGGATTTGATTTGTAATTTTCTCAGAATTCCAGTTTTTAAGAAAAATGTAAACACATATTTCATTGACACACAAGGTTGAGTACAGCAGGCAATATATTTCATTGAGTAAAAGTCAGTACATTAACCGGACTACAAACCCCGCAATCAAATCAATGAATGGGAGGTGCTACATCAGATGATGTAAAGGAGTTCTTCATCACTTATCACTTCCTACTCTTGGTATCTAATGAAATTAAAACGTAAGAATAAACTTCGAAGAAGCAAAATACAGATAAAACACAGGGAAAAAGCTTCCTTAGACATGGAAACTATTATCTGAAAATGTATGACCTACTGGATTATCAGTAATGCCATACCAACCCATGTGTTATTTAAAGGGGTAGTTCACCTTTGAGTTAACTCTTTAGGGGTTATTTACTAAAAGCTACATTTTTTCAACCAAACTCCCATGCCTGATTTTAGCTTATTTATTAATAAAATAACTCAAATCATTCAAAATAGAGTGTTAACTCAAATCATACCAAATTTTCAAGCTATTTTCCTAAATTTGTGATTTTTTTAGTTTTTATCCAAAACCCCCCGAAATGGTCAGATTTTCAGGCTAAAATCAAGCACAGACCACAATTAATTCATTTTGGGATAGGTGCCTTTCTATTGACCTTGATAGGTCTGAGATGGCTTTTTGTAGCAATGGGGTAAAATAAATCTCAATAATTTAGTTTTTTTCAATTAAAAAATCAAGTTTTTGCCAAAAAGCTTGATCATAAAATTCCAGTTTAGTAAATAATTATTTGTATTCATTCTTTTATTTATGCTCTCTCCTATTCAAATGTCAGACCCTCATGTAAATCAGTGCCTAGATGCTTGTGTAATTTGAACCCAAGAAACCAGATTACTGCAGAAATTGCAAAAAAAGACAAACAATAAAAAATGAACACCAACTGCAAATGGTCTCTACATCATGGCAAAAGTTATATCCTTTCTAGACAGAAATCTAATTCTGGAAAATATTAGGTCAAAAATTACAATTTTTTTTTTAAAAGGTAACTTTCTAATCACTTCTGCAGGAGGTCTTCCTCAACATCTGCCACTGAACCCCCAGCCTAGGTTGCATTTATTTTCCTTTTTTACTTATCAGTGTGCTATGGCACCATAGTTTGATTATGTTGGTTGTACACAGAGCAGGCAGGCAGAAGATCATCTTGCAATTAATAAACAACTGGTTGTGGAACATCATTGTATTACGAATTCACCACTGGTTAATGTTTGGAGTGTTAGGGATTTGCTTGCTTGTAATATGGGGCTTAACAACCTGTTTCTAACAGATACTGCAGAAGAATAAAGAGTTTAAACATTTTTATGTCACTTTGCCTTGAACAGAACCAGGCCCGGTTTTGTGGTGATGCCATAAAGGCCTGGCATAGGGCGGCAAAATGTGAGGGGTGGCATGCCGCCCAAGCTGCATCTGGAAGAGCACTAAGAGCCCGCTCTTGTTGTGGGGTGTTTGCGCTTGGATCTGTGGGGCAGGCGCATGATCTCTTATGGAGGTGCTTGTCTTTGCGTTTGTCACTAGGACCCATGTGGACTAAGAGCTGGCACATATGCATGTGCTCGTAGTGAGGTGCATGCAGGCGCTAGGACCCAGGCATCCTAAGAATGAAATCTGACCCAGAACAGAATGGGCAAACATTTCTGAAAATTCAAACTGGGAATTCCCAATGAATTCCCAGCAATTAAAATGTTAGCAAATCTATCAACTCTTTCCTCGAAAATGTAATATACTTCTAAGTAGTTTTTTTAAGGGTCCTCCAGCCAAATTCTATTTTTAGAAAGAAAATTTTAATCTTAACAACTTTGTAATATGCTGTAGATAAATTATTATTGTTAAAGGAGTTTAACGTTTGTTCTAAATGTAGTTGCAATTGAAGGTCGTATTTGTTTAACCCTTGACTCTTCAAATGATGTAACAAGAAGGAAATATAGCAGTTAGCACCTAGTAACAGCTTTGGTCAATATTGATTTCTTTGCTAAAAGGTGAAAATATGAATTCCTAAGAAACAGTGGCAAATTCTGTTGACTGATACAGTTGTTGCCTTCAACTAAATGACTATAGAGGAATTGTCACATGCAGATTTTTGGACAGAGTTGTTTGTTAGATTTATCCCACATTTAAAAAGGCATTTACATAGAGAATAAATGCCAAATGCCAATTCATCTGCGACTGTGTCATTTCTTCATGTAACATTCTACATTCAAATTCACAAATACTGCAAGACCATTTGCCAATGGTTAATAAGTAAACACAAGCCAGGAGAATTACTGACTTGAATTCTGACATCCAAAACGTTTGATATTTGATTTAATTATTCACCAGGTAATTGACCCAGAAGAAGAAAAAAGAGATGAAAGTATTACTTAGTATTAATTAGTATTGTTTAGGTTTTAGTGTGTTGCCTAAAGTATTGTATATGAAAACTGGAAATTGTGAGTGTTTGTTTGTTAAAGTACTGTATACCTGTGCTCGTTGAAAGAAAACTGTACCCTCAAAATTAATACTTAAGCATCAGATACTTTATATCAAATTAAGTGGCATATTAAAGAATCTTAACAAACTGGTATATATATTTAAGTAAATATTGCCCCTTTCCATCTCTTGCCTTGAACCACCATTTTGTGGTGGTCTCTGTGCTGTCTCAGAGATCATTTGACCAGAAATTCTACAACTCTAACTGTAACAGGAAGAAGCGTGGAAGCAAAAGACAGAACTTAATTGACTAATGTGACCTAACATGTATGGTTTGTTTGTGTGCACCGTGAACCCTAGGATCCCAAGGATGGCCCTTCTTTTTTTAAAAAATGATTACCCAATGACACCTACTCCTAAAAAGTATATTATTAAGAAAATGGTTTATTTACAGGTGCAATAAAAAAGCAACCAATGAGATGTTTGCTTTTAAAAAAGTGATCAGCTGGTTGCTATACACAAGAACAACCACCCACTTCTACTGCTGTTTCCCGTGTCAAACCCTTCTGTCTTGCAGCTCCTTATATTTGGAATGCCATTCCTGCATCTCTCCAGAGAGAATCCTCCCTCAATGTTTTTAAAACAAAACTCAGAGACTACCTCTGGGAGCACCTGGATAACACCTGAACTGGCACTTGTACGACAGTTTCCCCCACTGTAAAAAGCACTTTATTACCCCTCCAAATTGTGTCCGTAAGCTACCCTCCCATTTAGACTGTAAGCCCCAAGGGGTAGGGTCCTCCATCATCTTGTCTCCTCAACACTGTGTAATTATATTTTATATTTATGCAAACTGTATTTATAATAATGCACTTATTGTTACTTATTAATGCAGTGATCCCTTGTTTGTTACTACTAAATTATTGTTGCTGTATAGTGCTTTGCCCTCAAGGAGCGCTATACAAATAAAAATATACATACATACATACATACATACAACCGAAGCAAATTGTGTCCCGATATTACATATGGTAAAAACACGAGGAGGACTGTAATCCAACAAACACAGAGATAGATTTCCACATCCTCCATCGCCTCCACAGTCCTCCACAGGCCATGGTCCAACTGATGCAGGTAAAGTCTCCTTAGATAACCCTGTTAGATACTCCAGCCTATAGGAAGATTGCACTGAGGAGAGAAGTCTAATGATTATATATTATTAGCAAGCAAAACATGTACATTAATCATAGTATGTTAAAAAAAACGAGATGACTGATGTAGAGGTGGTAAGATGATTATAACTGTATAATTCTCTTGCTTGTGTGATAAAGTTCAAGGGGTGCCTTTTTTCTAGAGCTAGAGAGAGCAAAAAAAAAGGTCAGTTATGGGAAAAGCATATGAAAGTGAGAACTTTTATGAACTAATGTTAAACCATAACAAGGAAAGATATAGTGAAATCAACAGCATATAAGACTAAATATATGTTTCATTGTATTCGTTTAGAGAACACCTTAATCTGAACTGGTGACAGATTTTATCCTAGGGTTAAAGTCCAACCAGCACAAAAAAAGCAAAGTCAGTCTTAACTACTATTGTGATCTAGATAGATGTTCATAACTCATCTAGACACTGTCAGGACCTGGTGGCTTTTACTGATGTAGTAATCAGCACCAATGAGGAAGCAACAATGCAGACAGATAGGAACAACCAATACGCAGTACACAAGGGTTTAAGAGACCTCAAAATCCAGGCAAAGGTCAGGTACAAGCAGCAACCACCAAACTCAGATTCAAAGCAGAAGAGACAGGAACCACGAATCAGACAAGCAGCAATATTTACAATATCCACCATAGTAACTACTTGGGAAAAAGCCATAGAAAGTGTAATTCACTGAATGCTATAGGACCTCTAGTGACCTATTAGAGGTAAAACTCACAACCATATATAAATCCCAAAAAAAGTTTTATTATTACATAATTTAAAATTATTAAACAAACCCCATATGGAGCCTAACGCGTTTCATGCTTACCTAGCACTAGGCAAAGTCTCAGAGACTCATTACAAAACTAAAGGTATATACAGTATGTGAATTTGGCAAACCCTTTGCTGCTATTATAATCTCTACTCTCTGAGAGGGCGGTCCACTAGATGCTGGAACATTGTTTCGGGATTTGCCTCTATTCAAGCACAAAGGCAATAGCGGGGTTGGTACTGATGTTGGGGTTCAGCCTCATTTTTCAATGCATCCTAGTTAGGTTGAGGTTAGAGCTTTGTTCAGGTCAGTTATGTTCTTACACTCCAATGTTTGCAAACCAATTCAATATGAACCTTATTTTGTGCATGGGGTTATTATCATGCTAGAAAGTGCCTTCCCTAAACTATTGCCACAAAGTACAAATCAGTTCAAAGTTTGCTTGCAGTCTGCTACAGAATTGGTTCTGTCTGTGCTCAGCTTTACGGTAATAAAATTTGCTTATTGTATCAGAAGCAGGATCTTCTCTTGTTTGGTGTTGCATTAAAAATGATGTGTGTAGTACTGAGTACAATTGCTCCGTATCAAAAGAATAAGGCACTGTTAACAGTACAGTACAGTACTCTGCAAGCTTCTGGTGAGAAATAAATTACACAGGTATCGTTCATCTTAAAAATTATAGGATTTAATGGGAGTTGCCCTACATACCCGCATGTCATTTTTAGCTGCTTTGTTTGCATCCTGGAAAGGTGCTGTAAATTGTGTTTCTAAATTATGAAGCTAGATAACGTCTCCTGCAACTTAATACATTGTACTGTAATATAATTGCTAAATGCAAATTAGGCACTGCACAACATTTCCACTGACTCGCTCATAAAGCCAAGCATTTTACATATTACTGTGAAGTGCATGTTATTAAGGAATAAATTATAATGGAGTTTAATTTGGCAGAGAGACACGATACTGTAGTTTTATAGGAGCGCTCTAGCACTCGAGAATCTTAGGGAGCTATTATATTGTATTCTGTACAGCTCAAGCGATTATTGACAGGGATATAAATGCTCAGAGCTCTTACTGCTATTGGAGTATTACACAGGAAAAATCTTAAGTACTATACAAGTGTTTAAGAGTCAGCAAATCAAGAAGTCAGCGAATTCAAGAATTCAAATTAATCATTTTCCCCTTTTTAAAAGGAAAACATATGGTATTTAGAATTGCTACTGTATATAGGAGGAATGTTTTTTTTTTTAAGATTGAACTGCAGGATTCCCATCATTCAATCTGTTTAGGAATTGTCCCATTTATAAACCCTTCAGGGAATTGTTATTCCAGAGAATCAAGATAAAATAAAGGTCTGAGCTATCTTAGCCCAATTATAGGGAATGGGCAATTCTTTATCTTTTGTTTTTTAAAGGGCACATACTGTATCACAATTAAATTGTTCACCCAATCAGACTGGGAGAAAGCAATACTATTTGAACCAGAAAATCCCAGAAATTGCCACCAGCACCAAAAGAGGGCTCACGGTTCAGATGCTCCTCAAAGCATGTTTATAATGAGGAGTGACCCAGTCTGGTCATTATGTGCATGCATATGACACAAGATCAGGAAGGTATTTCCTAATCTTATCTCACATACCTGTGCAAAATGACTGAACCAGGAAACATGCTCACTATGCGCATATGTCTCCCTCTTGGTACTGTTGGGAAAGGGCTCACTAGAGTGTGGGCTCTATAAATCTGCCCTTACAGTGGGAGAAACTGTTTTACTATGGTAGGTGCCTTTTAAGCTTTTTGCAGTTTTTACTGAAACTTTCCTAGCTTTCCTACCTGTTTAATCAGATTTCATGGATTCAGAACAACAGATTCTTTTTTTCCAAGGGAACCCCAATAATTGTTATCAGTTGTTACTGGAATATTTCCAACAAATTACATATTATCAAGAGTTAACGCTTTTTGGGAGCTATAGTTCAGCAACATCAGGGTTGTATTCATTTTTAGAACAATGATACTTCGATATTTCCTTCATGTTTCATTGCATGACTGAGAAGTCAACATTTTTCACAGGTATCTCTGAATCTGTGATAACACAAGATAATGACAGCATGAAGGCAGGACTCTCATTGATCTATTCTCTTGCATCTGTTATTATGTTTAGGGCTATGGGGTACAGTTGGATAGTTTTATGGAGGGGTTAGATCACCTTTAAGATTTTATACATTTAGCCATAATAAAATCATGTTTTGCGTTATATAAAGGAAACATACCAATTAAATTAATTATTGTCTTTTTTTAAACATATTTTAAAAATATAAGCATATCCAGCATAACAATTTGGTTAGGACATGGGTCCTTACTGCTTTCAAGCTACATTTTATAGCTTCTGACAGCCCAGACAAACCCACAATCACAGACTACTAATTCCTTATCAAGTGATGAGATTTTTCTTCTGGTTTCCTATGCAGGGTGGAAACATCACCAATCCCATAGCAATGATAATATTGACTATGCTCTCACCAGCAATGTATTAAAAATGTTATGAGATATCCAAACCGCATGATTATACCTGTCGCGGCATTGTAACTGGGTGTTTGCTTGAAGCTGGGGGGCTGATCACTGGACATATAGAATATAGAAAAAGGCCCTATAATACCATTGCTTAAGGTACATTCCACGAAATGGGCAAAAATGTAAATGGCACTATATTCCAAAGGTTTTCAATTGCTGACTACAGTTATACAATGCAGCTACAAAAATGAACATTCAGAAACCAATGGGTTTGTTGCAGTGCTGGAGAATCCTGTTCCAAAGCAATTCATTATTAATGGCTGAATATTATTGCTAAACAGTTCTGATTATTTCACAAGGAAGAGGTCAAGGTAGCGGAGAAACGGATTTAATCAAATAAACTCTCAATCTCTCTCCAAATAGCATTTTCATCTGTCTAGCTGTAAATTCATCAGATGACTTGCCACAGAAAGCACAGACGAGGTTAATCTGCTATGACTGTTAAAACTCCAGTTTTATGCCTATTGAATAGAGATTGAGAAATGGACGGGAAGTTGCACAACGCTGTACATTAATATTTTATCTTGCTGCCAAATACAAATCTCCACATTCCCAAATAACATTATTTGGCTTGATTTCATTATCATTGTTGGTCACTTGCCAAGCTTACTGTAGGCAATAAGGCAGGATTTTGATAGTACAATTCGTTGCCCAGAGAGTTAAAAGTGAAACCATTGTGTGTCCTTATATACCTATACAAGGACCCCTTTACTTTGTATGGTAACTCAGAATAGCAAACTGGTTTTAGACTGCACCCATGGTCCTACCATTTTTTACATGTTGTTGTCAATACCTTATGCATTAAGTATCTATAGGGATCCCAGTAGTTCATTCCTGCAATCCATGCAAGCACCAAGTTCTGATGTAGAGCTCCTCAGCTAATAATGCTAGTGTTTGAATATAACTTAAGCAACATATTTGGCCACAGACCATGAACCATTTCATTCAATTAATACCTGGAAAATTAAATAATCTACTGCTAATGGCAGGTGTTTTTCTTGTACTTCAGTCTTCACAAGTGCATACATTTTCACCTCTGTTATTCACTGCCTATTCACTGCCACTAGCCTTGGCATGAACCTGCATTTCTTTTATCAGATATATTCTGTAGGAAGGCAAGTCAAACTTTGATGTAGCTGCAGCACCCCAAACCCCATCCCTTTGAAGACGCAGTATACTGTACCCTCTTAAATAGAGGCTTGAGCTGAGAATAACTTTTTGCAACTGCATTAAAAATGCTAAATAATCCTCCAGTGAGAACCCCAGCTGATTTGTGGAAATCTGGCTCCATGCTCTATGTTCCTGCAACTGGAGTTGAAAGCTTAAAGTACAGTTTTCTATGACAGAACAAATAAACAGTAGTATGTCCTCCATAATTATGTCTTATTCCAGTGTAAAATAATAAATCCTAAATTACACTATAATAACAAGATGCCTGATATATATAGTTAATAATCAACATTCTTATTGGTCAATTCTTTTGCATCTGTAATTCAGTTTTTCTTTTTTTGGTCAGTAGCACTTTTGAAGGTGATTTATGACTTCAAGTGCAGTGTGCGGAGTACAGTATCTTCTGCAATTTGCCATAGGGGTCATTTATGACCATAAGTGCAGTTGCAGTCCTGCATTTCCTTCCACAGTGAGCTGGGCATATAACCCCATTAAATAAAGGTACATGCTTCAAAATGCAGTTCTGTATAGTTGCATTTGTCGCCGCTCAGTACTTCCTGGCCTTCATCCCAAATCAAGACCCACTGCGCCTATTGAAGAAGGGGAGCCCTGGTGCTACCACCACCATCTGACCAGGCATTAGCTCCAGGGTTTCTTACAGACGCAATGCAAAAAGGTGTAGTGCAATTGCATCCAATTTGCAACATGGCCTGTGTCCATTTGAAAACCTGGATTCAATTGCATTAGTTGCAGCAGAATCAGGAGCCCCCCCTAGCATATGCACTGGAATTCCTGCATTGTGGGAAGAGAAACATGCTGATTACACCTGAAACTCCACTTTGCTCATTGCACTTGTGGATGTAAATGTGGATGTAAACTCCACATGTTTTATTCTTATAATGCAACATATTTCCCATAATTCCAGCACAGTTCTGGCTGTGCAGGGAGTTGCACCAGCCACAATTGTGCCCAATCAGTCAAAACAAATGCAATTGTGCGAGTGTGGTAGCTTTGAGGAGCTTTCCCTTCTTAAAAAAGAAAGTTTCTATATCCTGTGAGCAATCAGTACAATTGTCAAATCACAGATACTGCATTTAACATGAAGAATCTAATGTTAAAAAAAGGATAAACAAAAAATATGACTAATTAAGTGCAGTATGATTGTCTAGTTCATGGACTGTCTGACAGTTCTGACAAATGCACATATTGGCATGGCCCTAACCTGACTTCAGAGTTTGCAACACAAAGCTGGTATTTTCAGCAATGTGCCGAACACTCTGATACAATGCTTCACCTTGTCTAGCGCTATTCCACTTCATTTTTTATTAACTGCCTGAACATATGCCATTCTAGGAGAGGCTAATAGTTACAAAATGTCAGCGGCAACATTTAAACTGCTAAAATGTAAATGATTTTATAAATTTGTAATGAAAGGTAATTGTCATGTACGAAAAGTAAGAGGAAAAACAGATATGTGCAAATGCGAGGCGGGCGGAAATCCTTCTTCCTCGCGCAATGGTACCAACCTGTAAGTGCCTTTTAATGAGCTCTGTAAGTACAATTTAAATAGCATTAGAAGCATAAGTAGAAATGTGAATTATACAATATTTTATATTTTAAACATTAGTAAAGTTCATCATCAAAGTTCACAATAATGGAGAGTCCTCATAGAAATTTAATGGGCAAATTCAACAAACAAGAGGATTTTTTTTTAAATTCTCCGTAAAGTAATCTAACTGAAGGAAAGACGTCTTCAGAGGATAATTACAAATAAAATAATACATTTAAATTTGACCACCCCCACCCAAATAGAATGACCAATTGTGATTTAACATCGTTGTTACCAAAGGGATAAGCATGCTAGTGTATAAGCAAAGAGATAAGCATGTATGTCAGTGTATGTTAATATGTCAGATATTAGATGATTAGGGATCAGAGCTTTTCTCCAGCCACCACACAAAAGAGCTGGCTCCCAGGAAGGTTTGCGGCAACCATCTTTAAATGCTTGAGCTGCTCTGTGCTTCCATGACAAGATCTGCAATTCTCTCCGTTTATTTACACACCATCACCCCAACTAGACATCACATCAGAGTGGCATGGTCACAGCTGACCCCCGGGTTAGCCCCTGTCTGAGCCAATCCCATTTTATTATGCTGTGCAACTGAACAGTAGTCTTGCTTTACAGGATGCATGCACCCTCCTTCCTCCCTGCCACACATGGACACAAATTAGCAGAAGATTGTCAGTGTGCATTTGCAACTTCTGCAGTGATAGACAGGGGCCAAATATGCCTGTATATATGAGTTTTTCATGTCCCCACACAGCTGTACAATGTACAGTATGTTAGACTAGACACCATAAATGCATCAGGAAATGCCTCCAATGAAAGGGAAACTAGCCCTGCACAAACCATCCAGTCAAATACTAATCCTAATCTAGGAACTAAATGTATATATTCAAATCAAACAAATCTATCAGCATTTGAGTTTATATAATTCTGTCTCTCTCTCTCTTTTTATCTGATGAATGTCTGTCATTAGGCCAATTGGTCTGTCTGTTAATTGATTATTTTATTTATTTGCCTTTTCCCTCTTTGTCTACCTTTTTGAACTTTCACTCTCTCCATCCATTGATCTATTGTTCTGTTTATTGATTGGTCAGCCTTTTGTCTATTAGTCTGTCAATCCGTTAGTCTGTCTTTTGATTGATCCACTGGTCTTTATTTCTGTTAATTGTCTGCTTGTGTCTATTGATCAATCTATCTATCTTTCTAGCTATCTAGCTATAAATGCATTTCTATCTATCTACCATCTATCTATTCATGTATCTCTCTGTGTCTCTCTCTATCATCTATAAATATCTACCAATCTTTGTCTGCCGGTATCTGCTATCTATCTATCTATCTATCTATCTATCTATCTATCTATCTATCTATCTATCTATCTATCTATCTATCTATTATCTATCTATCTATCTATCTATCTATCATCTATCTATCCATCTATCTATCTATCTATCTATCTATCTATCTATCTATCTATCATCTATCTATGTATCTATCTATCCATCTATGTATCTGCATATGGTATCCATCAACCTTTCTACATATCTTCATATCTATCATCTATCTATTTATCATCTTATTATCTTGATATTAATGATCCAGTTGTCTGTATATCTATCTGTATGTCTATTGATCTATCTATCTATCCATCTCTCTCTCTCTCTCTCTCTCTATCTATCTATTTGCCTATCTATTATTTATCTATCTGGTTATCATAATTTAATCATCAACAGCCAGAACTAAAGATACATATGTTATCTTTCAACCTTTCTACCTATCTTCATATCTATCATCAATCTATTTATCATCTATCTATCTTCATATTAATAATCTAGTTTGTCTGTCTATCTATCTTTATATTTATCTATATTGATATTATCTATCTATCTATCTATCTATCTATCTATCTATCTATCTATCTATCTGTCTGTGCTTGAGTTTTTCTTTACCTATTTATCCTTTTCACACTGCCTATTCCTGACATGTTCTCTCTGCCTGTGTCTTTTATTTTTTAACCAATACCATTTATGTATTTTGGTTTCTGAGTTATAACTATATAAATATACACACAGGCAGGCAATATATCTGCACACATTTACAGCAGAAAATGATTTAAAGGAAAAAAAAGGCAGATTTTACATTCTGTTCAAGGCAGAAAGAAACCCAAAACCTAGTTAAATAAATTGTTCATTTATTCCTTTCATTGCATGCAGGCAGATCTACATGTGGTCATTAATTATAAAGAGACTAATATAGCACCATATTTTCATTCAATACGATGTCCTGGTATATATCAAAGAAGACCCATAATTAAAATAGAAGGGCCATGGTGACAATTAAAATTACAATCTATATGGGGAACGAAAGTACAGTTCTGCCATTTTTCACCCTGTCACTGTCAGAGCTGTGCCACATTCTAGTCACGTATCTGCTAAAGCAGCCTAAATTCCCCCTCACCAATGCAACCTGGAAGCATTAACAGCACCTAAGCACAAGCCTATGCAAGTATAATTTAATACCAAACCACAGTTTGCAAGTAATAGCGTATAAAGTGATATTTAAGTGGTGTTTTAAGCACACTTTTGATGGCTACAGCTGCTTTTTACTGGTAAATGCTTTTTGCTTTGAGTAGTGATTATGAGTCCTAGGTGAAGAGGTCTTGTGTGCAGGTCTGCCTGTAAGCTTTACTTCCAGCTGCCAATCTCTACTTTACACTGAAGGGAAAAGCAGCCTCGTCCCTTGTACTTTCTCTTCAACGCTATCGTCCCCTCTTCCTGATAACTGCAAAAGAAAAAAAATAACACTTTTATGCTTTTCCCTCTTAAACCTTAAGACCTGCACACTGTGCATGCACCCCTACACCCTCGGCTGCCAGAGCAGCACCCTCCAAATATAACACTTATCTTGGTAAACATCCACATTAATGGCACACAGAGATTTTCCCCAGCAATATACTGCTTTCTACAGTCTATAAAAGTCACAAAATGCTGAATTATTACTGTTTCTTTTTAAACAGAGCGCTTGGATATGATGCATGCAAGGGGACCTGGATGCTTTTGTATAATAAAGCAATGACATGGTCATTTTTTCCCCCAGTTTTGCATTATATGGGCACACTGATGCATGATGCTTTTTGAATTCTTATTTTACGTGGGGTCAGGGGGTCGGGTGTCGGAAACTACTGTTAATTTCACGGGGTTAAGGGAAAGTAAATTCAAAGAGAATACAGATCACTTAGCACAGAAAAAGAGCTTTTCTGAAGTTTACAATTGTTAACCATATCCTTCAGCTGAAGGCCCAGTGACACGTCGGTGACATTCTGCATCCTAGCGGAGTGGTTCAGCCACACTGCAAAGTAATTTTGTTACCAATCTCAATGTGTTGGCTTACAGTCTACCTCTGAACTAACAAAGCATTGCATCTCCACTCAACTGAAGCTGAAAAAACATTTTACTCACATCAATCCTCCCTTCCCCAGTGGATGCAGAAAGCAAGCATTCAGCAACCATTACATTAACTAATGGGAAACTGACAATAGATAGTCTATTTTTAATTGTCTGAATATTTGGGAAAACAAAGTTTCCCCAAGTCTAGCAAACCATAGCAACCAATCAGATATGCTCTTTTAAATAGGGGACATTAAATGCTAGCTGCCAATACGGTTGCCACCTGGCCAGTGTTTTACCAACCTGGCTGGTAAAAATTATGGCTCATCCCAATATTATTAATAGGGAAAAAAACAGAAATATATAGGAATACCAGTATTTTTTCTAGAAAAGGTGTCAACCCTAGCTGCTAAGGAGCTCAAAATTGCTCCCCAATTTCTCATTCTTAAAGTATCTGAGTCTTTGATCTGGCTGCACTCTGCTCCTAGCACTGGATTGGAAATCCATCTCTTATTGCAGAGGACAGAGATAGCTGCTAGAGCTACTGTTTGCATAAGAGTGGATGCAGGAAATTCAGAGGCGTGCAGGGCAGAGCATGTCGTGTTAATAACATGCTGCCATTTTTTTGTACTCTACATCTAGCCCTGCACTTAGTAAATAACCATTAGTTACTTTGCATCTATATGTTTCATGTTTCAGAGTCCAAATTTTATTTGTATTTTTTTTTACATTTGGAAATTATTGGAACACTCTCTCAGAAAAATGTTTATTTATTAAACATGAATTTGAAACATTTAATGAACCATTCAAGTGTCATTTGGTTTTTGAAAAAGTGGTTTTAATATTGAATAAGTATTGGACAAAAATATATATGGCAAATATTAAGATGATACAACCTCGGAGAGATAAGAAGGACAATGCTGATATTTTAATGGTGGAAAGAAACTAAGGAGAGGCCCAAAAAGCTAATGTTTTTGTGCTCTTTTTGAAAAACTGCTATTTAAATCAAATAATATTTCCATAGTTTTTTGAGCCACCAATGGGTGTCCAAGTCCAGCACTACCTTTTGAAACAGTATGCAGATCACTGAAGCTAAAATCTCTTTGGTGTTGGCTTACAGGGATTTCCCTGTAGTTATTTATGTGCCCCTATAGCAATAAAATGAACAGACCACAAATAATGGTGAGATGGCCTGTGTGCAATTTGTTTTTAACTAGATATTGTTTGGGAATATGCAATCAGAGTGTAACTAATCATTGACTTGTACAAGTCAGTACAAGAAAAGATTAATGAACCTGTAATTTTCCCAAAATAGGGCGGTAACCTATGGCAACCAATCAAATGTTTGCTTTTCATTGTTTTACCTACTGGCTGAAAAATTATGAAAAAACACTGACACTAAATTGTCACTGACACTAAACACTGGTTGCTATTAGTTACTGGACCAATATGGATTGACCCAGACTAATACTAACCCCCTTCACTGCAGATAAAATCTTCATAGTCTTTGCTTTTCAAAAATTATTTTAAACGATAAACAAAATTGGGTCTCACTTATATTATATAATGTTAAATATTGGTGTCCATAATAAAGGCAATCATGTAGGAGTTGTAACCTGGAGAAACCAGGGAAAAAAGTCCAAACAAAAATACATGTGAAATGGAACAACTCATACAACTCATAATGAAAATGAGTGTAGGACTAGCCAGACCAGATTAAATGTATTACAGCTGCCCAGCTTGAATATATACTGCAATACATGGACAAACAACAACTTTTCATTTTAACGGGGAGGGCATTTTTTAGTTGCTTTTTGCACAACATTTCTTAAAGGAGAAAGAAAGGTAAAATTACTGGGGGGGTACTAAGTTGTTACATGCCACAAGGTGATTCTATTAATTTATGAGCTACCACAGACTGACACACACCTGCTTCTGTTTATTAATGGGCGAATCTATCCCGTTTTGCCGAAAAATTTGTGAATTTCAGCGAAATTCGCAAATTGGCAAAAAGTTCGTGAAAGGAGTAGCAGCACGTTTTCGTCATTTGTCGACTTGTTTTTTTTTTTTTACTCCAGCGAATTTTCGGCAGCCGAATTTTAATAAATAATAATAAATTCGCCCATCACTAGTTCTGTTTGCTGAGTTTCATGGAAGGTGCATTAGCAGTACAGAAAGCTCAGAGAAAATGTTATACTAGGAATGGGCTTGCTCATGCCCAACGGGGATACCTGGAAGTCCAGAAAGAGATGGCAGTGCTCAGCAAGCAGTACCAGGTGGACAAGTGATTTTTTTGAAGGAGAGTAGCGCTAACCTCAAGGTATCAGGTAAATAAGTAGTATCACTGGCCTAACAACTTGGTACCCAAAGTGATTTTACCTTTTCCTTTCCTTTATAGTCCTTATGGGTGTAATATGGATGAGTGCAGAAGATTTCACTTTAAATCCATAAATCTTAATATGACTTTTTGGCTATTTGATATTTTAAAAATACATAATACGGTACATGCTGAGAAATTGTTGTTTGCTGATTAGAGTACATGCCAATGATTTATTACTTGATATGCTAATGATGAATTTGGATCTGGATCTACATTAGTGATGGGCGAATCTAGGCAGATTCGATTCACCGAAAAATCGCGTTATTTGCGTTGCGCGTCTGTTTTTTTTTGTCAGGGTGTTTCGCAAATTTATGCGCCGGCGCCCATCCCTAATAATCCCTAATTCGATCGAACTTCGATCATTTCACGTGAATTTCGTAAATCGGCCACTATGGGAGATGGCCTTCCCATGATTCAGAGCTTTCTAGATAATGGCTTTCCAGATAAGGTATCCCATTACTGTATTAAAACTGACTTTCAGGTGAACTTGCCAGGATAGAAAATCTTATAATAAAACTCACTTTAAAACCAGTGCCAGACAATAAGACACTCTATGCACCCATACATACAAAAGTAGAAAGTGCTAGATGTTATATATATATGTGTATAGGTGTGTATATATATATATATATATATATATATATCAGGTAGGATGTGATGGCACTCACAGGATTTGTAGAACACTTAAAAATAAAAAAGTTTATTAATTCAGCTTTTCGGTCCCACACCTGACTATAGCTGGGAAGGGTGGGGGCTACAACTTAGAGCTGGTCACACAAGGAAAAGTTTCACTCACCACTAATATCAAAGTATCAAAGTGTGCGGCCTTCTTCAGGAAAATAGCTGACTGTTTTTTTTCCTGAAGAAGGCCCAAGGAAAGGGCCGAAACATTGAATAAAATTCTTTTGTTTTTTCACCTTTGAAATAAGACCTATGAGTGCGGTTTTTCTTTAGTTTATATTGACATATCTTTTAAACCTGCACCAAGGCAGTACTTTTGTGGATTGTTGTGCACCAGTTGTTTGGACTTTATACAGTATATATATATATATATATATATATATATATATAGTACATATGCATATTGCTGAAATAAAAAAGGGGATGATGAAGCTGGTTATTAATGATGTACTACAGTTCAGATCGATGCCTTTCTGCAATTAAAAACTTTGTTCCTACGTGTAGCCTGTTGCGGCAAGTTTTAATCCTTCATTGCCAGTTGCAACAAAATCACCAATTAGGCACATGAACACGTCCGTATTAATCTCATTAAGGTGATGGCACCTAATAAATTGGAACTATTTTTGTGCTTTTTATTTTTTATGTTGCTATGGCTTATCAGGCCCCGTGGTCATATGCAAAGAGCTTGCAGCTCAGTCATTTAGAGTCATTCAGATGTGGACTAAATGTGGCATTACCCTATATGGCTGCAAATTGCTTTCAGCTTTTAAACTGCAATGACTAGTTTGTAGTTAATCTTAGATCATTCACTCGCAAGAATTAAATGAGCCTGAATGATGATCCTTTTCTTTTTTTTTATTGTAAAATAATACATCACAAAACATGTATTTGCTCAGCCCCAAAGAGAGAGATAATTCATTTAAAATCCTATAAAACAGACTTGTGAATTTTAATGTTAGTTTGTGTCTGAATAATGGCACGTTCTAGTTTTTCTGAAGCTCACCCCTGAATAATGAAGTTTAGCCAACCTTTGTATCATGTGAGCACTAAGTGCTGCATCTTCTGTTCATCTCATTTCAATGCTCCATAAACACATGTAGCAAAAAATGTTCTTTCTTTTTTTCTTTGATGGTTGTAACAATGAAGAGAACCCAACAGCCATAAAGGAAATGCTTAGTTGTATGATTGAGTGTATTTGTGTTATGAATGGTGCTTCTCAATAGTGGGTGACAAAATTGGGGGATTACATATAGGATTGTTGAACTTAACTGCAGACTAATATACTGAAAATTTATGAACTATTCATACAGTCCATACACTGTATACATCTGCAGCAATGTTAAGACAACAGTAGCATTCATTTCCCCAATATTTTTACAGAGCAGACATATTTATGGTGCATACAGTATAGGTAATACCTGACAAGCCCAGTTCACTGAACTTTAGGGTCTGCTCCCTGAAATAAGGAATATGTACTCTGTGGTCCAGTTCACTTATTAACGTTCTGCTGAATGGTTTAATCTGTATGGTCTGTAAGGAACAGGAGAGTCAGCCAGCCAAATGACAGGGGAACACTGCAGAACAGTCCAAAATCCTACTGGTATAATCTAATAGAAACATTCAGAAAGGGTAAAAGTACTTCTGTTCCTTTATCAAAGTGACAGCTTTAAAAAAAACATTGTCACCACCGAATTTTCTGAATGCACGCTGCATCTTCAAGGAGCTTAAAAGCACTGATGGTGAACCATCCAAATAATATGAAATATCCTGCTGTGCAAAGATGTTTCCTTGGAGGGGGGAAAAGCAGTCCTTCCCTTTAGTAGCAAGTGTACATATTCTTTTTATGCATGTCCACCAAGATAAAGTCAGCCATCCAATCAGTGGCAATTATTTATTTTATTGGGGTAAAACAATTCCAAGAAGTTATTACATCAGAAGTGAATGTTTGCACAGACCTGGAAAATACTCTGCACTGTTTATGTTTATAAATTATATTAAATAAATGATTTATCAAACCCAAATTATGTATAGTCTCTTTAAATTTTAGTAGACAATATAAATAGTTAACTTTACTATTTGATAACTTTAATGTATTTTTTATATATCAAACTATCGCCAATTGGTAAGTTTCTGATAAGTGGACCTTTGCTTCCAAATATTATCTATTTGTTCACCTTCTTTCAAATAACCTGAACCAAATAATTTGCCATTTCCCAGGCTTCACTACACTTTTCCAGAGGGATTAATTTGAAACTTATTTCCATGAATTTCTCAGATGACACAGAATTTTTACTTTGCATAAAGGCATAAAGCAGTGTCTAATATCACCCCCCCCTGTACTCATCTACTAAGTGGACATTTGCATTGAGACATAATGGGAAAAAAGGGAGCCAGGACTCTCCTGCAGTGACAGCTGTACAAAGGCATGACATCTGACAGCTGTGACAGTGCTGAAGGGGAAACTTAGATGACTCGCTGCATCCATGATCCAATTACAGCACACATTCCTCTGACAGACCCAGCAGCTTGACTCCAACAGTGGAAAGGACAGTATTGATCTCTTGTCAGAGACCAGTTGCCTGCTCGCAATTGTGTGATGCTGAACTTTGAAAAGCCATGGTACCCTCTTAAATGATAGGGGCAGTCAGGTTATATTATTCAGGTACAAAGAGAGGTTCAAAGGCTAGCTGCTAAATGCTGTAAACTTGAAGAAATCATAACAATATGACAGACCAATCATACTCAAGTAGCCTGGCTCATCTAGCTAGCTACTGTCTATGATCTTCCTTGATGAAAAGGCCATTGCAATTAGTGCATTCAGCTTTGTTGTGCTGTGTGACAGCAAACCAGATAGTATAATGGCAGCTGCCAATAACTCTAACTTGTAGAAAACAGACAATTAGGTCTTTGATTCGTGCTCTGCTAGTCTCTCAACTTCAGACCTTTGGCTGCTAAACTGTTCAAGGGCGGCAGGGTAAGATCTCAATGAATAAAGGCTCTTGGTGAGGGGTCAATTTTCTTTTAACTGTTAAGGTGAAGATGCAGAAACAGAGTCAGATGAGAATAGAACCACTAGCTACAGTTCTTCGCTCATACACTGTATTAGAAAAAATATAATTTTTCACTTCATAAACAAGAAAATTAATTTATAAATAACAATGACATAATCTTTGTTTTGGGGTTTATAGTCATATACAAACCTATCTATATATATATATCTATCTGTCTTCCTGTCTTTGCTTGAGTTTTTATTTCCATATTTATTCTTTATCTTTTCACACTGCTTATTCCTGACATTCTCTCTGTCTTTTATCTTTATCCATCTACTTTCTTTCTTTCTTTCTTTCTTTCTTTCTTTCTTTCTTTCTTTCTTTCTTTCTTTCTTTCTTTCAACCCAGTGTTCCCTTGGGGGAGCCATAACACTCCAAAGAAGATTTTCCGGCCTGGAACGAACCATACTTTACAAGTCACTCTCTCTCGGCCATCAAACTTGCACTGACATCACTGCTTGAGGACATTATGCTTTTGATTGATAGTTAGTAGAATTACATTATTGCAATCAGCTTTCAGATGGCTTGCTTTAGATGTGTACACTGTTATAGTTGTTTTGTATTTCATAGGCGGTTGGTCAGATAATATTTAGCATATTTAGGGGGTAGGGTATATAAAAGTGGCACTGGTAGAGAATAATTGAGACAAAATATATAAAGCAAATACAGATATAGAGATAGATAGATATATAGCAACTGTTGCCCACTACACAAAAGGGTACATATAGCTCCCAACTCTGAACTGAAGATGTTAAGATTCAGTTATGTTTACTATATATTCACCATTTATTATTCTGTGCCTTGAAATATTTTTAATGCATTTACTGTGTATAACATATCCTTGATATTTCTTGCCTTTATAAAAGATATTACTGACTCATTTTGCAGTGTCACTCATACTTACACTCGCACTGTAATTATGTTGGCTGTCCCTAGCCTTCCTTATCACCACCCACAACACTTTTGTTAGTGATGTGCATGTTGACCCGCAACCCGCATGACCTGTGGGTTGACCTGCGGTTCAGTGTGAGTTTGGGTTGAATATTGGGTGTCCATCGCACTTGACCTGTACCCGCCCTGGACACCCAATATTCAACCTGAACCCACACCGGTCAACATGCACATCACTAATTCCTGTAGAGTCAAAATTCCTGTCAAAAGGGGGCATTGTCAGGGGGCTATCGGCTCCCAGCAGGAGGAGTGCAGACCAAGGAAGAAGCTTTAGGGCGCTCCTGACAGAACCCACCCCAGAGAGGGCCACTGGACCACTAAGTCCTGGTTTCTGTGGAATTCCCTTACTAAACAAGGCGTGTGAACATCGGAGTGTTTCTCCCAAGAGCATTCTTCAGGGCCAAAACCCTTCGATTAATGAGGAACTGTAGAGACCCCCTAGAGATTCTGAAATCCTAGATCTTTTCCACCTCATACTCCTGTTGACCGTCCACAGATATAGATGGAGAAGGAGGCTGCTCAGAAGAGAAGTGATTGGATACTGCTAGTTTAACCAGTGAGACATGAAACACAGTAGGAATTCGCATCTCCAGGGGAAGTGATAGGCGGCCTGCCACAGAGTTAACAATCTCTGAAATGGGGAAAGGACTGACAAATTTTGGGCCCAACCAAGGAGAAGGAACCTTTAAATGAATGTTCCTAGTGGTCAACCAAACCTTGTCTCCAACCTTGTATGGAGGAGAGGTTATTTTCCTATGATCAGCAAAAGTCTTATGCACCAGAGCACTCTTCTCCAAATTTGCTTTGGCCGCAGCCCAGATAGCAAACATATGGGCTGCATGATCATGTGCAGCTGGAACATCTGACAAGATAAAGTCTTGTGGGAAGGCTTAAGGATGCTGTCCGTACACTGTCATTAAAGGAGACCTTCCATTGGAAGAATGGCATGCATTGCTATGAGTGAATTCCTGTTCTAAAGCTTGGTTCAACCGCTCTGCTGCCCCATTGGTTTGGGGATGGTAGGCAGAAGAAAAGTGAAGAGTGACACCCAGAGATTTACATAACGAGCACCAGAACCTGGCTGTGAACTGAGATCCTCTGTTGGAGACAATTTCCACCGGGAAGCCATGCATTCGAAAAATGAACAGCTGGGATAGTTCTACTGCTGAAGGGAGTTTCCACAGAGAAATGTAGTGTGCCAGTGATCTTTAACTACCCAGATGACAGTGTTCCCATCAAAGGGTGGTAACGCTCAATAAAGTCCATAGCTAGGTGAGTTCATGGATGAGAGGGAATGGGTAGAGGTTGTAATAAACCACTATGGCTAGTGGCTAGCACTATGGCTAGCCTTGGAGGAGTCATAAATGGTACAGGCAGCAAGTCTCTGACATCCCTACGTTTGGCCACCAGACTAGAGGCCGTTAAAGTTCTAGAGTCTTTTCAGAACTGGGATGTCCAGCCTGCTTAGCGCAATGAGTCTGTTGCAAAATGGGCAAATGAAGTTCAGAGGGTACAACTCCATCCCAATAGGAGTGTCAGAAGGAGCAGAGGACTGACCAGACAGGATTTGCTCTGCAAATTCAGGGAAAAGCGAAGCAATAATTCTGGCAGGAGGAATAACTGGATCTTTTCTTTCGGGGAAACAATCCACTGGAGATAAGCTTCGGGAGAGGGCAATCATTTTGTGATTCTTAGAACAAAGACGGTAGGTTAGAATTAAGTTAAAGCAGGAGAAGAAGAGGACCCATCTTGCCTGTTGGGGATTTAGTCTTTTAGGAGTTTGAATAAACTCTAGGTTCTTATAGTCAGCATAGATAGTGACTGGGTTAGAAGCCCCTTCTAAAAGTTGTCCATTCTCCAAGAGCACTGCCAGGAGCTCACAGTTTCCAACATCGTAGTTCTGCTCCGCTGGGGAGAATTTTTTTAGAAAACAATGCACATGTGTGTAACTTTTCATTAGCAGAATGTCTTTGGGAAATAATAGCTCCTTCTCCAACCTCAGAAGCATCAAGTACAATGAAGAAGGGTAACAGAGGGGGAAGTAAAAGCATCTTTTAATGATTGGAAAGTTTCCAAAGTTTGAGGAGGCCAGGAATTGGGTTTACATCCCTTATAAGAGCAAGGATGGGAGCAATAAGAGAGAAGAAACCTCTGGTGAATTGGTACTAGTAATTAGCGAATCCTATGAACCGCTGTATGGCTTTAGTATTTAAGAGAAGAGGCCACTTCTGTATTGCCGAGATCTTGGCGGGATCCATTTCAAAACCCTTGGGGGAAATGACATACCAAAGGAAGGGGATCTTGTATACCTCAAAGGTGTATTTCTCCAGCCTGGCGAAGAGGCAGTTTTCCCTTAAACAGAAGAGTACTTCACTTGGGGGCAATGGCCAAAGTGCAATTATGATATATTAATAATGCCCATCTCGGGTGTTGAACGGCGTCTTCCTTTTAGTCACCTTCATGTATGAGGTTATAAGCCCGCATAGATCCAACTTTGTAAAAATCTTGGCCCCTTTCAGTTTGTCAAAAAGTTCAAGGTGCAAGGAGTATCAGTTTTTAACCATAAATTTATTGAGTTCTCAATAGTGCAAGGGCACAGACCACCATCCTTCTTCACAATGAAGAAGAGGTAGAGGGACAAATAAAACCCCCTTGGAGATTCTCCTGGATGTAATCCTTCATGGCAGAGGTTTCCAC
>CM044447.1:66539889-66567883 GCA_024363595.1 Xenopus borealis
CAATCTGCTTCTTCTCTTGACTCAACAGGTTTTCAGAGATAATGCTGAGTCAGACCTTTCTCAAGCACCAAATGACAAAGACTTGGAGACTGGTGAGGATCTCAGAAGTGACCTGGTTTTCAAACTATTAAGAAGTACTGTACAGCTTTGACATTTGTTCTAAAGAAAAATAAAATCTAAACATTTTGGTAGGAATTAAGTTTTAGGGGGTTATTTATCAAGCTCTGAATGTATCTCAGTATTTTCTTTAGCAAATTCAGAGCATATTCACTTGGGTTTTTTAGGCTTATTAATTACATATTTATTACATATTATATAACATTTTCCTGACAAATTTCTCAGATTTTTTCTCATGATTTTTTTGGGATTTCCACCAAAACCTCCCATAAAATTGAGGAATTGCACAAAAATCAGCACTCATTAACTTATATGCAACCTCTGCAGGTTTGAGATGCTGGATTTTAATATTCAGAATTTTTCATTCTTGTAGTTTAATAAATTCTGCAATTGGCTTTTAAAAAAGGCCTGTTTTTTTTTTAATTTTTTTTAGATGTTTGCAGTTTGGAGCTTAAGAAATAACCCCCTAAGCTTGAATATTTAATTTTGCAAGTGGCTCAGTTATCTTTACAGCAGACACTGTCATCTGTGTGAAGATACTGTCCCTGTTTTACTAATATTTTAAAATGTACTAATATTTTCTGGCTGCAATAACTATTTTGATTGTAAGAATGCCAATGATTTACATATAAGGCAAGTATAATTTAGAATGATTCTTTCACTTTAGTGCCTGACTAAGGTTAAAAGGCATTGGCAGGAGATTCTGTGTATATTTATTATGTGATTTGTCTACCCCATGTATACTTTTATATATATTGCACATTTATGCACTGTACGGCACTTTGGCTCCTTAAAAGTGCTTTAAAATAAAGTTATACAATACAATACAACACAATGATAAGTATTCACTGCTCCATTCCCTCTGTCAGTCATCATTTAACTGCATTAGTGGTGACAGTAGGGAATTCATCAAGATATATTGTTAATAATGTAGCCCAAATAAAGCCCAAATAATATAGTCAAATATACCAATTGTGTAGTGCTAGTCTAGAAATCTGCTACTACACTCTGCTTAAAACATTTATTTTATTATAACACATACAAAGTTGTCCTAGGAGATAACACAATCCTGTTTGGGATACCACAGAAAAAGAAAAAATAGAATTATCATTAAACACTGAAACTGTTGTCATCTTGTTTCATTAAAGCATCACCACTAAGCAGAACATAAAGCATTGTAAAGTTAAGGGGCTTTTGGGGAAGGTATAACAAGCTTTGCTGGAGCCACAGTAAATATTCAAAGGAATTAAATTAAATGCCCCTTTGACTTTTTACCTTAACAAATCCACCATAAGTATGACCTTAAAAAGAGTAGGGACCCTGTCTCAATAAAATTATTTATTAAAATAACAGAGATTGACCTTTATTTTCCTTCATTTGTGGTAACTTAATTATGCCCCACAATAGTCATTTGATTCTACATCACTCTTTATAATTTATGTCCATCATCATAATGTTGTGATGACAGAGCCTTGGAGTTTTGGAACCCCAAAATCAGCAATACCACCCAAGAATATTTACTTTGGTAAAGTGCCCTAAATTGTTATTGTACTGTAGCCCATCTATAATAAATATGATGAGTCCTCTTAGGCAGGTAAAATCATTAGGGCCTCTGATTTGCTCATGTAATTTCCAATAACAATGGATTTAAGGAGATTAGTGCCACCCCACAGGTCTCACACAACCAGACTGGTTAGTTTCATATTTCATTTAGATACTGAATACAAAACAGACATAACCAAGATGGTGAATATTATACCTGGAGGACAGTTTGCCAATTTTCAAATTCAAGTTTTTCCTTTCTTGAATAAACTCGTTTTTTCTGTGCTTACACTTTTTTCTTGACTGCTAGCATATTTACTTGAACCAGAAAAAAAAACCATTGCATTAATTTACAGGGAAAATCTGAATCTCCACAAAACTTATTATATTTCATTCATTTTTAAAAGTTGAAAAACAATTTCAAAATATACTTCCCATTGATCTCTGCGGAAGCTCTACAGGTTCTAGTTGCCAAATCTTTTTATTGAAATGTTTGTGATAAATTGTGATAAAGTGATAAAGTGATAAATCTCAAAAACTGGAGTTCAAAAATCTCAATTTGATCATTTGAAAATATTTAGATTCACTTTTTTGCCTTGATGTTTTTGAATAGCTGCAAACATTGTATTGAATACAGTATATTAAGGCAAATCAGAGTGAAGATTTGTAAATAAATTGGGAAAACATGGCAAAATCAATGTATGTCAAACAATCTGAGAGAACTAAAGACAATTCTAATTCTAATTTAAAAACACTTAACTGGTAATATGCAAAAATGGGTTTAATTACATTCTAGGACGATCTTGAGAGACTGATGCCTACTTACCACCAGACTGATATTTGCTCTCACAGTTTTAATGTGCAATAAATTAAGTAAAGAAGATTTAATGGTCAGCCAGACCTATTTGATGATATGTTTCCCTTTAATCCATATTAAGTGATCCATCAGCAAAGGTGTCTGAACTATCTGTCCTCTTGTAAAATCACTGATATTTTTTCATACAGCAAAGGGTGTGTATACATTGGGTGACTAGGTTTACCCAACATGTCACCTGAAAGTTGATCCAAGGAACAGTTCCCCTTTGGTATCTCATGATGCCATTTACGTAGGTCCACAACACAGTTCTATTAAATGCCTAGTGAACCTTAAAATCACCGGCAACATGATAGGTGATATCTAGCCCTCTGGCAATAATGAGCTTGTGCACAAGGGAAATGAAGAAACAAATTAGCAAGTGTCTTTAGCATACTGTATGAAAGAGACTGCAGCAAATGACCCCAGCTACTTAATCTCTAAAATATAGTTAGGATTGACAAAATAATTTCATGTGTAATTTACAATGTGTAATCAAGAGTAATCCACCAAGTTTTTTTGTATTTTGCACCCTGCCCTAACAGAGCACAAAGTCCTCCATTCAACTGAACAATACAATGTAGCTTGTGTTTTGCAATGCTGCGTTCATGAGGGACTGATGGGGAGGTGGCACATAGGTGTCACATAAGCTCACTTTTAAATGCTTTTAAATTTCATCCAGTGAGAGATCTGGTACTCAAGTGCTTTTTAAAAAAAATAAGCTGTAAAGAGAGCACTTTTGCACCCCTGAAAAAAAAAACAGCAATCTCAAGTCATTTAGAGTCCTGCTTCACTCAGGTTACCCATTTGTAAAAATTCCCCAAATATTTCACATTTTATTTCACTTTCTAAAGCAGGTAGAACTAGACAATATCTGCCTCCAAACAGCATCTTAGTCAATGTGGTTTGCCTTTAATATTACTACATTAGAGGATAAAAGACAATAGCACTGAATCCATGAAATGAACAGCTTTAGAAACAATGGCTGCAGCCGGTACAAATCTTTCTTATGTAGAAAGCACATCAAATACAATTCTGTTTTGATTAATAATTCTCTCAAGTTTTCTGTACAGTTCACTTGTCACATGAATAATTGAATATGAATGAGATTTCTAGTAAATTATATACCTAATTTCAAATATAAAATGACAACCCGGAAAAATAAATGATTTTGTTTGAAAAGCGTCTCGAGCGCGCCCTTGGAACACATACAAATTATGTGCTCTTATCCTAAAATTATTCTATAATAATATGTGGTTCCTATAAAGAAAACATTTCCATAATTCATCACGGCTTCTTTCTCCCATGTGGACATGGTGAAAAGGAGTGTGAAGATGTAAGTAACACATAATATGAAGGCACAAACTTAATAAAGAATGTTACCAGAAGCCTTGCATTGAATAAAATGTGTTCTGTTATCAGTGGATTTTACTTTGCCTATACACTTGATATTTGCTAAGAAAAGTGCTGTAACAGAAGCTCAGTGATCAGAAAAAAACACATGTTTGTGTAGGTGCAAACTGCAAAGACTAAAGTGAAAAAAGGGTATTGCTCCTATATGTATGTAGGGGCCCTGGGTTGGTTTCCTTATTCTGCATCCACTCTACTCTAAGGGGGACATTTACTAAGGGTTGAAAGTGAATTTTTGAATAAAATTAGAATTTTTTAAATTTGAAGCAATTTTGGGCTACTTCATATAGCCCAAAATTCGATTCGAATTGAAAAAAAAATGAAAATTTGAATTTTAAAGTACTGTCTCTTTAAATTCTTTCAAATTCGACTATTCGCTTCCTTAAAGCTGGTGAATTGCTATTGTAGCCTATGGGGAGACCTCCTGGAAGCTTTACTGAAAAAAATTAAAAATTCTGGAAAATCAACATAACATAACAGAAAGCTGAATTAGGGATGGGGAAACAGAAGATGTATGTATCTTGCTCCTCCGAGTTGAAATCTAGGCATGTGCCTCTTCCTCCTACCCCTGGTTCTGGCCCTTAAAGGACCAGTAACATCAAAAATTTTATTGTTTTAAAGTAATAAAAATATAAGGCAGTGTTGCCCTGTACTGGTAAAACTGCAGTATCTGCTTCAGAAGCACTACTATTGTTTATATAAATACACTGTTGTGCAGCCATGGGGGCAACTAGTCAAAGGAGAAAAGGCTCAACTTACACAGCTGATAGCAGATAAGCTCTGTAGAACATATTATCTGTTATCCATTACTTATCCTGTGCCATATAGTCGTTTTTCAATTTCTGCCATTGCTACTTAGCAGCTTGTTTATATGAACTATAGTAGTGTTTCTGAAGATCAGTTTTAACAGTGCAGGACAACGCTACATGATATTTTCTTTACACTTTAATTTTTTGGTGTTACTGTTCCTTTAAGCAAGTTCAAGAAAGTTAAAACTATCAGTACATTTAATAGAAGACATGCTGGGATACTGTAATGAAATGCACAATATTTGCACAATAAGATATTCCTTATCAAACAGCTGGCCCTTAAATCCTTCCTGCTGATTGATTTCTATTGGCTACTAGACCTGTATCTTACGTTGCCCTCTTAAAATTAAGAGAAACTGCTTAATTGTAATAATCAGTTTATATATCTTATTTTATGGTACAGGTCTACTGTGCCACTTCTTTTGACCAGCAACTCTATGGCAGATACGAAAGAGCAGCCTCAATATATTCCTTTTCACAAATATGGCCCTCAAACACATCTCCAGGGATCTGCTTACTACAAATTGATGACATCGCTGCATGAAGGGTTCACAATAATTATCATTAATTTTATTGTTTCAGTTTCAGATTTGGCACATAAACCCTCAGCCTTAGAAATCTGATAAATAATCTTACACAGCAGAGCAATATACAGGTATTGTTTAGTAGTCTTACAGCTAGTATAATTATGTGCATTATTGATGGGAAAGTATCAACTGGCAATGTAGGAGACAGCATTCCTTTTTCTCAATTCAGACACCCATTTTCTAATCACTCAAAGCCAAAAGGACATTGCATTTATGTGATTATTAGACTCCTCAGAAAATTGGGTCAATGTATAGGTCACAACATTGTCAAGGTGCAAAGGTCCCTTTAATTTGTCTCAGTCTACTGCTGGTGTTACGTACATTACTGCAATGACCATATAAAACTACTATGCCTGTTTCACCCTTATTCAAAAAAAAAGCATGATTTAGGTCAAAGAGATGTTTTTCTCACCATTGTGTCACCTTAGTAAACAATGACCTTTCTGTCTCCTAACTATAATCTATTACATATAAAGTGTCATGTAAAGAAAACCTGGGTCCTAGTATCAGACTGAATGAAATGGAGAATACGTTATCTCTTAGGTGTTACCCCATCAAAGCATTGGAAAAATGATCTAAATAAAAGATCTAAAAATGTGAGAGATTGGCATTTGTGAGTAATTACAATACTGTATCGAAAGAAGTGGGCAAAATAATAAACAGACATTGGGATATTTTAAAAGTGGCCTGTCCAGATATACCTGTGTTCTAAAATTTACCTTTGCTATCATTTAAAAGGGCCCAATGCCTAAAAGACAAGCTTGTAAGTGCTGATGTTGGGTCAGAAAGGACGGTGGCACATTATGTGCTGCAAAAAATGGGACTTTTCCTTGTCTTTCTTGTAGGCACTGCAACAGCTTTATAAAAGGGGATAATTAGTGATGGGCGGATCTAGGTAGATTCGCTTCGCCGGAAAATTTGCGAATTTCTAGCGAAATTCGTGAATTGGCAGAAAATTCACGAAAAATTTGAGAAACGACTCTGAAACGTTGTTTTCAGCGCGCGTTGCGTTGTTTTCGTTGCACGTCGCGTCATTTTCATTGTGTGACTCATTTTTTTTTTTGTCAGGCGAATTTTCGAGGGTACTAAGTTTAAGATAAAAGGATACTATATGTGCTTATCATCATATGTAGTCTATGCAATAAAATGTCTTTGTAGATTAATGTTCATTGGACAGACCACTAGACAAGCTAAAGAAAGAATAGGAGAACATAAATCATAAAGAGAAAAGTTAGACAGAATACGGTAGCAAGACCCTTTTTTTTTTATGCAGGCCATTCTGTTTCCCAATTTTGATTCCAAATCATACAACAAATCCACAGATGTGTGGGGGGGGGTGACAGGGTCAAGCAGTTATTAAAATGTGAGGCTAGATGGATCAAAAAACTTGGTACCCTTATGCCTGGAGGTTTGAATAAGGAATATGAATAATATTCTCTGTTATAAATGTAGGCATCTTGTAATTTTTTGTAAATTCTGGAACCTTTTTAAAGGATTTTAATGTGATATCTACTCTGCTTGCTTTCTAGTGGCTACTAAAGAAAACACAAGTGAAGCAACACAAGCTAAGTAAGCTTTTATGTAATACATTGGTTGTATTACTTTATGTATTTGATAATCAATGTGATTCATGTGTGGATTTTGTGATAATGTCATTTGGCTACAGAGCTATTTCAAACAAATCACTTTTTGATACATTATAACCACTAGAGGGGTTTTGGGAGAGTGGGTATTTAAGGAAGTTAAAAAAAAACCTGTGGTTTTATACTTTGTCAGCTTGAGAAAGGACCAGGTGGTCCAAAACATTGCTCTGCCATAAATTATGCTGCAATAAAGGTGGTTTTATTACTACAAGGGAGTGCTGCAGATTATTTCAAGTGTCACAGACACTTTCCAAGATGGTGACCTTCTGTGACAAGTTTGAAGTCCTGGATCATTGCTGCTATTGAAAAGCTAAAATGTTACGCTGGTGCAATAAGTTCACTATATAAATTTGGCGTTTTAAGCCATATTAATTTTTAGGGTTTCATTATCCTTTAAATGTAAAAAATGTAAAGTTTGGTGATACCTTTTATTGGCTAACTGAATAAGTAACAATTGCAAGCTTTCGGAGCACACAGGCCCCTTCGTCAGGCAAAATACAAATGAACATTGAAAAGGCACATTATATACAAATAGATCACCGAAAAAGGGTTTATGGGCAATGAATTAGAAAGTTACAGATAGACAGAGATAACTTGTAGAAGGTAATAAAAGTAATTAGGGTGGGTTGTAAATAGTCCAGGGGTCTGGATTCAGTCAGGTCAAATAGTTTGAACAAGACTAAGACAGAGTGGGGTAAGGTTAACACAACAGTGCATAATTAGCAATTGGAAACTAAAAAAGGGAAGATACAGATAACCTTACCCCACTCTGTCTTAGTCTTGTTCAAACTATTTGACCTGACTGAATCCAGACCCCTGGACTATTTACAACCCACCCTAATTACTTTTATTACCTTCTACAAGTTATCTCTGTCTATCTGTAACTTTCTAATTCATTGCCCATAAACCCTTTTTCGGTGATCTATTTGTATATATAATGTGCCTTTTCAATGTTCATTTGTATTTTGCCTGACGAAGGGGCCTGTGTGCTCCGAAAGCTTGCAATTGTTACTTATTCAGTTAGCCAATAAAAGGTATCACCAAACTTTACATTTTTTACATTTTTTTCGAATGGCTAACACGGTACTACATCTCAACGTTATCCTTTAAAGGGATTCTCTCATGGGAAAACATGTTTTTTTCAAAACGCATCAGTTAAAAGTGCTGCTCCAGTTGACTTCTGCACTGAAATCCATTTCTCAAAAGAGCAAACAGATTTTTTTATATTCTGTTTTGAGATCTGACATGGGGCTAGCCATTTTGTCAATTTCCCAGTTGCCCGGTCATGTGACTTGTGCCAGCACTTTAGGAGGGAACTGCTATCTGGCAGGCTGTTGTTTTTCCTTCTCAATGTAACTGAATAGTAAGCAGTGGGACATGGGTTTTTACTATTGAGTGCTGTTCTTAAATCTACCACGCAGCTGTTATCTTGTGTTAGGGAGCTGTTATCTGGTTACCTTCCAATTGTTCTGTTGTTAGGCTGCTGGGGGGGGGAAAGGGAGGGATTGATATCACTCCAACTTGCAGTAAAGTAGTAAAGAGTGATTGAAGTATATAAGAGCACAAGTCACATGACATGGGGCAGCTGGGAAATTGATAATATGTCTAGCCCCATGTCAGATTTCAAAATGAAATATAAAAAATCTCTTTGCTCTTTTGAGAAATGGATTTCAATGCAGAATTCTTCTGGAACAGCACTATTAACTGATGCATTTTGACATGACAGTATCCCTTTAAGTCATGGGATGCAAACAAGCAAAGTTACATTTTAGCAAGATATGACACAGAATAACATAGTAAAATAACATCAGGAAATTTGCACCCACAAGATATTTCCAAGCTACACTACACTATGGGGGTTATGCAATAAAAAACACTAAGTTTGCCCAGGAGTAGTAACCCATTGCAACCAATCAGCAGGAAGCATTTACTGGTCACCTGTTCAAAAGCAAACATCTTATTGGTTGCTATGGGTTACTGCTCCTGGGCAAACTTAGTGCCTTTTTTTTGTATAACCCCCTAAGGGGCTGATTTACTAAGGGTCGAATAGGGTGGAAGTGAAAATTCGGATAAAGTTCGAATTTCATAGTAATTTTGGGCTACTTTGACAATAGAATAGCCCAAAATTATATTCGAATTGTTAAAATGTGCCAACCCTCTCTGTTTTTTGGGGGTTTCTCCTGATAGGAAAAATAGATTGGTATGTATTAAAAGGGTTAAAATCTAACCAACATAATATCGTTTTAAACTTTTTTTGTGAAGGCAAGTGAACAAGTGTTCATAATGGAACTAAAAATTACAAGTGAAACCCATAAATACTGTAACTCAGCATTCCACCTAGGTTTAGCATCAAATTTACTCAATGTAGCATACTAACAGTGAACTAATATGTTTCAACTGTTATGTATTTGCAGAGAAATGTGCTGTGTCGCTTGTAGCAAATTCACAAATCTGTGCCAGATTTTCTAGGAAAATCTGGGAAAACCACTGAAAAAAAAGACATTATATAGTGTCTATTTCAGTGATCAAAATAATAAAGGCAATTAAAGAAAATAATGGCAATAATAAAGGCAATTTAAGAAAATAATGTCCTAATATATAGTACATAATGATGAAACATGGAAAATAGCTTTTTAGTCTGAAATGAACCATGTACCTTAGCATTGAAACTTGCAAGCTGGTCCTAAATTAAGTTTTTGTCCAAAAAATATACAATATTTTTAATGCAGTTGTAAACAAGTTGTGCTTGTTAATTATCAATCACGTTATGAAAAAAACTGTGGAAGTAGCGATAAACATATTTTGTCAATATGTGAAAAATGACAGTTTTGCTCAGTTAGAGGTGGTGAACCCTACAACAAGAGGTTAATTAGGAAATTAGGAAAAATACTGTACTTGCAGTGTACTTTTCAGAGTGGAAACAAATACACTGTACTCTTTAAATGCATACTTATTTAGCCAATCTCAGTTACAATGTCTTCCAGGAAAGAACTGAACCCTTCATGAAGCAGAGATTAAGACAAGGCAATCACAGCAATCCAGCCATGAAATTAATAAATGTTTAAATTACCTAAATTAAGATCCACAAAAATACACTATGCTGTAAGCCACGTACCATGAATTCTTTCTTAAATGAGAATGTAGATAAAGGGCTGTGAATTAATGGTGAGCCACAATAAAACATTCCCAAATTAAGTATGGATCAGCTACAATGTACTTACTAAAGTAAGATCTAACTGTAGCTTTGCACTACATAATTCAGACAAGAAATATTAGGGGCCAATTTAATAACCCTCATTTTTTTCTGGTCAAGGTTTTTAGGGGGAAAACTGAATTTTTTTTGGGGGGAAAAAACTCAAAGTTTTAGATATTTATCATCCCCCAAAGCTTCTAAAAATCCAAATCTAAAAAGATGCCTTCTCAAACCTGTCGAGGTCATGAAGAAGTCAATGACAGGTGTCTCTTAAGTTGTTATTTGATATTGTTATCTAAGGGTTTTCGTATGATAATCTGAAAAAGTTGAGTTTTCACAGCAAAAAATTTATAAAACCAAAAATAAAAAAGTTTTTGGAACATCAGTCATATGATACAAGAAAAATTATTGATGAATGAGTTCAATTCATGGAAGGGAGTATGGTCGGCTTTGTTTTCATGAAAAAATTTGATCAATTTGTAATTAAGTATAAATGGATATTTGATTTATATATTCATCCATTTGACATAGTTTTATATATTGTACATTGGATTGCTTGCAGGTCTTATACCAAAATCTTGTTCCCCTTGCCTAAAGGTGGCCATACACTGAGATGTCGCCAAACCAGCGGATCTCTCCCTGATATCGGGCTAATCACAATGCAGGGCATACGGGCGGTCGGATCACGGGACCGCATCAACGGACAGATGCGGCCGCGATCCGACAGGATTTTTAATCCTGCCCGATCGACATCTGGCCGAATTTCAGCCAGATATCGATCGGAGTAGCCCGTCAGAGGGCCCCATACACGGGCCAATAATCTGCTGACTCTGAGTCTGTCGGCAGCTTTTATCGGCCCGTGTATGGCCACCTTTACTTGACTCAGTACTCAAAATTAGTGAACAGCAACACTGCCCTATTTAGTTTCACTGAAAAATACAATGCATGACTTTTTAAATTTTTTCTCGCTTTTTTTCCCATGTAAAAAATTCTAATTTTTTTTGATAAAACAAAATGAATGGCTAAATTCTATCACAGATTCACAAAAACTTTTATAACCTCCTAAGCAGTAGCAAATATAATAATTATATGAAAAATATATAAATCATGGGATCCTGTAGCTGAAAACTCATTATCCAGAAATCTCAGAATTACGGGAAGGCTATTTCCCATTGAGTTCATTTTAAGCATATAATATATATTTTTTTAATTATTTCCTTTTTCTAGTGGCTTGTACTTGATGGTAACTAAGTCATATTGGTGGGAAAATAATTATATTGGGTTGTGGTGATAACAATTTGGAAAAAAAAAACAGGTCCCTAGAATTCCAGATAATAGATCCTTACCTGGCTGTGCATCCCATGCCAATATTATACAATATATATTTTACAAAAAAAAAGAGAAAATGATAGATAAATGAACAAAGCTTTCAACAATAATAAACCTCACTGTGATGTGCAATGACATAGAAAAAGAAATGCCTTTAAAATAACAAAAAAAAGTGTTTATAGCCAAATTTAATTTCCATTAACTATTAATAAGGTGTTTGATTACAATGTAAGTGTTTGAATGTCATCTCTTGAATTAAAATAAACAATAAACATCGGAGCTGCATCACAGCAGGTGAAATGTAACTATGAAAATCTTTTGAAATGTGCTGGAAAATTCATCCTTTTCTGTCACATTAAAATTGCAATTGACTATACACCTCATATTACACTCCACTGAGACTTTAATTGTAAAGATTCTGGTTATAGATCACATTAGGATTTAGTTAAAAGTGTAGAACACATTATTTCCAATCAAATGTTCGGCCATCATTCAGAAAGATTTTTTAAAAGGTGATTAATAATTCATCTGGAATAAAAGGGGATTAAAAAAAAGATCTATATTTATACCATCTTCTCTGCCTCCATAAACTACCTGACAATTGTTCGGTAATGATGCCCAGTAAATTCTTTAAAATGGTAATTTGTCATTCTGTCACTTCATTTGTGACCTAAAATTCCTCACTTGAGGCATCATCAAATAAATTAATCACTTTCCAGGATCCATTCCTCTGTTCTGCACGTTATTATGGCAAGCTCTCTTGTGTTTCTGTTCATTTACATATATTTAATGGCTCAGCAGTGGTTCACTATGGCACATAACGCACACATCTCATTACAGGTGAAATATTCTAACTGCCACTATCACTCGGAAAGAAAATAACTCTCCCTGTTTAATTTTCCTGATGTAACAAAACCATGATTCTCCACTATGAAATGTTGATGCCATCCATCAGTCACAATCAATAAAATTATCAAAAAAGTACACCTCCTTTAGCAGCCTTCCTTCATACTTCTATTATTTGAGAAAGGTAATTAAACTCATAATTTGTAATGAATGTAAATGAAGAAAGAGGCTTCTGCTCTTCTCTTACCATTGCCTTTTTATGGCGTTGATTTAAAGTATTCTTAAGTACATTTCATAAGCTGAATAGCTTGAACTTACCGAAAGATAACCAACATACTGTAGGAATTAATCACATGTTAAAATACTAATTAAAAGGATACATATTGTTAAATATACATTTGCCTCCTCTTTTATTTTACTACCATGAAAATGTACTTGATGCTCTAGAGTCACTTTTTGTGCTTGCTTAAATGAAGGTACGTGCTTTAGCAAAACTCAAATGAATCAAATTTTTTATGAAAACAAAGCAGATCAAACTCCCTTCCATAAATTGAATGCATTTATCAATAATTTCAATCAAAAAATTCAGAGCAACAAAACTTACCAACAAAGTTGAGTGTCAATTGTACAATTGACACTCAATTTTATCTAATTTTCAATTTTTTTTCACATAATTCAGTGCAGATCACAATGTCATGGACATCTGCCATTGACTTCTACATGACCTCCTGAGGTTTGTGATGGCATATTTTTGGATTCAGATTTATAGCAACTTTGAGGTAGGATAGATTCCTAAAAAATCAAGTTTTTTTCGACTAAAAGTTTGAGGTGTCCACCTAAAAGCCTTGACCAGAAAAAAAAGATTTAATAAATGGACTACTTAATGGCTTGTAAAATATTAAACAAAATGTTGCTCTCCAACCTCTTGGATGTTACTCCCAGTGGCCTTAAAGCAGGTGATTATTTTTTAAATATCTGGAAGGAAAGCTTTAGTTGCATAAAAACCAGGTGTACTGCCAAACAGAGCCTCCTGTAGGCTGTCAGTCCAAATAGGGGCCACCAATAGCCAATTACAACCTATAGACTTTGAATGGCAAGTTTTTGAATGTTTAATGTTTAATAATCTATAAGATATTTACTTTAATCACTATAACTGGTCTAGAATAATAAAAACATATTGATAATTGGATATGCTTATGTTTAGATGAAATGCTTCTAAAACCCAGTTTACAAGTCTTCTGGTTCACCAAGTTTGACAATTTCCTGTTAGTCAACACTTAGGGGCAAATTTACTATTATTTCCCATAATTAGCTCAACAAAATTCGATATTCGATTAGCATTCGATCGTCGAAGACTTCGATCGTTCGAATCCTATTTGATCAGGACTTAGACTCAGAAGCCTATGGGAGGGTTCCCATAGGCTTATATTGCAATTCGGTAGGTCCAATCTGGCGAAGTAGGCAGTCGAATATTTTTTAAATGTTATTTTATACACTGATCGAATGATCGAACGAACGAATATTCAATCATTCGAATCTATTTGATCATTCGATTATTCACTATTCGATGATTGAATATGCCTAATTTGCATATTCGACCAATCGAATAGATCCTACGATCAAAAATTCCATCGAATTCGATCGAATTCAATTTAATCACATGAATACATGTAAATTTAGTAAATTGCCCCTATATAGCTGAGCGGAATAAATACCCCTTAATATGAAGGATTTCTGGAATCCAAATTTAGTAGATTTTTTTTAGTTGCAGAAATAACCATACAGTGTGTGAGGTTCTAACTCAGAGATGTTGAAAATATCCATTAACATTTTGAGTGTTGCATCCAATCAACACTTAAGAAGATAACACAATTTGTTTGAACCAATTAATCCTTAATACTATCTTTTTTAGATTTAAATAAAATGTAATTAGAGTATTACAGTGTTAATCAATTATATTATGATTCTGTGCCATTCAAGTTATAAAAACATCATTTAAGATCCAAAAAAATAAATCATTGCAGAAAATGATGTTCTTTAACATGAGATTCCTGAGATTTTTATGAATGATTATTTTATAAGAATTGTAATTGTATGGACACTTTGCACCATCATGTAGACTTTTACTTTGTTATAAACTGACCCTTTTTGATGAGTTTCAGTGACACATTTCTTGGTTTAGGTCAGATTACTCCAATGAGGTAGAGTGGGATTTAGGAAAAGGAATTCTGGGAATGTATTTTGTCCTGAATCTCTATGTACATTTAATATGGGAAATTTCATTAGAAAAATAGTTTATACAACCTGTAAAAGAGGGGCAGTTATGAAATTTGCCAAATGTAGGTTTTCATGTATTTTAAAATATCCCTGCACTATGTATTTTTTATAAACACATGAGAAGTTACTGTTCTTTGCAAGCACGCATGAAGAATTATAAATTTGCAAAACTGCATCAAAAAATTTGAAAATTTCAGGTTTTATAGAATGCAATTTATTTTAATTTGTAAATTATTTTTCTCTCTATGGTATATTCTGTTGGATAAAAAAAGACATGAGGAGCTACTCACGAAAATAGTTGTGCATAAAATGCCAGCTCTAATTGGATTCATATGTGAAAAGACAATACAGTACAGTATTGAGGATAACATAATACAAGGAACTTCTCTTCATCACAAATAAGTAATCTTATAATGTACAATGCAGACAATTTGCAGTAAAATGTATAGACCAAATATAGATTTGTGTGCTCTAAAATATATTGATGTGACACATGAATAAATAGAATATATTGGTCTCTGTTTTTCAATCTTCTTATATTTTAACTTACTAATGTCTCTGCAGTCATACTGATAGCATAGATTTCTTTTTGAGTGAGAGGTAGCATAATGTAAAACAGATCTTGAAAGGGTTTAAAAAGCAGGTTTGTATTAGTAAGTCATGTTTAAATAGACAGTAAAGTGGGGGGAATGATCATTATTCAATTGAACAATCTTGCACTGCATATGCTGAGAATTATAATTATGAACTAACATTAAAAAACTGACAAATGGCTTTAAAATAAAAAAAAACTGTTTGTGAAATATTTTTTAAATATCCACTTCATCCAATAGTTTTTAGGCATAATAGATTTTATTTAAGTTGCTGTAGAAGGAGCTTGCCATTGACACAGTGGCTATCCAGAGGATTTATACATCTTTGTTACAAAATGGGAAAATATTCATTATAGATAAGTAAAAGAGTTTGGTTTTTACTCTATCATGTTGTGAAAAGATATTAACAAGAACTGCCTCAAAGGTACAAGGCACTCAACGGTAATGTAACACAAATAAAACAAAGTCACTAGGGGCAGGTTCATTAAAAGGCGAATTGTCACCAACGTCAGCTTCACACCCATAGCACGACTTTGCCAGGTTCAAATGTGATACGAATACACTAATTCACTATAATGTGAAGTTTTGTCCCAGCATCGAACGCTGGAGACTTTTCTCTAACATTACTTCCGCTGTGCAAGCATTTCATAGAAAAGATGCGCTAGAGTTCATTTGTGCTTAGCGAAAAATTCACTAGTGATATTGCACTTAGGTCATTTTGCAGACGACGGGAAATTTAAAGTTGTATGAAGGTCTTTATTATAAATGTTGCTGCAAATAGTTTGTTACTGGTTTTTATTACACATGTCCAGGAAACAAGCAAGTTAATATAATGCCCAACTCATAAGCCCACTCTAAAATTAATGTTCCATATGTTATAAAATATCTGGAGAAAACCGGTTACCCAAAAGCTGCTGCAAGAGGCAGTGTTTTGAAGTACACCTGTGTTTTATGGAAACCAACCTTGCCTCCAAACCATGTATTCAAAAATAAGCACCTGCTTTGAGGCCACTGGTAGCAACATCTAAGAGGGGTGGATTCTGTTCAAGACCCTCTGTCAGCCCTTCTTTGTTGCAAAACTAACTGCCAAACTGTATTGGTAAGCAGTAGGAAGGAAGTAGTGTTATATATAGTAATTTTACTCCCCCACCCAACATCCCTAATAAACTACTGCTTTAGTACATGTAATAAACATCTCTTGATTAATATGCATAAAATTCACATTGGAGTTTATATTATTTTATGTTATCTATCACCAAGTAAAGGGCTACAACCACAAATAAAGAAGTTTATTAAAATCCCATATAAATATAAGAAACAGAACCAAATGTATCTATAAACAAAAGGTCAACACAGAAACAGTAATATGTTTTCATCAAAATGCAGCATTGCTTCACCCCTTGTATATAAACACAATAGTGGCATTTAATCAGTAAGAAATGGGTGTATTTTTATTATTGCAAGAAACTTATTGTTGTCTGGGATT
Source organism: Xenopus borealis (assembly GCA_024363595.1). Classification (NCBI taxonomy): domain Eukaryota; kingdom Metazoa; phylum Chordata; class Amphibia; order Anura; family Pipidae; genus Xenopus; species Xenopus borealis. The sequence goes on from CM044447.1 coordinate 66,556,575, forward strand.
AGTACATTGTTCAGTATGCCTTAACAGATAAACAATGTAAATAAATGGAAGGCAATACTTCTGGATTTATTTTATGAAATATGAATATGTACTTGTTGGGAATTGATCATTATTATCACTTGTGGTTTGAACAAAGTACCTAACATTCCATTGTTATGTTTCTCTGTCATGGTTTTTTCATTGGCATTGGTCGGAAGATCCAAGAATACACAATTATATTGAGGTTTAAAATAAAGTTTTTGTTCATATGATCATCAAAAGGTGTAAAATAGTGATGGGCGAATTTTTCTTGTTTCACTTCGCTGCAAAATTCGCGAATTTCCAGCGAAATTCGCAAAACGGTGACAAATTCGCAAAACGCAGGTTGTAATGCCAGTGTCAATTTGCAGCATCAGCATGGACACAGGCAACAAAATTGACACCGGCGACCATTTATAGATTTAATTTTATCAAAAATAAATTCTAATATTCACATAGTGGAATTTTTCTTTTATTTATCTATCATCTATCTGTCATCTATCTATCATCGATCAATTGTTTATATATATATATATATATATTTATCCATCTATCTATTTGGACATGTTTTAACTGTACCTGAAATATATGACTGGTCCCTTTAGACTTGAGGTAGATACATAGAACAGTACTGGATGTATTTATAACAAAGACAAACACAAGTCATCTTATGCTTCTCCTAGATTTTAACAGATCCTACAAATTTGTTGCAATACAAATGATCAACACTCTTTAGTTGTCTAATTGATAAAGTAAAATGAGATGGTATGAATTAGTTGCTGTGAGATAACACCCACCACTTTGTCGTTTAAGAATTTAGAAAATGGTACAGTTAGGAAGTTTATTTGGTATTGGTTGCTCAAAATCTGGGCAATCTAACTCATGATTATATCTTAGAAGTTATGTATTGTCACTTTGACTTTTTGTCCTGGTTACAATTCTAGGTAACGACTTCTGTCAACTCCCGGTGGCGTTGGGCAAGTCATTCTCTCCCTTCACTTCAGGCAACAAACTTAGAAGAATGTAAGCTTCACAGAGCAGGGACTAGATAACTCTGGGTGGAATGCCATATAATTAGCAATACTGTGTTGCATTATAAATAATAATAATAATAATATAGTCACATAGCTTGTATCTGACCTTCCTTGGTGCTTTAGTATTTTCAAAATCTGCAACTACATGGTTTCATAATAATTCATCCACATAGTTTTCTCTTTGATTGCAGGTAAAAACATAAAATAGACAGAAATCAAATGCAAGATGTATGGAACAATAACACACCGACATATTTATTAGGTATAAAAGCATATCATTTTAATTGCATTATACTAATTTATTTGTCAGTGAATGATAGTTTTTTTTTAATCTTACTGGTATTTCAAAAATAGTACTGCATTCCAAAATAGTGAGAGCGTGCAACTGCCCACTGGTGAGCATATGTTTTGTGCATCTAAATAGCTAGGTCAGTTAGTTTGTGCCTGAAGGTCAACAGTTCAAACGATTTTGGTCCAGTGTGACTGAAAGTCATTACCACTTGACAGCTGCCTGGTTGCCTATGTCAATTCTGCTGCTTGTCTGAGAAACATAACTCCCATTGGACACATGTCTATATCACAAACAACATCCTAACAATAAGAAAGCTTATTAGCAACTTGGGTGGAAATAAAAGGTCTAAAAGATATATGAGATAATTGGAACAAAATATGGCTGCTCCATTTTGGATTTAACAGTAAATGGCACCTCAACACTAATCCTAACACAATGTAAATTGCAATAACTATAAGAATACCTGCATCTTCTTTACCACAATCATAAAAAAGTAGACCATTTTTTGTCTTTTTTAATTAACATGGAGAAGTATCGACATGCCAAATCACCAGCTCTTTAAACTTCTAAACAACATCTACATATTTTGCATATATTGTATAGGATCCATTATACAGAAATGTGGAAAGCTATGAAATACAACAGTGTTACTTAATTTACTTATGCAGTATCAGTGACTTCTAATATGCAGAAGGTGTTATTTATGCCTAGTTTTTGCACTTTACACACCCTGCCTTCCAACTTAGTGGAATTACCACAGGTCTCTGCATTCTGTTTTCTAATAAAACATTGGATAACACTGTATTTTTGAGGGGCAGATGGGGGGTCCTTAAATGTGCCTCATTTAGATGCACAATTGAGGAAGTGTTGCTGAATGACAAATTTATCTGGCACAAGGTAAACAGTGCAACCACACTTCAGACAGAAATGACTCTATAATTTCTAGAAAAGTATATGTATACTATTTGTGCTGCAGATATAACACTGATATTTTAAGCAGAATATGTATATATATATATGTATATACATATATATTTATGCACGATATGTATATATGTTTACTTCTATATATTTTTTCTGAATCAAAATCTAACTTTTACCCTGGAGAACAAGTTCAAACTTCCAGGAAAGAAGATTTAAATAACATAAAACAAATTCATTGGGAAAACATTTTTAATGATTTAATTTCACACAGCCTTTTATTGTATTCAGCATCTTATGTGATTAATTATTTTGGCTGCTCTGGGATACCAGACCTAACTATCAATTTTGTTCAGCACTCAAACTCAATTGAACTGGCCTATCAAATCTAGAAAGCAGTATGGATTTGATCCTGCAAGATCCCCATACAGTATATCACTTTGAAAAATAAGCATCATATCTTCATTCTAAATAGGGTAGAACTTTTACATTATATTTTGTTTATTCTTTAATATTGTCATTTTATAAAATCAATAACAGCATTTTATGTTTTGTCCAGTGGATTTACCAAACATATAAAATACATTTAATGGAAAATTAATTGAATTTGTTTCCTGTCTTGTCCAGGAACCTGAACAGGGTAGTCCCACATCAAATATTAAAACAATCAATATATCTAATCAAAACAACTCATTATTTTGGATGGAATTACCAGGAGGATATTATTGTTGTCATGTATGTGTCTAACATTTAAATGGACTGATAACTACATTGATACACCTGCTAACTTATTTTTAAAAAATATTTCACATTTCTGCTTATTTTTTTCTCTTTCGTTTAGTTAAGGCTAAAATGTGGAATCTCGTTGTCTAAAGTTCTGTATAGAGAAGAGATTGAATATGATCAGTTAAGTCACATGTTATGATAAACTAGAACAAAAACTTTTTGTTAGAAGTACTTATGCTGCTAGAAGGGGAACAAAATGAAGAAAATATGTGTAAACTTTGGGAATCAAATACTTTAGTATATTTTATACACGGTGCATGAGGCATTTTTTGTTGTTTCCTTATGTATGTAAGGAATTCCACGTACCGTCTTCGGCATGCCCTCTCTCAAGATGGCGGCACTCGGTCGCCAGCGCTATTACGTATGACGCCAGCGCCATCACGTCAGCGTACCGCGCCAGAGCGTTCACGCCGGCGCCAAAACGCGCGCATGTCAAATCAGTGATGTCATCACTCCCTCTACGTTTGGCGCCAAACTTGGACTATTTAAAGGAGCCTGTGATCTGTAATCATTGCCCAAGTATAGGTCTTTATTGTAAAGTTCCTGGGTGTGACTTCCTGCTACCTGATTCCTGTTTTTGACCCTTGCCTGCTTACTGGACTTTGAACCTACTCTGCCTGGATTGACCCTTTTGCCTGGATTTTGACTACTCTCTTGTTTAACCCCTCGGATACCTTGCTTATATTGGATTTGCTTCTTCCTTGGTCCGCATCATCCTTCCCTTCGGGCCCTGACAATGTATCACCCAGTGTCATATAGGTATGCTTTAAAATTAAAACACGTTTTCAAAATGGAAACCTAGTCAAAGTCAGAATAAAGAGAGCTGTATAAAACAAATAGTCACACTTCCTACAGGGTAGTTAAATACTGATCTCAAATTGAAATTTACTATAAAAACCCAGGGAAGTCCTTTGTGTTATTTTTTTATAAAGGGTAATTTATGAAAAACACCCACAATTTACACAATTCATTAAGCTACTGACATTCAAAAGTGCTTCTGCACTTCCATGTTATTGCTACTGACATTCAAATGTGCTTCTGCACTTCCATGTTATTGCCACTTCCATGTTGTTGTTGGCATATCAATGAATGACATTCACTAGAAGTGACACAATCAGCTCTCTGTAAATGCTAGATGCAACTTGCTACAAATTTGTGCATAAATGCAAGACAAATGCTTTGTCTATAAAAGGTTTTATTCATCCAGGTCATGAGATACAGAGTCTCTCAGTGGTGAGTTTAAAGGGGACCGTACATTGGCTGATCCTGTATGTTATGTCATAGATTGGATCTGAAAAATTCACTGGCACACAGGAGTAGCTAGCAGGATACACCATAGATTGGCCCATGGGCTAAACAGACTGATACCATACAAGGGCCCATACAAGGTACTGTATGGCCACCTTTGAATTGTTCCATTTGTTAAGGACAAAAGGCCAAAGATGCATTTATTGATGGGTGGGTTCAGTTCCTCTTCTGCTGATGCAACATGGTCCAATCCATAAACCTTCTGATATCTATGATAAACATATATCAGTTGGGATTGTCTGGCCAGCATGTCATAGATCATACAAAACAAAACTTTTATTGGAACATATATGGCCAGTTAAAAGCAAATAGTCTTGCTGAATAATCTTGAGAATGGTTTACTACTCATCTAAATGGATTCTTGAGTTCAGCATAGAGGAAGAATTTCCTGAGCATACATCATTGGTAAGATTACACGGAAACGGAATTGCAAAACAATCTGCCCAGATTTGCCTTAGGTATTTCTTTACCTATCTACTGACAAATCCCACTTTGGAAACCTACAACATTAAATTAACCTGGAGGCATAGTGTCATGTTCTACAGGTTGAGTTTGAGTGTTTTTAAATAGAGTTTTATCACGATTTGTTTTTATGGGAGTGCAGACAGGGAGGAGAGAAACAAGGGAACGGTTGTAACCTGATTTAGGCTACTGTTTTGATATATAAATTATATGTGCTTCAATAAGTTATACATACATTATGGCTCATTTATAAAATCAAGTGCAGTGTACAAAGTACAGTTTTGAGGGCAGAAACTCAAAAAATGCAGTATTTTTCCCATGATTCTGGCTTAATTACATTTAACAGGGCAATGCAATAAAAATAGAGCAACTGCACTCGCACTTTGATGCGGGTTTGATGCAATTATGCTAAATCGGCTGATTAACATTATTTGTGACGTTCAGTATGCGAGTGACATCCTATACTGCGGTAATTGTGGCAAGGCACTGTGGGAACCCTGAAGCTAGTGCCTGATTCACAGTGTCAGCTCCAGGGTTCCCCTGTATCCATAGGCACAACTTCACTTGATTAGACACTGGAAGTGACTCCAAATAAGAATAAACAGTTCAGGCATCGTCTTTTTTCATAAGTACCTTTAGTGAATGGGATTTTTTTGTGCACAGGGAAAGTTGCGGGACCACAACTGAACTAGAGCTCATAAATAACCCTGCTTTCCTCTATAATACTAGTAAACCGCAACTGGGTTAACTTCCAAAGTACAAAACCTATACCAAAAACCCAGACATTTGCCTAAATACGTCAGCCAACTACAAGATTTGCAAATATTGTACCTACTCATCATGGATTGAATGTTGCCCCATATATTACATTTGCTCTTTTTATTCAGGAATATATTTTATCTTGACAGAATATCAGCTTCAATTATTTTCTTTTGATAAGAGGCATGTTTGCCATTAGCCAACTGTGACATCTATGGGGTGAATAAAAACACAGCCTGTCTCTTAATGTAATCAGTGTAATTAAAAATTAACATGCATTAATCGTTAGAGCCCATGTAAACAGCTGATTTTCCACTTAGTGCTGTCTTATGCACATATGATTAGGCAAAGTCCAATATTGCTAAGTAAACAGTCAGGGCTTGAAACAGAAAGCACAAAATAATTCAAACTAAGTAAATTGACAGAATAGTCTAAGTCATATTAAAACAATTTAGCGAATAATTACAGCACCGGACAAACAAAGAGAAAATCACATAGGGCCCTTGTAATTGTCTGGATTTTATTTGAGCATACAAAAGTAATTGTAAATCTGGAACAAAGGTCTTAACTGTAGGTTTCCTTTTTATTAAAGAGAAAAGAGCAGAGTTCTGATTTATTGCCATTATTATTTTATTTTCCTTATCTTTTATATATTACAATGTTCTTTACAATGTAAACATGAAGCTAAAAATGATTTGCAAATCGTAGGCATGGTACCATAACAGAACAAAATAATCTTCACAAATAAAACAGAGATATACAAGTGCAAACAGGAGCATTTGTATATACATTAAATCAAGAGCTCTCTGGCTTTTTAAAATTCTTTTTTATTTCGGTTAATTATTGCATTCCTTTTTATAATCATGTTAATTCATCCGGTGTTACCTTGTTTTCATACATTATGAAAATCAACAGAAAATGTAATATGAGTACACATGTATAATATGGCTTGAACTAGGGTTAATGACAAGGCTTTCTGTTGTGTGTCACTATAGTCTCACACTAGTCTACTGTTTCTGCAAATCCTTTGGCTACCAATATTAAATTTGTAGCATAAGACATGACAACAGAGGGCTTGTGTGGTTTTTATAGGACTTTACATGGGGGTTGGGTTGTTTAGAGGACTCCAGGGCATTTGGGGCTAATAACACTGACTAGTAATGTCTTACTCAGATGTCCCCAATTTTTATCAGTGAGTCACATTCATTTCAAGCCAGACATGCTTGAAAACATTTCTTTCCGACGGCGTCAGAACGTTCACACCTCCATAACGTGGCGCCTGCGCACACCTGCACATTGGCGTGCCGATATGTGCACACGCAGAATCGGACGCCGCAGAAGACAAGGATGCACCCGTTTGGAGTGAGTAGCCTCACAGATTACAATTTACTATTTGGTAGACCTGTGTGGCCTGTTAGTCTACAGGAAACTCTTTTTAACAGGAAACCTTGTAGCTTTGTTTCTCCAACCCTTTCCTCCAAGCCACACATTCAAAACTGAGCACCTACTTTGAGGCCACTGGAAGCATCAGCACAGGTGGTGGTAAAATCACAAGCCAATGGATGGAGCCCCAGACGACTAGTATGAAATGGTCACAATAGTTAAGATTTGTTTTACTTTGGATATTGGTAGCTTTTGTATAATGTTGCAAATATATACCAAAGTATAATTACAACTTTATGTTCAGAAGCATAACTAAGATGATGTAAACAGAGGCAACTTCAGATCAGTCAGAACACTTGGAAAAATGGCTGGTGCACTACAGTAGAAAAGGCCATTTTAGCCCCCTCCCCACACATTTGTAGTGGCACACCATAGCAGAAAACAAGGTTAAACATACATTAAAATATGCTGCAATATTTTATAGTAAGATAAATACAAATTAATCTTCATAACGGGCACCCTCAAACACTAATCCCACTCCCTACACTTTAGAGATAGCCTCAAGTTTGCTAGCCTCCCTCAGGGAAGCTGAAATTCAAAAGCTGAATCCACTGTGGTTGGGAGACAGTTGGTATATCAGGAGGTGAAAAATAATTGTATTTTTGAATTTTAATAGTTCATGCAATATTTAGTTGATCCACCAGGGGAATGGTTGGCCTAAAAGGGGGGAATCCATTTCAGGAGCCTATATAAGGAATTATACAAGCTAGGCACATCCTTTTCAGTCTATCAGCAGGTACGATAGACATACTGAGTCAGGTGGTATCTGTTTCATGCTAGGAGTAGATAGAGAGGTAATGGAATCTTACTAGCTCATTCTAAGCATTAGAAGTATTTAGGGTAGTTAGCAAGGATAGCCTGAGTCCCCAATAGTGAATATGTGGGTTAAACCCCTTGTACAATTGTGCACCAGTAGGGATTGAGAGCATGTAGTACTAAGTCAGTGGCAGCCTAATGGAGATGCAGTAAAACAGCTCAGGAGAAGCTTGGGCCACAGCTTGCTGGACACCACAGAATAACTGGGGGACATTATACTGGAAGAGGAGGCCCCATAAATGACTAATGGGACTCAGCCAGTGCACTTCCACATGACAAGGGTCCTGGAGGCTTCACAGAAGACACACTATGAGTGTGTGTTACAAAGTGAGGAGAAGAGTATAGGTGAAGTTTAACTCTTGTAACTGAAAGTCCCTGGATCCTGGTCAGTTGGCTCCAGTCTGCTCCTACGAACCAGGGAGAGTTGATCAATAATCTTTTGCCTTAATGTATTGCATCATGTTTGTCATGCCTACTTTCTACAGCAAAGGCCTTCATGGTGCCCATGCTTGGAGTGTACCAGTCACAGGTACCCATGTTACAGGTATATATCAATTTTACTGATGCGCTTGTCAGCAGGGCAAGTTAATATTCAAATATTTTGTATCTTTTTCAGAAGAAACCATTCCATAAAACTCAAGACTGCTTCTTCTTTAATGTTGAGTTCTTACATAATAATTTAAAGAAGATCTGTTCTTTCTATATATTGCAGTGTTCAAATTAACATATTTGTTTATCCATAAAATGCAGGGTCTGTGCCATGTGTTTGGAATAAACTCAGTAAGGTGCTGTATGCTTTTTTTCTAAAGTTTTTGCAATGTACAGTGACCAATAATTTTAAATGCACCATATAAAACTTAAAGGAGACCTGTCACGCTAAGAAATAATTCCAAATGATGTTATTATGTTAATTGAGCAAAATAATGTTACTCAAACTACATATATATTATTTAAATTTTGTTTCCTTCAGCTTTGGAATTACACAATAACAACAAGTAGGCAGGCGTCAATTTATGGACACTTTTTTAAAGGAATTGTTCAGTATAAAAGTAAAAAATGGGTAAATAGATAGGCTGTGCACAATAAAACATGTTTTCAATATAGTTAGTTAGGCAAAAATGTAATGTATAAAGGCTGGAGTGACTGAATGTCTAACCTAATAGAAAAGAACATTACTTCTTGCTTTTCAGCTCTCTTTTGTTTACACTGACTGGTTACCCTGGTTACCAGGCAGTAACCAATCAGTGAATTGAGGGAGGGCCACATGGGTCATAACTGTTGCTTTTGAATCTGAGCTGAATGCTGAGGATGAATTGCAAACTCACTGAACAGTTATGTCCCATGTGGCCCCCCTTCAAATCGCTGACTTACTCAGATTTAGAGAGCTGAAAAGCAGGATGTTGTGTTGTATTCTGTTATCTTAGACATCCAGTCACTCCAGCCTTTATACATTACATTTTTGACTAACTAACTATATTAGAAACATTTTTTATTTTGCACAGCCTATCTATTTACCCAGTTTTTATTTTTACCCTGAACTGTTCCTTTAAAGCAAGTTGTGCATCACCCCACAATTTTGTATATGCAAGAATACAAGAATGCAGAATGGGGGACCTGTTGCCCATGCACAGTGCCCTATGCTCTACAAAATGACAGAGCATGAGGAGGGTAGTGGAATGAGACGCGTGCCATGACATCTAGAAAGTGCTGAACAGAAAGTGAAAGTAATTGACAGCTCCACCTCTATGAGGCATAGATGCAAGGCAAGCAATATTTGATTGACAGCTCCAAAATGTATAACAGGTACGAATGTTTTAATGAAAAAAAGAATTAGGATGTCATGTTTAATTTGCAAAGCACTTTCGTTATACAGATTTTTATGTCTGGGTGACAGGTCCTCTTTAAAGAGGGATTCTGGAGCTGATTCTGAATTTATTCACCAGGGGCGAATTCGCAACGAATTCCCGCGATTCGCCGCCGGTGAATAAATTTGCGAAACGCCATCGAAAACGGCGTCGTTTTTCGACGTGACGAAAACGACGCAACACGTGACAATTTCGCTGGAAATTCGTGAATTTTTCGGTGAAGCGAAACGGGGTAGATTCGCCCATCACTAAACAGCAGCAATTGCATTTGTGTGTGATAGCAAATTGTGGCTAAGATTTTCAGAGTAGCAATTTTGTCACTTCCAGTGCTTAGCATTACAGTGATATTTGTGCGCAATTCATTTGATGCAGGACTGCTGCTCTTATTGACTCATCCCACGTTTGGAATCCTGGGTACCATTACTTTCATGATGGTGGTAGCTCCAGGGTTCCCTCGGCAATAGGTGTACTTGTATATGATTCAACAAAAAAGTAGAAGGAAACACAACAACACGCGGAGGACCAATATGGAAGTGTAAGGTGCATATTTGGATGCTAGAATCTTTTATCATTAATAAGAGCACCATTTGTATAACATCAATTAGCTAAATGTTTGCTGCCATTTAGCATGATTTCACTTGCGTCTGCATTCATAAATGAATAGCATCAGGAAGCACAGCATTTGCTTTTATTTTAGCATGACTACACTTGCATCTGAATTTGCTAATTACCCTAATATCTTTAATTAACTTGCAATGGCACAAACAGTAATCACATTTTACATTTTAGCATGTATCACGCAATACTTACTTCAATCACTACTTTTATTTACAATTGCTATTACTAGTTATCCTTAGTCTTCTCCAGTGTGAATTAAATAGTAAACCCTGCTTTTTATTATCACATAGTGAGTCCTGCCATACAGTAAATGTGAGCTAGTGAGCTACCTAGCAAATAATATCTGGAAAGATAAAGTATGGTATATAATACAGTCATATTATTATAATAATAATTATTATTATTATTAATAACATGTATTTCTATAGTGCCAACATATTTAGTAGTGATGTAAAGTAAATGTGACTATACAACTAAATCACATGAATTACATACATAGAACATATGGTGTTACATACATCCAAATCAATACTGGTACAAAAGGTGAGGAAGGCCCTGTGCAGAAAGAGCTTACAATCTAAAAGCAATAATACACAAGGTGTGGGAGTGGACAGTATCAGAGTTAAGTGGGTGAGAGATGTGGTACTGTAAGTGGTATTGCATTTGGTAGTTAAGACGGTAGGCTTCTCTAAATAAGTGTGTTTTAAGAGATTTCTTGAACTCAGAAATGTTGGGAGAAAGTCAGACAGACCATGGGAGAGAATTACAGAGAAGGGGTGCAGCCCTTGCAAAGTCTTAAATGTGAGCATGTGAGGAAGTAATGAGAGAAGAGTTGAGCAGCAGGTCAGTAGAGAAGCATAGTAAGCAGTTGGGTGTGTATATAGAGATGTAAGGAGGGGCAGAGTTATGAAGTGCTTTTAATATCAGAGTCATTAATTTGAATTTAATTCTGAAGGGCAGTGGAAGCCAGGGATTGGCAGAATGGCA
>CM044447.1:66570128-66584082 GCA_024363595.1 Xenopus borealis
GGACTTGCACCTTCCCCCTTCTGACTCTACAGCGCCCCCTACCCAATCCTTGACAGGTTGCTGAGGTGTATGAGCCTATTGGCAGTGTTCATTATGGACTGGAAAAGTGAGAGTCTCTGGCGGGAAAGCCCAATTAAAAGAGAGTTGCAATGGTCTAGACGTGATATGACGAGAGAGTGAATCAGAATTTTGGCAGCATCTTGGGTGATAAATTATCATATTTTGGATATGTTCCTTAGGTGGAAGTGACATGATTTAACAAGTGACTGGATATGAGGAGTGAATCTAGGATAACCATAAGGCACTGGGCCTGGGGAGACATAGTTACATAGTTAAGCTGACAAAGTCCATCAAGTTCAACCCCTCCAAATGAAAACCCAGCATACATACACATATACCCCTCCATACCTTCACATAAATGGTATATGGCCATATACTAACTGTAGAGTTTAGTATCACAATAGCCTTTGATATTATGTCTGTCCAAGAAATAATCCAAGCCCCTCTTAAAATCATTAACAGAATCAGCCATCAGCTGGCAGTGCATTCCACAACCTCACTGTCCTCACTGTGAAGAACCACCTAGGCTGCTTCAAATGAAAGTCCTTTTTTTCTAGTCTAGAGGGGTCTAGAGGGGTGGCCTCTGGTGCATTGTTCCTCTTATGAGTAAAAAGGTCCCCAGCTATTTTTCTATAATGTCCTTATAGTGTGCTGTTCTGATAGTGTGGTGATAATGGAATTGTTAGCCATGATGGATACTTCTGGGATGTTACTGGTGTTAGTTGGATGAAAGAGAACCATTTCTGTTTTGGAGAGGTTTAATTTAAGGTTGAGTTGTGACATCCAAGTAGAGATAGTGCACAGGCAGGAGGAGACACATGTTAGAAGAGGAGAGATAGATCTGAGTATTGTCAGCATAGGTGGTAATGGAAACCATATGAGCTGATTAATTTGCCGAAGGAAGAAGTATATAGGGAAAATAATAAGGGTCTCAGGACAGATCTTTGAGGAACCCTAACAGAAAGAGAAGATGCTACTCTGTTGTAGGCGACACTGAAGGAACAATTGGTGAGGTAAGAAGAGAACCAGGACATGGCTGTGTCACGAAGGCCAATCAAATGGAAGGACTGGAGGAGGAGAGGGTGATCTACAGTTAAATGCAGCTGAGAGATCAAGCAGTGTTAGTAGTGAGACATTTTTGTTGGCTTTAGCTCTTAAAAGGTCATTAGTTAGCTGGGTCAGAGCAGTTTCAGTGCAGTGCAGATTGTAGGGGGTCCAGCAGGTTATTGTCAGAGAGGAATGAGGTTAGTCGGTTGTAGACTAGGCACTCAAGTAGTTTAGAGATGAAAGGTAGCAGAGAGATAGGTTGGAGGTTGTCAAGATAGGAGGTATCAAGAGAAGGTTTTTTCAGAATGGGGTGAGAGCATATTTTAGTTGAGAAGGAAATAGTCCAGTTGAGAGTGAGAGATTAAATAGATGAGTTAAGGCATCAATTAGACAAGGATTGGTATTGCTGAGATGTTTTGAAGGAATAGGATCAAGCGAGTAGGTGGTAAGGTGAGATAAAGCCAAAAGTTTTGAGATTTCCTCATCAGAGACAAGGGTGAAGGAGCACAGGAGAGACTGGGGAGTGTGGAGGGAGGCTGGTGAAAGCCTAGGAGGGCTGAGTAGTGTAATGTCTCTTCTGATAGTGTCAATTTTGTTTTTTAAGTTCTCAGCAATATCTTGAGCAGACAGATGTGCACATAGTTACATAGTAGTTACATTGTTAAATTGGGTTGAAAAAAAACAAAGTCCATCAAGTTGAACCCCTCCAAATTAAAACCCAGCATACACACATACACACCTCCTCTCTTTCACATAAACCATATTTCCCCATAGCTATACTAACTGTAGAGTTTAGTATGAAAATAGCCTTTGACATTACGTCTGTCCAAAAAATCATTCAAGCCCCTCTTAAAAGCATCAACAGAATCAGCCATCACAACATCACCCGGCAGTGCATTCCACAACCTCACTGTGAAGAACAACCTACGCTGCTTCAAATGAAAGTCCTTTTTCTTGTCTATAATGTCCTCTAATGTACTTGTAAATTGTAATCATGTCCCCTCGCGAGCACCTTTTTTCCTGAGAAAACAACCTCAACCTCGACAGTCTCCCCTCATAATTTGTCTTCCATCCCTCTAACCAGTTTAGTTGCACGTCTCTGTACTCTCTCTAGCTCATTTACATCCCTCCTAAGGACTGGAGTCCAAAATGGCACTGCATATTCCAGATGAGGTCTTACTAGTGATCTATAAAGAGCTATAATTATGTTTTCATCCCTTGAGTTTATGCCCTTTTTATGCAGGACAGAACCATATTTGCTTTAGTAGCTACATAATGACACTGCCCAGAATTAGACAAATTGTTATCTATAAAAACCCCAAGATCCTTCTCATTTAAGGAAACTCCCAACACACTGCCATTTATTGTATAACTTGCATTTTTATCATTTTTGCCAAAGTGCATAACCTAGCATTCATCAACATTGAACCTAATTTTCCAGTTTGCAGCACAGTTCCCCAACTTAGACAAATCACTCTGCAAAGTGGCAGCATCCTGCATGGAACCTATAGTTCTGCACAATTTAGTATCATCTGCAAAAATAGAAACCATACTGTACTTTCAATGCCCACATCCGGGTCATTAATAAACAAGTTGAAAAGCAAGGGACCCAGTACAGAGCCCTGCAGTACCCCACTAACAACACTGGTCCAATTGAAAACTGTTTTAGCCAGTTCTCTATCCAGTCACAAATAATATGCTCCAGGCCAACATTCCTTAATTTAACCAGTAACCTTCTATGTGGCACTGTATCAAAGATGGGGCACAGATGGGGTGGAGAAGGGGAAAGGAGAGTGGTAAAGGTGGAGAAAAGTTGTGCTGTTTTTTTAGAAAGGGAGTTAATGAGTGAAGTAAAGAATGTTTGTTTGGGAAAGGCTGGTGTTTTTGTAGCTCCAAAAGTCTGATTCTGAGTGGGATTTGCACAAGTGATACTCAAGTGCACGTGAGTGTCTTTGGAGTGCTTTTGTATGAGCAGGGCAGTGGTAAGTGTGCTATAGTAGACAGAGGTAGCCACATTAGGACAAGAGATGGCTGAGATAGAGTGAAGAGAGTCAAAGGAAGGAGAGAGATGTGACACAGGGGAAATGGAGTTAGTAAAATTGTTGGTTGAGTCTGGTAAATATGAGATCCAGAGCGTTACTACTGGTGTGAGAGGGGGAGTCTGAGCACAAAGATAATCCTAGAGAGGATATTAGCGAAAGACGTTTAGAGATGAAAGGGCTGTTAATGCTGTTAACAGGTATATTAAAGTCACCTAATATGATGGATGGGGTGTTAGATGAAAGAAAATTGCGTGGTTGGTCCAGTTGGTCGATATATGACAGCAGTGAACCTCAAATGAGGAAAATGATGAGGAAGTTACAGGTGGAAGACCTTTAAAAGTACAGCGGGGAGAGAGAACCAAACTTACCCTGTCCCCAGGTCTGTTTCCAGGTCTAGGAGTATGAGTAAGGTGTAGGCTCCATAGGACAGGTGAAGCAGTGTTAGAGGGAGAAAGCCAGGTTTCAGTAGTAGGTGAGTAAGTGAAAGGGGTGGTTCCCCTTCAAGTTAACTTTTAGTATATTGTAGAAAGGGCCAATTCTAAGAAACCTTTCAATTGGTTGTCATTATTTATTTTTCATAGTTTTTTAATTATTTGCAATTTTCTTCTGTTTCTTTGCAGCTTTCAAATAGGGGCACCATCGAAAAACAAATGCTCTGTAATGCTACAAATGTGTTGTTATTGCTACTTTTTATTACTTATCATTCTATTCAGTCCCTCTCCTATTCATATTCCAGCCTCTTATTCAAATCAATGCAGGGTTGCTAGGGAAATTTGTACTCTAGAAACCAAATTGTTGACACTGCAAACTAGAGAGTAGCTGAAAGCTAAATAACTATAAAACCACAAACAATAAAAAATGAAAACCACATGCAAATTGCCTCGGAATATCACTCTCTACATTATACTAAAAGTTAACTCAAATTGAACAACCCCTTTAAAGGAATTGGCAATGAAATGGTTGTGTATAATGGTAAATTTGTTGCAAACAGATCTGGCATTCCAAAGAGCACAGGAAAGATTAACTGGGTTTTTGGGTATAGGAATAAGGGTTCTGTACTGTTGGAATTTGCACCGCAGAGAAGGAGCCCATAGCCGTGATATAACTGGGATGGGGTAAGGGCCAGGTTTTGGGGAAATGTCCCCAGCTGCCAGCGATAGAAAGGAGAGATAGATTTATGTACTGTATAATTTAAAATGGGTGGTTAAGCCTTGAATATAATGTGGAAGCATATCTTATGATCTCTGGGCCTGCAATATCAAAATAAAACACTATTCCAATTTGTTACCCCTTATTACAGTGATATACATATAAAGCCTTATACAGCCCTTGTTATATCTTTGTTAAAAAAAACAGTGAATATTATAATAAAGGAGACAATGAAATTAAAGCATGTACTCTTAGCAGGCTCATAAATCCTGATTATTTGTTACTAGTTATCTATAGATATGCCATATTCTTTCCAAATTCTGCTTTTGGTAAACTGCATCTTATGGAAGTACACATCCTTTGATCAGAGAGCATCTCGGCCAAAGTATGTGGATTACATTGGAACGAGTTCAGCCACCTGTACAGTTTTTGTAATGTAGAGAAGATAAACGCTCATGGTTGTCAGCTTTGACAGATAGCCCTGGGTAGGTAGGTGCACATTTTAACACTCTCCTGTAATTTTCTTTTTCCTCTACACCAATTTCACTATTTCTGACCTTCTGCTTGAGACTATAATTGTGTGCTTCATGAAAAGTCTGCTTTTTTAATGCTAAATAAATTCTGAATGTTAAAAAAAAACACCATGCTGATTTGTCCGTTCTTTCAAATTAAACAATATTTAATATTCATTTCACAATTTTTTTTTCGATTAATTAAAAGTAAACCATCTATTGTATGGTACATTATCCCTCTAACAGCCCCATGTGGAGATCATGAAGTGGAAGACTAATAGTGTAGACTTTAGCATTTAGTTTTAGCCAGAATCATTACATACTGTATCTGTTAGACAAGTCCAAGTGTAAATAAGCTGGAATCTAAGATTTCTTTCTCAGCTTAGATGTCGTTGCTGCTATTGTGTCTCTCCAACCAGCCAGCTTAAAGGGGAACTAAATATGTTCAATTTTACATACAGAAACTTACATTAGTGAACCTTTAATTTACATTTTATTCATATAAGTGAGGATTGTCATACTGTTTTGTTTCAGAGCAACGAATTAGAAAGTATGGATGACCAGTGGGAGTGAGACAGGAATTGGGGAACCATGACATGAACAGGGAGCTGTAGTGTCTAACGGATAGGGATTTTGCAATTTACAGAGTTAGAGGAGGGGGGAGTCACAAAGGGATAAGAGGAAGGAGTGGATTTTGAGGCATCTTTTACCTGGAGAAATTGTACCCACTTCCCAAAATACCATGGAGCGGTAGAAGGATGGAGGTATTCTGGAGGATGGGGTTAGTAGGGAGTCACAGTGGAGGGAGTAAATCCTTTGGAGGTAGCCACTGGTAGGGGTAGAAGGTGTGGCAGGTGTCAGGCCTGGTGCCAAAGGGTCCCACTGGAAAAGGCTTCAGTTATGGGGGAGTCATGCTATGGGGGGAGTCTACATTATGGGGAGAGCCACATTATAACTGTTTGCAGTCTTCAGAAGCTATTAAATATGTGTTTATGGTTTTCATTGGCATTATACTTTGATGAGATTAGAATGATTTGTGGTTTCCTATAATTTATATTTATTCAAGTAAATGTTTTAATAAAAAAGCTGCAGCTTTTTCCACCCAGTATGATTTTTGATTGAATGTTGAGGGAAAAGGTGGATGGTGATTGTAAGGGCCCATCAATTGATGCTGACTGTGTCAAGGTAATTTAACTGGCTTCAGATTTGTCAAGTGGTGACAAATCTATTTACAGATTATCCCAGAGTTGGTACTCCCTTTCTTCAAAAAACTATACTAAGCATAAACCCCTACAAACTGTGACAGGAGACCTGCATGGGTGTAAGGCCAATGCAGCCGTTCACAAGTCTGTGTTCTGGTCTGTACCTAGCAATGAATTTCTAATCCACAACACTTTTATTGCCCTTAATGCACTTGCAGTTGCATCCAAGTGCTCTATAACTGACCCTAATACAAATGGTACAGAAATCTATTGAAGAGACACTATTACTATAAGATTTTGATGACCCAACAAGGAATATGGCAGGAAGAAGAATTAGTTACATCTTTTGCTGTTTTGTAGCAGCAACTCGCAATGAGCAAGTTAATTTCACTCTCCTTTTTTTTTTTTGCTCCAATTTATCTGGTCTCGTCAACTTTTTCTCTTTTTTTTTTGCTGACAATTCAGCTTTCGGAACCTTTTTCAGCTGTCAGTGAAAGGCCACATAATCTGTAAAAATATTTATTTTTCTGAGTGTTTGCTTATTTAAAACTGAGTTCTAAAATGCAAATCATAATGGGTCAGCCTATCAATGTTTATGCAAATGCAGAGCCCAATAATGTATGCTAATTGGCATATGGGACTAGTCGCAGGTGTGGATGCATTACTTTATAAATAATATCTATAAACCTTGTCATATCTTTGCATGTACATAATTACTGTAGCAATCTGTATATTTGTTCATCTGCTTGTAACTTCTAACTTCTGATTATAGCTAACACAAACTGTATATTATGTTCATAGGACGGTAAATCACTTTGTAAATATTATGCAGCTTATTCTTGCACATATCAATTAGAATTTATAATTTATCATTTATACTTTTATTCTGCATTTGCTGCTTATTGCACTTCTGGTTAGACCTAAACTGCATTTTGTTGCCTTGTACTTGTACTTGTGTAATGACAATAAAGTTGAATCTAATCTAAATCTAATTACCCAAACAAAACTACATTTATCTTATAGTTTCTGAACAAAAATAGCTGCTTACAGTTCCCTCCATGACTTTTGCAGCAGTATGCTAATGTGTAGAGCTCTGTGATATATTAATAGTAGTTCTTTGCTCTTTTTGTCATATTGCTATTTAAATCCAATCTGAAATATGATATAATGCGCCGGCAGAATCTTTGAATTGCTTGCCGTTTAATAACCTTTATTTCTAATAAAAAGTGACTTTAAAGAAATACCCAAATTTAAATGAGCACCTTCTCTAAATCAGGTGGGTTTAAAGAAGGAAGAATACACAGTTCTCCCAGATTCCACATAACATATATGAATAGGCCGTCTTATAGTTACTGATTTAAGGCTTTGGGAAAGAATGAGTGACACGTTGGCAAAAACATCTAATTATCCACAAAGTCACTAATTTCCATAGGGAGATGGCAAAGAAAGTAGTTCAGCTGCAATGACATGGAAAGTGGAGAATTACATAGTTAGACTTGGGTTGAAAAAAGACAACTGTCAATCAGATTCAACATATTACACACATACAGTACATAAATAAATACATGCACACACTCACACACACACACATATATTTATACATGAATTAACATATGTACATGACCCTGCTGTATACATACTGCACATGAAACTGACTATACCATGGATATTATTATAATCCTTAATATTTTCCAGACAGCCAGACCCAAATAAAGACATTAAAGGAATCATAGCCTTACCAAACAATGCATTTTGAATGTTAAGTGACTCCACAACACAATCACATGCAAATAAGTGAGGACAACACATTATAACCACAAAGGTAGTGTCAACAAATAATGTCTCTTTTTTTGTACGCTCATTTAAGCGTTTTTTACATGATTAAAAGAGACTTTGTGTAATTGTCAATTTTAACGTCATGTAGATAATTAAATTCTATGATAATTAGCGAATTACCATTTACGGCTATGTGTTTTGAAGTATTGTACATTTACGTGGGATCCAGGGTTTTCTAGATAAAGGGTATTTTAGCAGTGTGGAGAAAGCTTGAGGTTTCTTCAGGGTTGCAATTGTTTTCCTGATCAGTTGGATAAAAACAGAAAAGATAGTATTCTTCCATTTATTTAAAAAAATTTTAAAGACTAAAATCATTTACTATTGAAAATACACCTTAAACTGACTTCTATAGAAGCTTGTCAGGTTTTAGCTGCTAACATTTTTTATTTATTTTTGGAGATTTTTTATGATTGATTCATTTCAAAAAGTCACATTTGGAAAACTAAAAGTTGAAAAACTTTGTGTTAAATTTAAAGTTTCAATAAATAGGCCCTTCGATAACCATCCATAATCAATTATATTTTTTGTAAAGCACGCATGAATGTAAGTTTTAACAAAAGACACTAAGGGGCAGATTTATCAAGGGTCCAATTGAAAATTTAAATTTTCAAGTTTTTTTTTTAAAAATTAAAAAATTTGAATAAAATTTTTGAGCTTTAGGGCCCGTACACACGGGCGTTTTGGACCTGCGCTCCCCTGCGTTGCGTTTGGCTGCGTTCAGCCGCAGGGGAGCGCAGGTCTAGACGCACCTCATTTTGTTCAATGAGGTTGTACCCACAAGACGCGTGTAAGCGCCGAATGCAGATTCAGACGCAACATGCTGCATTTTTCCTGCGTTTGGCGCCTACATGCGTTCGCGTGAGTACAGCCCCATTGAAAATAATTGAGTGCGTCTATACCTGCGCTCCCCTGCGGCTGAACGCAGCAAAATAGAACGCAGGGGAGCGCAGGTAAAAACGCTCGTGTGGAAGGACCTTTATTGTACTCTGGCCCTTTAAGAACTCAATTTCAACTATTCACCACCTAAAACCTGATGAATTGCTGTTTAAGTCAATGGGAGACATGCAGGGATCAATTTGGAGCTGTAATAGGAAATTGTACTTTGTACTTCATCCCAACTAAAGCAAAACAATTATATTGGGTTTAAATTATTTTATAGCAGACGAAGTATGGCGATCCAAATTATGGAAAGATCCTACATCTGGAAAAACCCAGATTATGAGCATTCTGTATAACAGTTACCATTTGTGTATTAGTTGCACAAAAGATATGTAAAACCAATGGGGCTGTGAAGCACAGAGATTTTGGGATTCCAAAAAAATTTAAAATAAGTAAGCATTTATTTTTCATATAAAACATCTTTACATTTGCTACTTTGTCAATCTGGCCTCTTGAATAGCACAGCAACACAGCAAGTATACTAAACAGGTATATTTTAGTCTCTTCAGTTTTGCAAAGGTCAGCTGATTTTATCATAATAACATGTTTAAATAAAGGTTTGCAGGTTAAATACTGTGTATCTCATAAAGTTCAGCAAGCCAAACTGAACCATTTAAACTGTATAAACCATGCAATCTGTATTGTAAATGCATGGAGTTGCAATACTACTAAAATACACACAGAAACATATAGTCAATACGTATATTGGATCTGTATTAAAAGTAATTGGTGCCTCACAGCTTTAATGATATATTCTCCAGTGGAGTACCTTTTCACTTTACCTGTGTGTACTTGTCTTATTTTATTGTTTTTTAAGGTGACATTAAAGAGTATTAAATCAATGGTACGAGTATGAGACCTGTTATCTAGAATCTTTCCATAGTTTGGATCGCCATAGCTGAAGTCTATCAAAATATAATTTATATGTTAATTAAACCAATTTTTTGTTTTGTCTCTGATAAGGATTAAAGAGGTTTCCCACCTTCAAACACTTTGTTGTTTTCAGATACAGGTTGTTCACCTGAAATAAAACTTTTTCAGATAACTTTCTATTTTCTATTTGTGACAGTTTTTCCTAATATTGAGTATCTGTTTTAAATTGATACAACTTTGTCCCTTCTGAACTGAATCACTGAGTTTCATTAAGGGCAGCTGTAAGAATGGATACAATGGTTTGAATATTATAGAGATGCTGCTGAGAAATGTATCAAAGGATACAGCAATTAAATGTATCAAATTGTAACAGTTCAGAATCTGCATCTGGATCACTGACTGGATCACTGAAATAATCACAATAGTTCAAAATTACGTGTCAGCAGGGGCAAATCACAGTATTATTGTCCTCCATCAGTGTTTTGATACGTTCAGATGTGGAGATACTGTATTGTCTTTCAACACACAGAGAGGAGCTTAACATGTAACTTTTCTCTTAGTTACCTGTTTATACAAAAATAAGAGGACTTGGTCAGGGCTGGATTTACATAGTGGGTGCCCCTAGGCCCACTGCCTTTCGTCGCCACCCATACTCTGCCCTTTATTCACAAATTTTCATCATCAGGACCGGAGCAATGGGGACTGGTGCATGGGAAATTTACATCTTACATCAGCGTTGAATAATTGTATACATTCTATTGCTATATTAATGATTATATTGTGACATGATGATACTTTTTGAAATATTCAGCTGTTATTGTCTCTATATTTTTCTCTAGAATGATTTTATACTTGACTGTGTGTGCAAGTGAATGCGTATTAGTGCAGGACCTTCTTTTCCTGTCACATGACTGGAGAGATTGCACTCGATTGGGTTAGTTTAATTTATTTATTCACTTGTTTCTAATATGTTTTATGGTCTTGATAAAGGTCTTAAGTGGAGACTGAAATGTTGGCCTGATATAAACTTTTAAATGTAATAAATAAAGGAATATTTTTATATTTTTGAAAAAATTCCTGGCGTGCACCTGTTCTTCTACATGGTTCAAATTTTGAAAAAAATGTGTCCCAAGAGTCATAAGGGCTCTTAGATCTCAATGGAAGACTTTGCTTGGGATTCAATTCCAGGAGGTAATAAAAATTGTTCACTAAGATCCAAAAATTCACACTTTGCCAGGTGAATTTTCACCAGCGCTACGCAAATTCACTAAAGTACGTATTTACGCTCAGGTCGGCGAACGGTAACGTAGTTGCGCTAGTGTTACTTCACTAGGCAGAGCGCAGTTCCGCTAGCGAAGCCTAATTTGCATACTTTAAGTTATAATAGAAGTATATATTACAGCCAATACATTCCACTACACAAGCCCAGAAAACCTTGAATAAATTAAGTAAAGTTGTCCTATTGCCCTACATGTGCCCCCTGTATAGTTGTGTTGCCATATGTTAGTAAATGTAGTGGGGAAGGAGGGTAACCCCCCAAAAGAAATATAAATCTTTTTCAGACTATCACCCTCCTATGCTAAAATACGCCAGCGTTTTTTTGGGACTTAGAAAAAAAATTCAATTTTTTTTCAACCTCCTATCTATTGTATTGAACTTTGCCTGGTCTGACCAGGTGAAGTAACGTCTAACGTAAGTGCTACCGTTCAGGAAAATGTTCATCTTTGTGAATTTGCGAATTTACAATCCTTCATCAGTGCGCAACTTTGTCTGGCGTAAGGGTGCGAAGTTGCGCAAGTCTATCTAGTTCGCTAGTGTTAATTCACCAGTGACGTCACACTGGTGAATTAGCGTTAGCAGTGGCGTAACTACAGAGGAAGCAGACCCTGCAGCTGAAGGGGGGCCCAGGAAGTATAGGGGCCCCATGAGGCCCTAAGTCATATACAATGTAAATAAATATTGGTAAAACAGATCAATCTCTAGACATTTTGGGGTCCTGAAAAATATTTTGCTGTGGGGCCCAGTCCTTTCTAGTTACGCCACTGAGCGCTAGTGCTATACGCTTCGCTCAATAATGAATTTACCCCCAAGTCTAATAGGGCCTAGAAGTGTAAAACAAGCCAAAAACAAATACAATAGAAGAATGGACAGGGATCTCAGGTTTAGAGAGAGTAATTTTACCCATGGCTCTTAAGTCTCTAACGTTATGCTGGTATGTGGTGATGGGGCTAATTAGAGACACATAATAAGAATACTGCAGTCCTCACAGGCTGAGCCACTTTATCCAGTTACAAGGTTCCCCATTACATTTCTACTTTCCAGTGGTGATACTAGCTATGGGACCCTTGGACCTATGTAATGTATATAATTTCCCACATATCACAGATAGGCAGTAAAAACTGAGTTTCCCACTATGTTTTTACCCCTTTCCCCAGTGTGCTTTTACTGTTATTTGTTTGAAATAGAATGTGGGCTGTGCTTAAATAATTCTCCATTACAAGTCATTGCATTAGCAATATGTACTCCAACTGGACAGGAGGCAGGATGTTCAGAATATATTCTGATCCCCCTATCTACATATATCATCAATATGAGCTACCTCAAACTACAATGGTTTAGTATTTGTACAGTAAGAACACTGATAAAGGGGGGAATTGAAGCTGAGCATTAAATGATGAGGATGGTGGAGGTCCAAAAGTCAAATAAATTGACGAAAAGGAAAATAAGCAATGAGGCTGGAGCACGAAGAATGTATGATAATAACTATGAAGAACAGAACACGGAGGAAAGGGAAAAAGAAGAGGTGAAAAATTTAAGTGGATAATGGGAGAAGGAAAGAAGATACACTATATTACAAAAAAGTGGGACAAAAAAATTGAACAAATGAGGGAAGAACAGAACAGGAGATAGAAGTTGAAGAACAAATTTAAAACATATTAAGAGTTAAAAATAAGAAAAAGGGCAGAAACGAAATAGGTCAGAGACTGAAAGGGGGGGGATGAACAAATGAGAAAGGTGAAAGGGAAGAAAAATAAGAGTGTAGAATGTAGTGCTGCATCAAAATATGAAAATAGAATGCATCCTGCTTGTGTTCTGATGCAGGTTAAGTCCTTTCTGCCCTCTGGATATGTGCAAACCAACCCTTCAGTCAGATATAAGTTTGTTATACAAGCATTAGGATATAAATCACTCTTTCTATAAATGATCACTACTACTGCTACAATTGTAGGGAGTGAATACCCCCTCTGTGAACTAATGGGGTTGGTGGGAACCAGAGAGATCCACCAGCAAGTTCATTGGTGGAGCGTACCACCTGAGGGGGTTAAAAAGGAGACCAGGAGAAAGAGATTGCATTTATGTCCTGCGAGCTGGTGAGGAGAAGCAGTCTGTGTCTACCCCTCTCACCCAATACTATATGATTAATTACTAAAAACATTTCTTTGTGGTTGTTACAGTTTGTGTGGAAGAAAGTAAGAAATCTAATCAGTACATATGGTAATTCTGGCTTGGTTATGGCAACACTTATGTTTATACATTTGCCTGCTGGGGATTAGCAGAGGTTCGCCATTGCTTTATGTTGAGTTAAAAAGATATAGCTTATGGAAAAAAATTGTGGCACCACCACACATCTGTCTCAGAATAGTACAGTACTTGACACCAACGAACCCCATGGAGATCTTTATCTTTGAGACTACCTTGACTTCCTTTTGCAAACTATTCAATTTCAGAGCAACCTAAATTTCCAAAAATCCGAGAAAGAGTTACCATACAGATAAAAGTGTGTTTGTATGCAATTGTTACTGAAATTCCCATGCTGTGATGTAATTGACTAAGAGCTATTAAATTCGATCTTGATGTAAGAGTAATTTTAGTTTGGTACAAAGAAAAGCATGCACTAAGGCATTTAAATAATAATACATTTAAAAGCAGAGTCTTGCCACTTTAGATTTAGGCAATTAGTTTACAGTTGTCATTGAGAGAATGACATTAATGTTGAAGGAGAAACCATACCTGTTAACCATCTCAGCATATTCTAAATTTAAAGCCAGCTTGATGTGCACAGTGTGCTTGAAACTGCACTTGTAGTTCAAATAAGCTGGATTACACACCATGACCAGAGAGCCTTTCACATGACAAAGCCTTTGTGTAATTAATATGCAGGGTAAAATGCTCCCCGGACAGCTGCTAACGCGATTTAAATCATGCACATAAAAATGTAATCACAAATTTAGCATGGTGGACATTGTAGTCACACTGTGCTTGATTGCATAGAAGATTCCAAGTGTGTTTTAAA
>CM044447.1:66587226-66604320 GCA_024363595.1 Xenopus borealis
ATGTGTGCTAAATCCTCCCCCGCCAACTGCTTATGCAGCTTTTAAGAGGGTGTGACTGCTGTAACCAACCCCCATATTGAAAAAAAATGTGATGTGAGGTGTAATTAAAAGCAAAGTGGAATGCAGTTCCTCATTGATGTGTGTGTTAGTGAAGTATGGGGATATATGTGCACGAGTGTACCTTGTGAACATAGCAACAAATATAATGTGTCCCATGTGCTAAAAAAACATTTTCCAAAGTCAAACATATATCCGCTTTTCTCACAATGCCTTATCCTATAAAGCACCAACATAAATAATTCCTTTTGCCAGTCAGAATGTCTGCCAGTAACATCTTCATATCTTGATTATTGCCCAACTAAAGAAGGAACTGGCATAGACATTGCCACTGGGAATCAATTCCCATAAATGAACACTAAGTCACTTTCTTCTGTATTATGGCAGGAGATGCTGTATCCCATAGCCATAAGAAGACCATGAGGAGCTGGGGGAATAACAATGGAGTAATTAATGGAAAAATGTGTCTTCTCGTTCTCCCAGTTTTTTTAAAATTTGTTCACAATATCGTGGTCAAATAAAAAGCTTTAAAAAGTTGCACATCTGGCATCAGAACTCCAATCAGATTCTACATTTTTTTTGTAATTTGCCTTGTATTTCAAAGTGAGGCTTTTGCATCAATTAAAAATTTCTACAGTTCTAAAACAGAATATAATGTACTACCTATTGTTAGCACAATATCATACCTGCAAACCAATAATCTTGATGAAATAACAAACCAGCATCCTACCATTCCATATTTGGCATAGTGGATTCATTTACAATAAATGATGAATGATGGTTGTTTTTTCTATTACTTTGACTATCCAGTTGATCTGTTGTTACCTTTGGTTTCTTTCTATAAAATGATTGGAAAACCTCATAAAACTCTACAGTTGATGGCACCTCTATTCAGCTCACATTAACAGCAAAGGTCATTACCTATATACTGAAACTGGCTGAGACCTTTTAAAACTTTCTTAAAAATATTTTGAAAAATTACCCATTTACTCACTTTACTGTTACAACTCGTACACGTGCTGCTCTGAATTGTTGCAAAGGTCTTCTTGTTAATCTTCCTGTTCTAGTGAGTTTTTCTGCTAGTGATACAGCCTTTCATTTTTAATAAGGCCATAACTCCTGTGGTTCCTTATTAAACAATATATGCCCTACAAAACTTTTTCAGGTCTTGCCACTACATTCCAGTGTCTCTATCGCTCTCTATATCACTAATCTTTCATTCTATATTTTGAATTAATCCTGCTACTACTCTTTACAAAATGTGGGGCAAGGTACAAAGTGCACATAATAGATACAAACCTCCATCCGTTTTGTACTTTGTAACCTACCCCACACTAATTCCTAAAGGCACCATACATAATAGAAGTCAAAAAGCTGCTCTCTGATAAATACAACATTGCTTGCATTCAGAGGCACAGTATTCACAAGGAGTGGGCTGGGGTATATGTAGATGTCTCCTACCACAGTAGGGACTGGCCCCAGATAAGGCAGGTAGGGAGCATTTGGCAGGTTAAGTTGTCTTATAGTGCTCAAGTACTATACCTGCTATCTCTTCTAGACTTAAACATAATCTGTGATTGCAAAGTTTTTGCAAAAACTCTTGACCCATTAATCGACTCTTTATCACTACTGCCCATGAAGCATTAATTATGCAAATTAATTATTGACATGATGCATTTTAGGGCTGCCTTAACAAACCTAGGAATGGAAATATGTGAAATATATTACACAGCAGTCCCACAATTCTGCATGGATTTTACTTTAATTCTTCATCTATCACAAACCAAAGTATCTACAGCACTGAAATTGTAGCATTGTACCATCAGCATTGCTTCTACCTTTCCAGTTTTTTTTATCTGTACCATGTTTGTTAGCAACATGCAGCCTGTCCAAATAGAAAGGGTTCAAACACATAATAGCTCTATTTGCTACTATTCCAAGTATATTTAATGAAAACTACTTAAAGGGGTGGTTCACCTTCAAGTTAACTTTTAGTATATTGTAGAAGGGCCAATTCTAGGAAACTTTTCAATTGGTCTTCATTATATCATAGTTTTTTAATGATTTGCAATTTTCTTCTGTTTCTTTGCAGCTTTCAAATGGGGGTCATTGACACCATCAAAAAACAAATGCTCTGTAAGACTACAAATGTATAGTTATTGCCACTTTTTATTACTTATCATTCTATTCAGTCCATCTCCTATTCATATTCCAGTCTCTTATTCAAGTCAATACAGGGTTGCTAGGGTAATTTGTACCCTAGAAACCAAATTGCTGACACTGCAAACTAGAGAGCTGCTAAATAAAAAGCTAAATAACTATAAAACCACAAACAATAAAAAATGAAAACCAATTACAAATTGTCTCAGAATATCACTCTCTACATCATACTAAAAGTTAACTCAAAGGTGAACAACCCCTTTAAGGACATGATTTTCTTATTTGATTAAACTTATGAGAGAAATATATTTGCAAACTACAGATGCAGCCACTGGGATTGGTGAGTTAAATGCGTCGTGACTCAGGGCTAATTGAAGAAACTGTGTTATCTTAAGTTATCTTAACTCATTTAATGCATTTCACCTTTTCATTAGCATACCAAAGCACCATTGTTTTCAATGGTGAACTCTTTAATTGGATGGAATGATGTAACACAATATTCTGTGCTAAGTGGGATAAATGGGATAGATGAGTTAAGTTTTTCTGTGTCAAATGTACAGTCCAAAGTGGCTTCATCTGTATATGGAAACTATATTTGCTTTTTTCTGTAGTTGAAAAAAATAACATATTTCAAATAGCTGCATTTTGCTCATTATGGGATTTTCTATACACAGGTGGAGTAATACATATTGTGCCGTCTTTTCTTTGGATCTTTTAAAGGGAAAGTGTTTTACTATTGGATGTCTTTGATATTGCTGTGAGATTAATGCCAGTATTATAATAAAGGCGGTCTTGCAGTTTTGCTTATTTTCTGTGCAACAGTAGTTAATCATGTCTAACTCCAGAAGAGAGAATAACTATAACAAATGCATATGGATACAAATTAGGGGGCACATTTACTAAGGGTTGAAGTGAAAATTCTAATTAAATTCAAATTTAAAAAATTCGAATTTCAAAGTAATCTTGGGCTACTTCTACTATCAAATAACCCAAAATTCTATTTGAATTGAAAAAGGACGACGGCTCCATGTGAGCCGAAATGCGTTGATACACCATGCACTAATAAACAATTAATTTATATACGCTGGATGGCAAGTGCTTTGAGTGCTTTCATGGACTGCTATAGAATTTTTTGGTTAGCACCCAGCTTATTACCTAATGGAGTGGTGAGTGCTGATATAATCTCCATATATATATATATGATCTTCAACCGATTGTCACAACCTGTGGTAGGACATCATGGAACTTTGCTGAAATAAAAAGTGTCAATGTTTATCCAATACGGATTTGAATTTAGAACTTGCTGAACTGTACTGTGAAACAAAAACATTCTGTCTGTCTTATCTTAATAATGCCTTGATTGTCTCATTGTAGTCCTACCACATGGAGTCTTTGGCATTACTGCACAGGAGATACACTTGAAAAGGAGAACAGGATATTCCCAAAATGTCGGAAGGCTAATATATTGGACTCTGCGCAGATAAGTTACAAATTTTATGCTTTAGAACAAGCTGTTTCTAATTTATTTTCCCTATATAACTTTTATTTGTGCTAATAAATGCTAAGTTTTAAAGAAAGGGGTACAACCTTGTTGGATAATATATATATATATATACAGTATATATATATATATATATATATATATATATATATATATATATATATATATATAGATATACTCCACCCTTAAATATACTGAAAAATACTCAAATGATGTCCAGGTACTTCCTTTATACATTTTGTTGGTTGTATGGAGGTTCTTTGTCTTGATAAAGGTCTAAGAATCAAACCAAAACTAAGAATCAAACCAAAATGTTGACAATAAGGCATTATTTATGTATTGACTAATTTAATAAAAAATAAAATCAAAATTCACCTTCCATTGCTTTATACAAAAGCCTGCCAGGATTTAGATGGATAATTCTTTCCATTTTTTATTTTGATAAATCTCTAAAATTTGAGTTCAGAAAACTTTTCTCAAATCTCAGAAAAAACATAATTTTGAATTGTTATAAATATGTGTCAATATGTGTAAATTAAAATGTACATATGATTATGTACCAGATATTTAAAAATGGGTAGTTGTAATGTTAGCTTAAAGATGTTTCTGGGCACAAAGGGAGTTTTCACAGCAGCAAATAACTAATGGTAATAGCTACACTTGGCACATGACTTGTTCATTGGAAAAAAAGAGGTTAATACAAAGAGGATGATGTAAAACCAGCCAGAGGTTCATATGCTGAATACTGGGACATTTTGGGGATGATACCCTGAGTACCCTGAGTACTGTAATATCTTGAAAAGTATAAGCATGTTAATCTGGGTGCATTGTTTTGTATTGTTATTACAGGCCAGAGGTTCCAAAACTATGCTTCTAGGCCAAGGGCCAGAGCCTGTTGAGAGTAGATATGGGGCCAATGCCTACTTGCTCTCCAAGATATTGCTGAAAGTAAATTTTTAAGATTTATAAAAGTGGATATTTGACTGCTGCTCCAGAAATATATGGAACGGTGTCTTAATAGAGGATGCAACAATTATTTCATAGATATGTGGCCTTTTTATAAATAGAAACCCTGGGACTCCAGTGAGTCAGCTTCAAACAGGCTGCTGACTGGAAAAAGCAACTAAAAACAAACAAACCAACTAAAAAGGATAAGTATTTGTTATTAACTGTTATTTTATAGTAAGGTGGTATATTTAAATACAGTGGTCTAATTTTTTCTGTATTTGGTGCTAAATAGCAAAGTTTGGTGTGATATTGTGCTTACAGCAAGTTTGTCATAACCTGATTTACTTTACACTTAGTTTTCCTTCAGTTTGAGGGGGTGGGGTTTGATTAGTTGCACCAGAACAGACTGTATAAATAGAACACCTGGGATGCCAGTGGAGCTTGCTCTGATGTTTAGCTGCTCTTAAGTGTTTGCTCTTGAAGTGGTGGCTATGTAAGTGGAGTTGCAAACACCAGAATTAGCTGGGGCTATGTAAGTGGAGTTGCAAACACCGGAGTCAGTGGGGGCGTTGTAAGTGGAGTTACAAACATCGGTGTTTCAAACTAAAGGAGGTTCAAACTAGGTCAAAAGTTTGTTCTAAACCCTAATTTTTTTTATTCCTGTTTTGATCAGTAACTGGGATAATGAGTACTAGATTGAAGGTCTGACCCACTGCACAGTCTGCCATATGTATTCAGATTTGGAACAACAGATTCAAAATGCTTACCTCTGTGGTGGATGTGAGCAAATTGCCACTTTGCAGGCTCAAGTTAGAGCAGTAGAGGAACAAATTGCAACACTGCAGTCAACTGACAATCTTGAAAGGAGTCTCTTGCTCACTGAGTAAGACATAGTGGGGTCAGATAGTTTGGGGGGAACAGAACAGCAGCAGGATGTTGAGGCAGCCAGCTGGGTGACAGTTAGAAAATCTAAGTTGGGCAAAAGGAAAAGGGAGACTGATCTTGGGTTTATACATCTCAACAGCTTTGCCAGATTGTGGGAAGACAATGGGAGTGTGAACTCTGGACTGGCAATTCTAGATGGGGCTGATCTCTCTAACAGCCGGGAGACCAATTTCTCTATTAGTGGTGGGGAGGTGAGCAGAGTCAGGCCTAAGCAGATTGTGGTTGTATGGGATTCAATTATTAGGAAAGTAGTTAGGGTAATCTGTTGTCCATATCGCTACAACCAAACAGTTTGCTGTCTACCTGGTGCCAGGGTTTGGCATGTGGTTGATCAGGTAGACAAATTATTGGGTGGGGCTGGGCATGACCCAACAGTCTTAGTACATATCGGTACAAATGATAAATGGTAGACGGAAGACTTTAAAGCGTGAGTTCAGGGATCTAGGCTCTAAGATTAAGGGAAGGTCTTCCAATGTAATTTGTTTATGTGCCACATGCAAGTTTAGGGAGACCACGGGAGCTTAGGGAGCTAAATGTGTGGTTCAAGTCTTGGTGTAGGAAGGAAGGGCTTGGGTTTGTAGAGCACTGGCCCGATTTTTCCTTGGGGTACAACCTATACAGTCATGATGGATTGCACCTCAATGGAAGGGGGTCCACTGTGCTAGGGGAAAGAATGGCCAAGAGGTTGGAGGAGTGTTTAAACTAGGAAAGTGGGGGGTGGGTGAGAGAAATAATTATGGAGAAGCTAGGGTAGATGGGGTAGTGGGATTAGTAAGGGGTCATAGGTCATAGTTACCAGCTAAGGAGGTCCCTCTGTTACAAGAAAAACAGACTAATACTAAATTAACATATCATTCTTCTCAAAGTAATGCACATTTACAAAATAAAAGTAGTAACCTCCGCTGTACGCTGGCAAATTTTGTCAGGTAAAATGGGAGACCTAGAATCAATTGCATGCTCTAAAAATGTATTTTTTAAACATGTTAATGGTAAAAAAGATTAAGCAAGAAGGGGTAGGACCTTTATTATCAGAGGGGGGTCAGCTAGTTGATGAGAACAAGTAAAAAGCTCAGATTCTGAATGCATACTTTTCGTCTGTCTACACAAATGAGGAAGCAGCTATTGAAGGTTTCCTTATTAATATTCCCAATTCCAATAATACATCTAATCATGCATGGTTCACACATGATGAAATTCAAAAGAAACTAGAACATGTTAAGATAAACAAAGGTCCTGGGCCAGATGGGATGCATCCCAGCGTACTTAGCGAGCTTAGCTCTGTGATTGCCAGACCTCTTTACTTAATTTTTCAGGATTCATTGAGGTCTGGAATGGTGCCAAGAGACTGGTGAAATGTGGGGCTGCTATTCAAAAAGGGATTCCATAATAAAGGATAGGAAACTGGACTTCATAGCAAATAACAATACTATGAGTTTGTGCCAGCATGGTTTTATGCGTAATAGATCTTGCCAGACTAACTTAATTTCTTTTTATGAGAAGGTAAGCAGAGACCTCGATTCTGCAATAGCAGTGGATGTGATTTACTTAGACTTTGCTAAAGCATTTGATACAGTGCCACACAGAAGGTTACTGGTTTAATTAAGGAATGTTTGCCTGGGACATAGTATTTGTACCTGGATAGAGAACTGGCTAAAAGATAGACTACAAAGAGTGGTTGTAAATGGAACATTTTCTAAGTGGACCAGTGTTGTTAGTGGGGTACCACAGGGCTCTGTACTGAGTCCCTTGCTTTTCAACTTGTTTATTAATGACCTGGATGTGGACATTGAAAGTATGGTTTCTTTTTTTGCAGATGATACTAAATTGTGCAGAACTATAGGTTCCATGCAGGATTCTGCCGCTCTGCAGAGTGATTTGTCTAAATTGGGAAACTGGGCAGCAAACTGGAAAATGAGGTTCAATGTTGATAAATGCAAGGTTATGCACTGGCAAAAATAATATAAATGCAAGTTTACACTAAATGGCAGTGTGTTGGGATTTCCCTTAAATAAGAAGGATATTGGGGTTTTTATAAGTAAAAAGTTGCATAATTCTGGGCAGTGTCATTCTGTAGCAACAAAAGCAAATAAAGTTCTGTTTTGCATTGCAGTTTTGGACTCCAGTCCTTAAGAGAGATATAAACGAGCTGGAGAGAGTGCAGAGATGTGCAAATAAACTTGTTAGAGGGATGGAAAACTTAAATTATGAGGGTAGACTGTCCAGGTTGGGGCTGTTTTCTCTAGAAAAAAGGCACTTTTGAGGGGACATTATTACACTTTACAAATGCATTAGAGGACATTACAGACAAATATCAGGGGACCTTTTTACCCATAAAGTGGATCACCGCACCAGAGGCCACCCCTTCAGAGTAGAAGAAAAGGACTTTCATTTGAAGGAGCATAGGTGGTTCTTCACAGGGAAAACAGTGAGGTTTTGGAATGCACTGCCGGTTGATGTTGTGATGGCTGATTCTGTTGATGCTTTTAAAAAGGGCTTGGATAATTTTTTGGACAGACAATATTAAAGGCTATTTTGATACTAAACTCTACAGTTAGTATAGCTATGGGCATATATGGTTTGTGTGAAAGAGTGGAGGGGTGTGTGTTGTATTCTGGGTTTTAATTTGAAGGGGTTGAACTTGATGGACTTTGTATTTCAACCCAGTTTAACTATGTAACTATGTAACTATTTTTGGAACTAAAGCAAGTCCTGGCCAAAGGTTGGATGTCAAAGAGGTGCCTCATTTGAAAAAGTTTGAAAATCACTTTCATAAATATACCCTAGTGTATGCAATATGCCATGTGTTATACACATGAATAAATAATGCTTATATTTTACTGTTATTTTAAGGGAGTGTGCCAGAGCTTAATTTCAATAATGTGAATTGTTCTGCCACTGTGTAACCAACTAACCCCCATGTCTTCAGTGAAATAATGATCCAGTCCTGTTTTTTATCAAACCATTTGCTGCTCTTTGCCATTTGCTATAAAGAGGAACTCTGTCTTAAAAATGCCAGAACAAGATCATTATCTTGATCGTTATCTCACTGATGGTTTGGAGTCAGTTGACGTTTCTGTATAATTATGCAGGCATAAAATGGTGATGGCATATAACAGTTGTTTAGTGAAGCAAATTATTGCAAATAACACCTTAACTAATGCTCACACCCAGTGCAAGAGTGGGTCAAACACTTTAAAATAATGCACAAAAAAGGCTATGTTCATACAGAAAAAAATTGTAGCAGAGAAAACTTGTGATAAATCTACTAAGATGCAATTCATTGTTATCATGTATAATTGTCTCAAAGGGGAGGGGTACAGTAATTCAATGAAGGAAAATAACTGCCAATCACAACTGTACCTGAGTGTATTTTAATAATTATATAAATCCTGTTCCCAATATAGAGTATTTTTCTAGCTTACATGAGTTGCAAAGTATTAAAGGAAAAAAAGATGCCTAACTGGCTGTGGTAAAGGGGAACCATTGTGAAAATAAAAATAAAATATCCACTTTGTCTCATGGAAATGAACATTTCTAAATGTAATACTTTAAACATACATATGATTTAAAAAAAATCTATTTATATTTTTATAAAAACCCTTCTCAGCAGCCTCTTCATCCAGGCTTTGCATCGGAAATGGCTATTTTGAAAGATACTTAGTTCTAATAAGTTGTCTAGACAACATACCAATGTATCTGACCTAAAACTGGGCACATACATACCAAAATATGTATGTATGATTTACAGTTCATGTATGTGGCCTTTTGATCCCAACTGATATGTACATGGATATTGGTCAGTTCAGGGATTGGGCTGCTATTGGTTGTATACTGCAGGAGGTCTTAAAGTGTATGACCCTTACCTGTCCCTGTATGGATCTTTTCTGTCCATCAAAATCTGACTCTGACTCCTGCATGAAGAGAGACAGATTACTAAGAAGGAATTCTGAAGGATAATTTCATTATTTCAGAAACACAGTAAAACTGATTTTATTGCATTGCTATTGAATTTTAATGCAGGCATGTACCATATGTACAAGCCTGCATTAACATTATCAGGTGACATATCTACAGCCAGAACAAGTAGGAGAAAGATGCGGCCAGGACAAGCAGGAGACACATACAGCTGGTGGCCAGCTAAGGACAGGGATTTTCAAGTATTGGGAATTTTTTATATACTGTATGCATATGGCAAAATAGACACATTTGCCATACATATAAAAATGTAAAAATGTTTTTAGAAATGTATTTTGTTGAATGTTTTGCTGTATTTTCTGTATTGCATTTTTGCAATTTTAGTAAAGTAGGAGTCGGAACGAAAATGCTGCAGATCGCTCCCACTCACTGTCATGTATGAGAATCCCCATAAGAGAAAATTATAGGGAGAGTCTATTGTGGAGAGTCTCATCTGACTAACTACTATGGAAAAATGTTGCAAGAAATCTACCTGCACTTTCAATAAATATTTGCAAGTGTTAGACTACTAAAAATAATTTTCATTGTGGTCAACTGGAGCTGGAACTAAATAACTTTTAAGTACTGTTGATACTTATTTTAGTTGAAAGGGTAATTCTCACATACACAAATGTCTTCTTGGGGAAACCACTGGGAACTGATGTAACATGCTGTAAAAAATATTACACTTTATAATCTTTGAAATCATTGGAATGATAGGCAATAGCTAAATACAATAAATTAATTATGTACGTATTTATTAAATCTACTTTTTGCCATACATTTGAGTAAAATATTTTAATGACATTCTTCCATGCTAGTGCTAATTTGTCATAGCAGCAACAGTCTCCATTTTTTGCAGTCAAAAATGCACTTTAAGTTATTGAAGGAGTCAGAATAGCACAAAGAACTTTCAGAGCTGGTTTCCTTTTAAGCTATTAATCACACTTTACTTAATTGATACAAATAACTTGAAAATGTTCAATGGTTAAATGCTGAATAGCAGCTGAAATTGTATGGCTAAAGAGAAAAGCAATTTTCAAGAATTCAGATCTTATTAGATCCTGTTTGGGAGCTTGATTGCATTAAAGGTAGGAAATTAGGAATATCATTTGTAATCTTTTAGCCAAAAGTACATATCCTTTTTTTCAAAAAATTTCAGATACTGGATTTAATTTCCACATGAAAAATTGAGCTTAACAGTATGAAGTATCATTACAAGTAAAAACTCTGTTTTCATTGAAGAGAATAAATGCATTTCCTGAACTCAGGCTGTTAAAGCTAATTGATTTATTGGCTCTCTGTATAGTGAACTATTGTCTTTATTCTCTTGGGACAAGGAAGCTCTTCAGAACAGAACAAAATTCTGTTATACTATCATGACAGCCAAAGGGTTTATTTGAATCAATGACTGTATTTTCTTTTTTCCTTAAGATACTGCTTTTATTTTATTTAGTCAGAAGTTATTGTGCTTTTTTATCTGCAACATGTTAGCTACTAATTTCTATATAGAAGTG
Organism: Xenopus borealis; assembly: GCA_024363595.1. Lineage (NCBI taxonomy): Eukaryota > Metazoa > Chordata > Amphibia > Anura > Pipidae > Xenopus > Xenopus borealis. The sequence goes on from CM044447.1 coordinate 66,598,309, forward strand.
CTCTAAATCTGCTCAACATAATTAAAATTTGTTTATTAATCCTGTATAAATATTAGAGCCAAACCCTGATTTACATTCTCCTGTACACAGATTAACCAATTTAAATTACTAATCAGCCATGCCTATTTTGAGTTTTTGGAACTTAAATTGCTTTAATATGAATGATGTTACACCATATTTGGACCTATGAAAAACATAAAAATGTAAGTTGTATTGTATCATTGACTTATTTACTAAACCTCAATTTACTGGTCTAAGTTTTTTGGGCAAAAACTGGAAAAAAAAATTGAATTTTTAAAGATATAGTAAACCCCGAAGTTGCTAAAAGTCCGAATCTGAAAATCTGCCATCTCAAACCTGTCAAGTTCATGAATAAGTCAATAGGAGATGTCCCTTTTACAATTTGAAGATATTGTTATTTGTGCTTGGTTTCAGCGATAATTTTTGATCAATAACACAAATAAATTGAGCAGTTTGGGCGTCAAATCCCAAAAATGCTTATAATTCAGGTTTTTGCTTTTTTTTTTTTCCTGACCGGCCTTTTTTTTGTTATCGTATTGACAGATAACATAGAATCATGTATGGAAGTTTGCTCGAGCTTGGTTTAATAAAAATATGAGATAAATTCAAGTTTTAATAAATAAAACAAATGGAAACATTAGGATCGCATATTGTTACTATGAAACATTTACCTATTTTCATTGCACTTGGTTCATCCTATACTGAATTTCTAACATTGGTGGTCTAGCTTAAAGGCCAATTTAAAATGGGATATATTGATCCCCTAACTGCTTTGAAGGTACGGGTACTATCCAGCCTGTTTAAGCCTCCATTATTCTCAGACTGGAAAGCCAGTCTGGATGGTTACAACTCTGTTTATAACATAAATTGCCCTTCTTTCGTGTTCCTAAGACCTAAACTAGATGTAGATATATAAGCAAGCTGCCTCTCTGGGGCTAGCTACTGCTGTTGTTACTGTAAGGACCCGAAGGTTCAGAAGTAGTGTGGACCAAGGAGGAAGCAGTACAAACAGAGAAAATTTGAGGTACCGGAGGGCTTAGGCAAAAGAATGGTCAATGTCCAGGCGAGAGGTCAGTCCAAGCAGAATAGGGTCAAAACGATGAAGCAGGCAGAGGACAATACACAGGAATCAATATAAATCAAACAGGAAGTCACACCCAGGAATGCAAGAAGCGAAACCTATAATTGGGCAATGCCTAATAGTTTGCAGGCTCCATAAATAGGCCACAATTGGCGCCAAAACAAGTGCGTCTGTTTCCGACGCCGGCGTGAGTGTTCCTATGCCGGTGCGCCACTTCCAGCGCGAGCGTTCCTACGCCGGCGCGTCACTTCCGGTGCGAGCGTTCCTACGCTGGCACGTCACTTCTGGTGCGAGCGTTCCTACGCTGGCACGTCACTTCCGGCGCGAGCGTACACGTGGGCCTTGTGGGCGCCACCATCTTGGACGGAACAGCATCTGGGACCCAGGTAAGTAGATTTCCTTACAGTTACGGAGAGCTGTAAGATTTACTTTCCAACATCTGCAGACCTAAAATTGTGAGCCCCTGTATTAAGAATTATTTGTACTTTTCTTTCTTGAGTATTAAAGGTAAACTGTCATGGGAAAACATGGAAAAACATGTTAATAGTGCCGCTCCAGTAGACTTCTGCACTGAAATCCATTTCTCAAAAGAGCAAACAGATTTTTTTTATATTCAGTTTTGAAATCTGACATGGGGCTAGCCATTTTGTCAATATCCCAGCTGCCCCGGTCATGTGACTTGTGCCAGCACTTTAGGAGGGAACTTCTTTCTCGCAGGGTGTTTTTTTTCCTTCTCAATGTAACTGAATAGTATGCAGCGGGACATGGGTTTTTACTATTGAGTGCTGTTCTTAGATCTACCAGGCAGTTGTTATCTTGTGTTAGGGAGCTGTTATCTGGTTACCTTCTCATTGTTCTTTTGTTAGGCTGCTGGTTGGGGAAAGGGAGGGGGTAATATCACTCCAACTTGCAGTTCAGCAGTAAAGAGTGATTGAAGTTTATCAGAGCACAAGTCATATGACTTGGGGCAGCTGGGAAATTGACAATATGTCTAGCCCCATGTCAGATTTCAAAATGAAATATAAAAAAATATGTTTGCTCTTTTGAGAAATGAATTTCAATGCAGAATTCTTCTGGAACAGCACTGTTAACTGATACATTTTGAAAAAAAAAATTTTTCCCATGACAGGATCCCTTTAAGTTGTTGATAGACTGTATTGAAAACAACCTCCAGCTATGGAAATAGTTACAGAAGTCCATTAGTAAATTGCTGGGTTATTTATATGCTTTATACATGCCTGCAGTACTCCTTTTAATAGGCCTTAATGACTGATTTCAGTAAGAAAGACTCCATGTAATGGATGTCTTAATGGAGTGTAATTTTGATATTTTGAGATAATGTGATATAGTGTATGAATGTTAAGGACATATATGAAACACTTGCAATATCGGGGAGATTTTGGACTTGGTTGCATTGTGTCTTTATAGTCTAATAAAATCTAAGTGCAGTTATAATTACTGGGTATGGTCTACTCCTATGGTGTTTAGTATTCTGAACCTACAAGGGAATGCCATGACTTTAAAGTCTGGGGATGTTCATTGTCTTTTTATGTGGATTTGGTCACCCACCATGTTTATTTAAGAAACATATTGGAATTCAAATCATGTATGGATGAGAATGGTCCCTTCCTGTCTGTCTTAACAATCATTTTGGCCAGCTTGCTACTAACCTTGTACACCATTTCTATTTATCATGTCATCATTGCAGGGTGGGTCTTTAAAATAGCACACCTATCCAAACTTTGTGTCTGTGTTTTATAAATTTTCTTTTCAAATGTTTTCTGCTATTATAATTTTGTAATCAATCTGATTTGTACCTTCGGACCTGGTTTTCAAAATTTGAATCACTAATTGAAACTGCCCTTACTCTTAGCTCAGACACTGGCCACTCTAATTTATTACATAGGTGTCACTGTAGACATCCTGAGTACCCAGTAGGACATGGTGAACATCAGAGAATGAGGGTATTTCCAGCTCTCCCATAGAAACCAGACATAATCTCAGAACTCAATTTTAATGATGTTAAAGATGCTACACCAACATTGGACAGCTTTTTCAAGATGTTATCTTTTTAGCATTAATTAGGCCAGGAGAACTTGGAAACCTTTACGAAACACAAAGTTGCATATTCATCTGTTGCTTTTTCGTTTAGGTGTCCGATACTTCATTCTTGAGCCCTCAAGAAACATACTTTGGGGAATTTTTGGAGAAACATGGGAAATTTTGTTGTTGCAAAAGTCAGTAGGTATGTTTTTTTGTTCCAGTTAGAATAATAAATTTTGATATCTTGCCAGTTCTGTAATTATGGGTTACTGTACTGAAACCTGTAATGAAGGTTACGTTTCATTGTAACCTGTTGTCCAGTGATTTTCCTCGATTGGGTGATGCAGAAATGATTTTCAGACTGTACCTACTCTATCCTTCAGAGTTATTTCACATTAAGCAGTAACTACACCAATGTGTTTATATTAATAAAAAAAAATTGTACATTATATAATATTTCTGTAATTTTTGCGGTTTAGTAGCTGTGAAAATGTTTCAGTTTTTACACAATTGTAACCACCAGGGGGAGTTTATCTAATTTTTTTTTATTGGCCCATTTATTAAACTCAAATTTATCTGATTGAGTTTTGATAGGGGAAAACTCGAATTATTATTGTACTCCAAAGCTGCTAAAAATCTGAAATTTTAAAACTGTCGAGGTCCGAAGTCAATTGAGTTGTCCCTGAAGTTGTTTCTTGACATAGTGATCTGATCTGGATAATCCAATAAAGTTGGGATTTCCATACAATAATCTGATAAATTGAGTTTTCAAAACAACAATTGGATAAAGTAAAGTGTCTTTCGTATAATGTGAATTCATGCTTGATTTTGTGGTTGTTTTTTCGCTCTGAATTTTTCAAGAACAATTATTGATAAATGAGTTTTAGTAAATAACCTTAGGTTATTTATCAAGGAGGTTCAGTGGTAACTGTGCAAATGTAAAGCAGTTCAAGGCATATAATCATAAATAGGTGTTAGTTGGCTTTTTCATACACAGACTGGGGCTATCCCATCATGCTCTCCATTGAGAAAGTGTCACTACAATGACTTATTATTATATGAGATCTGATCTTTATGAACAGTAAAATGTAATCAGAAGCTCCTTAATAATGCCATGGACTGTAAAACATGTATATATAGTGTAACACTGCATTGTGAATATCAAGGGATAGTGCAAATAAGGGAAGGCAACTATTCATTGAGTGTCCCAAAGTAATAGCACAATGCTGGCTTAGATTCAGTAGTATTTAACAGTGGCAGAGTCCAAGGTAAAACAAGCTTTATCTGGCCTTATTATTTTATAACATAGTACCTCATAGCAGTTGATCATCCAGGGCTGTTAGTGGTGCTGGGAGATGTACTGGAGGAACACTTTAAGGGCCAAGGGTTGGGCATCACTGATATAATGGGTCCATAAATACAACTCTGCTTAGATAAATACCACCAATATATGTAGTCAATCAGAAAGTCAATCAGAATGAAGTCAATAAGGAAAAACTCTGAGGATGTATGTTATAGGGGAGTAGTTAAGAAACAAATTAGGGGTGATTTACTTTGCACACCCCTTACTGCTCATGCAGACAGCTATGGTTCTAGCTAAGCTCTGCATCTAGTGCTAGAAAAAAGAATCCAGCACGGGGTGCAGAGCACATCATCAAGGGGCACAGGCCAGCCCAATACTTAGAGCCTGCCATAGGGCAGGTAGTGGGTATAGAGCCTTGTTAGTGCCTACATCTGTTTTGTGTATTTTTGGCATTCTGCACCCTGCCTTTTTTGACATAAATGAGAACTAATATTTCTTAAATATGGAGTAAATTATTTTCTCACAGTAGAATAACAAAGGACATGTTGGTCCCTATTCTTACCACCTGAGCAACCAGTATTTACACTAGTAGTTAACCCTTCTATTTTGCAATTTTTTTTTGGCATAGAAAATCCATGGGCTCCTAAGTTACCTTGGCCACAAAACATCCCCTGAAGATATAAGCTATTGAGAAATAATACATAATTCATGTAAGTTATATATTTAGGTTTAGATCACTTTGCATCACTATAAACAAGATTTTTGTTTCACTGTGTCTACAGTTTATTCAGCTCTATACTTGTTATTGGTGTCTGACCTGTCTGAATGTCTGCTAACAGAATTTAGCCCTGGTCTTTCCCAAAATAGATTGTGAGGCTCTTTGTAGTGCTCAGACATAACAAAATGTTATTGTAATGTGATGAGCTGTGATGATGATGGAAATAAAGGCAAGAAGCATTAAAGACAGAAGAGAAAAATCACAGACACAACAATGATGCCATTATATGTACGTTTACGTTTTTTTCAGGATGGAAAAAATATTGCAAAAATAAATGTTAAAGGGCAAACATATCATCGTAAAGAAAACATTTATCTTACATTTATAAAATGTCTTTTTCGTCATATGAAATAAAAGAAGATTAACATTAAAACAATATCTCATGTCCAAAGTTTCATCATGGTATGGTGGAGATTACTGCAAAAGTTCTTTCATTTTAAAGTCAAGTTACATTAAATATTTTTTGTATCCTGCATAAAATAGGTAATTCATTAAAATATATGTTTATGGCACTGCAAGAATACAAAATCCTTTTTTTTAATTATACGTAAAAAGATCTGTCATACATGTTATCAACTGTTTTTTTGTGGGATCAAAATGAGTGAAGAAATATCATTTGAATATAATATACCAAATAAAACCATAAGATGCACAAAGAAATGTTGTACTAATGACTCAACACTAGGGGGCAGATTTACTAATGGTCGAATTGTCAAGGGTTTTTAACCCTCAAATTCGACTGGCGAATATTTGGCAAATAAATATTTGCCAAAATCGAATAAAATA
>CM044447.1:66612228-66666906 GCA_024363595.1 Xenopus borealis
TTAGGGGTATCAAATACAAGACATGGACAAATTAAAACCAATGGGGTCCTGTTGCTTATACAGTTCTATATCTGGGCATTACATTTCCTGACGATGCTCTGCCACGAAGATACATGAGATTTTCAACTTGTACTTTGATTAATAGGTATTAGCATTCATTTCCATTTTATTCAGGAATGCATTTCCGGACCACATTTCTGGAATATTTTTTTTGTGATGGTTTATATTAATCTGTATTCAGTCGGGATGAAGTGATGGGGAATAGTCAACACAGATTAACCCCTTCAGTTTCAATGCCTTTTATCAGTATTGCATAACAAATATGCAATTAACAAAATGCTATGAAGTGAAATAGGTATTTGATACAATAACCATTTACTCTTGTGTGCATAGACATTAGCTTCAATGGTACAATCAGTATTTCTTTTTATTTCTTTTTTTTTATTTCTTTTGCATCTCAGTTTAAGATAACAGAATCTTAAAAGAAAATTAAACTTGTGTGGTAGGCATAATTTGCCATGAAATGAGCCTGTTCCCCCAGTACATCTTTATATTTATATAGCTCCTTTAATTTTGTACACTGCTGTTGAATCTGCATACACAGTAAAAAAAAATATTTCTTTTTTGGAAAAAAAATGAGTGAAAATTCAGTATTTATCCCCATTGGATAATGCAGATTAGGGATTTACTGTCTAATTTTAACAAGTGTAAAAACACAACACCATAGGAGTCATTTACAAATGCAACTGCAATTTTAGACACAAATTGAAATGTATTTTTTATCCATAATGCAGTGGTTTATCCAATATTTCAGTATAATTGCAGACAAACTCTGTCTTGTACCAGATGTACCAGATACATCAAAATGTACACAACTGTGAATGTGCTTTGATAAAATCTAATGTATGTTGTGTCTAGTGCTTTCAGATAGGAGGTTGCATCTCTTCTGGAGTACGTTTTCAAAATAACATTTGTGTCCCCTCCACTGGAATCAAGTCTGGTGCCCCTATTAATGCAACCCTCTGTGGGATCAACAAAGCTACTACCAAGTCCATGGTGGGAGTTACCCCATCAATATGTGTAACTGGTCACTTAGCCAGGCGCAAATTCATTACCACTAAGCTAATTCAATAAATAACAAATGTGGCATGCCCTTCAAATTAGTTTAAAACAATTGTTAACACATAAATCTTTAATAGTTCAGACTTTTGAAGGCAGCCCCCCTTTAGAAAAAGCATTTTTTACAAGTTTAATGCATTTCTGGGTTACGGGATATGATGTCACTGACATAAGACTAAGGAAGGTGTAGCTTCCTTTTTCAGTTTGCCTTGTCTGAGGTGGCAAAGTAAACTCTGACGCATTCGCATCTTAGTAAAAAAAAAGTCGCCTGGCAATAGGGTGCCCTGGAACATTAGCGATTTTCTCATTCACTAGTGAATGAACTATACACCTGTTAGTGAATTGGCAGTGTCACTACGTATGGGATTTCTGGCCAATTATTACTAGCGTCAGCTACTTTGCACTTTAGTGAATGTACCCCTATGGGGATTGCCTTCAAAAGTCTGAACTATTAAAGATTTATGCGTGAACTATTGTTTTAAACTAATTTGAGGGGCATGCCACATTAGTTTAAGGGTGGGCTCATATCTTGGGGATTAGAGGATCACTTCTGTCTTTATTATGGCTCATTGGACATGTGTTTGAAAAAGTGCCCACTTCAAGCATTTGCACCAACATTATTAATAAAGACATACGACTTTTAGGCACCCGCTCTATTCAAATTAACCTAAGTGTAAGAGTGTTTGCAAAGTTTCTGTAGGCTAGCAAAAATTCGCCAGCGTTTGGCTGCTAAAAAAAAACATAGCATTTTAGTGAATCAGTGTAGTATTAACAAATTTGCACCTGGCGAAGTGGTGTGGGGTGTGTCGAAGCACCATGCAAATCTTTATTTTGCACTAGGGGGTAGTGATGGGCGAATCTAGGCAGATTCGCTTTGCTGAAAAATTCGTAGTCGACACGTCATTTTCGTCGCGCGTCTCGTTTTTTTTTTTTTGTCAGCCGAATTTTCGCCAGGCGAATTTTTGCAGGTGTTTCGCGAATTAATTCGCCGGCGGCAAATCGCGGGAATTCGCCGCAAATTTGCCGCTGGCCCATCCCTACTTGGGGGTACAAAGATGACTGTATTAGTAGCAATTTTATTTACCTCTTAAAATATGACCATATACCTTTCTCAGCTATGATATTGTTAATATTCTAAAAGGCATCTGTAAAACTTACTTTTTGCGGGGCACACTTCATATTATAGAGCAGTGATGCTAAGAGTAGATTGACAGACATTGATTAGTGTGTGGGAACTATGTGTAGGATTGTGTCCAGATAAGAATACAGGACTTTTCTCTTCTGTGACAGTGATATATGCCTATAGATTCTAGCAGCCAGCTGTAAAAGGAGACAGAAAATTAAGTACTGAACAGCACTGGGAAGTTTTACCACAGCTGCAATAGATCTATTTTAGGGAAAGTACACGATAACAGAAGATGAAAGCTGTTAACTTAAAACCTATATTGTTGTGGATGTAACAGCACCTACTTTTATTGTCGCCAGCCATGGTAATACTTTATTAACACTGCATTATGATATATATTCAAAATCGAATAACCTTTGGAACATATCTCAGCACTGACAAATACAAAGTCGTTTATGACCTATAGCAAGAAGTTTACTAGTAAACTAGTTTTCAACATGGTACTTGGAAGAGCCATACCCACAGGAGTAGCTGTATGAAACCTAGAAGATAATTTAAGAAACACAGAGCACAATACAAGAATAATCTTTATAGTGAGCAACATAGTTAATTTTCCTATGGAGGCGGTTTAGGAAACATCAATACTCTGAAACAAATTAAATACTCATCTGCTATACTTAAACTTGATAGTAACCTTCCACCATGTTCCCTCATTGCACTTTAATGGAGAAGGAAAGTTTAAAACTAAGTAAGCTTTATCAGAAAGGTCTATATGAATATACTAGTAATGTTGCTCTGAGTCCTCTGTCAAAAGAAACACCACATTTATTTCCTTCTATTATGTATACATGGGCATCTGTATCAGACTTTTTGTTTTCAGATGAAACCTCCAGGGCTTGGGCTTGAGCGTTCTCAGTTTGCTCCTCTCTACATCTCTTCTCCCCCTCCCTGCTGTAATCTGAACTGAGAGCTATGAAAGAGTAGGGTGAGACTCAGACAGGAAGTGATGTCACAGCAAGCTAATATGGCAGCTGCTATCCTAAATAATTATAGTCTACAACTGTTTACTCAGGTATTGAAAAACATTCTAAAGAATAAAACATGGTATTCTAGTTTGCACTGTTGTGGCTAATCTATTGGCAATAAATTGCCTTGGTAGCTTTACTTCTCCTTTAAAGCTCTCTGCTCCCCAAAGTTGTTACTCAAATGTCATTACAGTTGCAAGAAGATGCTTCAGTGACAACATTGCCTTCTAGTGTTATGCCCCTCATCTTGCCATTCTATTAAAAAAGGGATTACTGTACAATTTTCCCTTGCATATATTACACTGTAGTTAACCCTAACATCGAAACAGTAGGTGTTTAGCATAACGAAATATGTCATCAATGCCTCCAGTGCTGACTGTAAAAACAGAGAAAAGGATTCAGTCATTTTAAAACTCCTTCTATTGTTATAAGAAATAGATGAAATCTTCAGATGTGTTTAACATTTGAAGCATTATGAAAAGGAAATCAAGGACTGTGTGAAAATGTACTAAACAGAATAAATATGCCTGCAAGGGCTTAAATGAATATAGGGTTAATTTAAGAGAGTCAAGATATAATTATATAACAGCGCCACAGGCTACAGAAAAAAACAAATAAAAGAACCTAATGCAATCATATTCAGTGCAGTCACCAAAGTGTTTCAACATTAATCTTTGTGTGTCTTGAACCACAGAAAGTCTGTGCACAGATTTTTCGAGTGTGTTTAAAAGTGCTATAGTGATTTCTACAAGGCGTTTTCTCCAAAATAAAATTAAGTCAAACAAAGTGCTTTTAAAGCTTGATTCAAAAGATAAAATGAATTAAAATAAGGTGCAATGATGTTTTCTTCAATCCGTTATCAATATCAATATCAGGGTATTCCTTTTTAAAGACATTTAAAAGCATTAAATTGTCTTTACTGACATTAAAATGTCTTTACAGAAAAATGAATGCTCTGCAGTTGATATTGCTATGCTGTTTTGAAATTAGGAATCTTGTAAGTATAAAAGTACAACCTTCTTATACAAGTATCTATCATGCCAGTTTTCCCTACAAAGATATGTTATAGGGCTCTCAGGGGTAATTCTGATGGACAATTCAAACATTAGTGTAATAGAAAAATTGTTGTTGAATAGTAACAACAGTGTTGCTACTTGCTGTGATTCGTAGTATAACAATTTTGCCTGGAGGCACTTCTTTTAAGCAGTCTATAACAGAACAGGCCTGCAGGCTATACTTATATATATATTGTATTAATTATCTGTATTACTTTGCATGTAGTAATGCACCTATACAAATAATACAAAGAGCACAATAGCCTGCACCATGGGGTTGTACCTAATCTTGTAAAATTAAGAAAAAAAGGACTTCCTTGTATAAAAGTCATTTGTATTATTATTATTAATTATTATTATTATTATTGTTCATTTGCTTTCCAGATATAAATGGTAAATATATAAACTAAACACCTTTAAAGGCAAGCACCTATAAAGTACACATACTGTAGGACTAATAACTAAGTAATTTATATAGGTTTTACCATAAAAATATGAAGCCATCACCAATCGTTTACTTGTGTGCTGGATCATAACTACTTTTAGGCATGTTAAATATTATTATATTTTGGCATGCTCTCAGAAAAAGTGTCTCCCTAATGACTAAATTCATCTTACAGGATGAGCATTCTCCAATTGTATAGAATGTTATAATAATTATAATATTATTATTCACTTAAACAAAATATACACAGGTTGATGTATTAAATTTCTTTATTAAAGGTTGCAAATGAGTGTACATTCTTTCTTTCCCAGTCCCAAGAAAAGCAATATATAGACACCATACTAATGCAAATACAAGGAATGCTTCAAAACACAGCACAGACTTTAATTATTGTCTTTCGAAATGCTTTGCAGCGCTCCCTAGGGACATACAACTAAGGATGATTAGAGTTCAGCAAGCGACAAAATTTATTTTCTTCCTATTTAAGTGTTGGATAATGTATTAAGGTTCTTAAGTAAAAATTATATTCAGATAGTTCTAGGTCTCCTCTGAACACATATTAGCAGCTACTCTATGTAACACTGCAAAAATTAATCAGTTGGGAACTGATGGAGAATAGGAAGTCTTTACTGAAAACGAGCTTAAGTCTATTAGCATTTTTTTTTAATTCTGTGGTTTCTGAAACAGAACAATAACAATGAAGAAAAAGATGTATTGCATTCTGTAATAGCTAGCCTCAACCCAAAGAATATCTGTAAATAAGAAACTTTTGTTTTATTTGAATAAAAAGTAACTTCCCTTGTGTTTTGTTGTGGGTTGTAAAAATGTATGCCAAAGAAAAGATTATCAAGAAGAATATATGTGCCCTTCACATTCCTAGGATCGCTACTGACCCAGGGTCCCTAATAGCCAGGAAATTGAAGTGTATGTGAAATAGGGTTCATGCAAATGCTATAAGGGATAGGTTAATCAGTAAAATGTAAGCCAATTTTTCTTTGATACTGACCAGTAGTTGTAGAGCAGTGATCACCAACCAGTAGCTCATGAGCAACATATTGCTCTCCAACCCCTTGGATGTTGCTCCCAGTCGCCTCAAAGCAGGTGCTTATTATTAAATTCCAGGCTTGGAGGCAAGTTTTGATTGTATCAAAACCAGGTGTACTGCCAAACAGACCCTCAAAGTATTTTGGCAATCCCCATAGGGGCTACCAAATGGCCAATCACAGCACTTATTTGGCACCCCAAGAACATTTTTCATTCTTGTGTTGCTCTCCAACTCCTTTTACTTTTGAATGTTGCTCATGGGTACAAAAGGCTGGGGATCCCTGTTGTAGAGGAATAGAAAAGAAAAGCAAAAACTCAATGATGCCCTGGGGGCCTTTATGATGTTACTCTGATACTTGCTAAAGTACAGATTTGACAAATTGTAATTTTACAATGAAATGTTATGTACTCCAATCCTCATTATTTTCTCTTCTCTTTGTACCTAGTCTTTAAATGACTATGTATGATAATTAGCATAATAGCAATATTCCACAGGAAGGGTGAAATGCATATGTAATGTGTTTGTATTGTGAATTCAGATTTCAGAAATAATTTTATGTGTATTTGAATAAGTTACACTAACTTGTACTTTCTTTTTACTAAACAGTTAGAGTATCTATTTCTTGGGCAATAGGAGTCCTTTACAAAATGCAGTGTACAAAGGGCAATTGTGAATACAAATCACTATGTTTTTACCCAGGATGCAACATATATCTAGACTAATTACAACCATGCTCCAAGTCTGCCACATATTTACTTGATGCATGAAAACAGACACTAACTGGGTGCAAATTGTGTCAGTAGTTTTCAGAGTGGGGGTGGAATCATTTCTGGAGTATGCATTCAAAGTGGTCTAATTCACTGGGCATCTCTTGATGCCACTGTGGGAACCTTGGAGCCACAGTCAGGTCCATGGTATGGTAGTTACATGGTTTTCCAGCATCAATAGATGACATTGAGCACCATTCATCCGAGGAGGCATGCATTAGCAGTCATTTGAATGTGCAGGTACCTTAATTAATGACATCAATATGCACTTCCCATTGCACCTTAGAGCACCTGCACTTGCAGCTGCATTGATAATTAGCATTTAATTAGTAGCTTAGTATAGATTAATATTAGTCTGTTAGATAGGGCAAAAGGCATAAACACTTTTTTTGATTCATATCTCAGTTTCAAGGAACATTGAACTTTAATTTAATGTATTCCCACCTTAACTTAGATTTTTGGATACAGACAGTAAATAACATTGGATTAAATAGTATATTAAAGGGATACTGTCATGACAAAAGATGTTTTTTTTTTCAAAATGTATCAGTTAATAGTGCTGCTTCAGCAGACTTCTGCACTGAAATCCATTTCTCAAAAGAGCAAAGAGATTTTTTATATTCAATTTTTAAATATGACATAGGGCTAGACAATTTGGCAATTTCCCAACTGCCCATGTGATTTGTGCCAGCGCTTAAAGGAAAACTATACCCCCAAAATGAATAATTGAGCAACAGATAGTTCATATCAAATTAAGTGGCATATTAAATAATCTTACCAAACTGGAATATATATTTAAGTAAATATTGCCCTTTTACATCTCTTGCCTTGAACCACCATTGCATGATGGTCTGTGTGCTGCCTCAGAGATCACCTGACCAGAAATATTTCAACTCTAACTGTAACAGGAAGAAGTGTGGCAGCAAAAGACACAACTCTGTTAATTGGCTCATGTCACCTAACTTCATAGTTTGTTTGGTATCTTTGTGTGCACCATTGGATCCTAGGATCCCAGGAGACTGTCCTTATTTTTTAAAATGACAATTTTCTATTTATGATTACCCAATGGCACATGCTACTAAAAAGTGTATTATTATGAAAATGGTTTATTTATATGAAGCAGGGTTTTACATATGAGTTGTTTTATGCAATATCTTTTTATAGAGACCGACATTGTTCAGGGGTATAGTTTTACTTTAAGGATGGAACTACTTTATGGCAGGCAGTTGTTTTTTTCCTTTTCAATATAACTGAAGGAGTCACAGGGGACATGGGTTTTTACTATTGAGTGCTGTTCTTAGATCTACCAAGCAACTGTTATCTTGTGTTAGGGAGCTGTTATCTGGTTGCCTTCCCATTGTTCTGTTTTTAGGCTACTGGGGGGGTGATATCACTCCAACTTGTAGTACAGCAGTAAAGAGTGAATGAAGTTCACATGACTTGGGCAGCTGGGATAATGACAATATGTCTAGCCCCATGTCAGATTTGCTCTTTTGAGAAATGGATTTTAGTGCAGAATTCTGCTGGAGCAGCACTATAAACTGATGCATTTTGAAAAAAAAATAAACATTTTTTCCCATGACAACATCCCTTTAATATCCCAAAATGCAATATAATATAATTAAGAAATGGTAAACATTGTAGGGAACATTATTTCTTGACATGCCAAAATAAAGTTCCAACCCAACAATTGTTTGGGTCCCTTAGAACCCAACATTATGTTAAATTCCCAAGCCCCCTAACTACATACTTGCATATACATTGCCCACACAAATGGAAATAAGATGATTCTAAAAACTTTTAGTTTGATTTGGCTTGTCTCTCCATCTATGAATCATACACCATGTCTAGATCTTGATGTTTTCCAGTAACTCCCTCTTCCTTGATGAGCATATGGGAAACCAGAATTTTGTTCTAGATGATGTCTGACATTTTAATAAATATAGTGTTTAGTCATGACAATTAGTGATGGGCGAATTTATTCGCCTAGGTCGAATTCGCGGCGAATTCCCGCGATTCGCCGCTGGCGAATAAATTCGCGAATCACCAGTGAGCGACTCCTTTCTCTAGAAATTCGCGAATCTCTAGGCGAAGCGAATCGCGGGAGATTCGCCCATCACTAATGACAATCAGTAGATCTATCATTCCAAATGAGTTCATATTAATTTATATATCCTGTTAATATAAATATAATTCATACAATGTAACATTTAGGGGGTTATTTATTAAGGTTTGGGTTTTTTTAGGTTATTTTTTGGTCAAAATGTTTTTTGAATTTTTTTTGACCCTGGAAATAGCTTGAATCTAAAACCTGTCAAGGACATGTAGGAGTGAATGGCAGAGGTCACTTGAACCATTTTAAGATGTTAATGGCCTTAATTATGTTTTTCCAGAAAACTCAATCAATTTGAAAGATTCCAGCAGAAAACTCAATTATTTGAGTTTTTTGGGTTTTGCAACTCAAACTCACTGGATCAAGTTTTTCCCACTGGAGTTTTTTTTTTTTTTAAATAAGAAACCATTCGAATGTGAGTTCATTGCAGTTCATTCCAGTTCATTAGAGGCATAAAATACATTTGACTTTTGATAAATAACCCCCATAATTAATAGTTCAAAATAAAGAAGAGAAATGTAGGGATTATGGTGCTGAATAGTATTAAAGTATTTTAATTGCTAGTATGAAAGTACTTTAATAGCGGAGAGACTCTATGTTGGTATATTTGGTAATCATTGACTGACGCCATGATTATAAATTTATGAGTAGTGATGGGCGAATTTATTCGCCAGGGTCGAATTCGCGGCGAATTCCCGCGATTAGCCGCTGGCGAAAAAACGAGTCGCGCATAGTTTTTGACGCGACGCGCCGAAAACGACGCGACACGCGCCGAAAGCGTCCCGCAACTCGTTTCGCGAATTTTTCACCGATTCCAGAATTTCTCTAGAAATCGCGGGAGATTCGCCCATCACTATTTATGAGCAATAAATGATTCCCCCATATAATGCAGCTAAAGAGTAAAACACACAACCAATGTACATGATATGTGCAGCACCAGTAATATGTGTGGTAAAATTTAAATATATGAATAATATTTATCTAAAAATTATGTAGCTTTCAAATGTTCACAATGAATGATGATCAGTTGGAAATGAAATGGATGGTAAATGTTGTTCATGCAAGGTAAGTGAAGTCCACGGGTACAAATCATTTTACCTTTGATCCTTACCTATGATTCTAATAAAAACATTGAACATTTCATCAGGACATCACTGCTTATTATTAGCATTACTTCTATAAACAAGATAAGACGGATTATACCATTTAACTATGTTTAATTTGATTGCCTTCTTTCTCTCTCTCTCTCCTCTATACTTCTGCATATATCTTCTGCACTCCAACATCCATCAAACTATCCTGAAATTGTAATCTCCTCTTCACTGCTCCCATCACCCTCTCTCAATCTAAGCACCCTTGTGTTGTTAAATCTCTTATACCCCCTCAATCCATTAAACAATACAATGCTCACACTGTCAAATCTAGGTCAGACCCTATCTCACTTTCCTTATTACTATTACTGGCAGCTGGGGACATCTCCCCAAACCCTGGACCCACTCACTCATTCCTACCTGTACCTATTCCCTCTCTCAGGTGTTTCACAATGTTTTCTCCTGTCTCTAAGATCATACACACTTCTAATCCTGCAAACCTTATTAGCATAAAGCCAGCACCCTCTCTCCCATTTGTCACAGTCGTCCATGATCTATTTATATCCAAATCACTTCACCTTCTGGCTATCACTGAAACATGACTCTCTGACACTGCTTCACCTGCTGCCCTTTCCTATGGAGGCTTCTCACTTAGTCACACCCCACTGTGACTGTGACCCCACTGCATGACCGTCAAGGTGGTGGGTTTGGATTTAGATTTCTTCTCTCCCCCAAATGTAGGTTTCAAAATCTAACCACACCAACTTCTTTGTCCTTCACCTATTTTGAAGTTCACAGCATACATTTATTTTCTCCAATCTCTCTGCGTGTTGCTGTTATATATCGCCCCCCCCAGTACCTACTCTACTTTCTTAGATCACTTGGCTGCTTGGCGTCCATCCTTTCTCTCCAGCGAGACACCTGCTCTCATTTTAGGTGACTTCAACATTCCTATTACAACTCTGCTTCCATTGCCATCTTTAAACTCTCACTAACAACTTAATTTGATCTCTCTCAGTGGACCGACTCACCTACCCACATTGAGGTTCATGATCCTGATCTTATATTCTGAGCCCATCCAACTCTCCTTACCCCCTATTTGACCATCACCTACTCTGCTTTCAGATAACATTTTCACCTGCACTATCACAACCATCTATTTCCACCTGCATGTACAGAATCCTTAACACATTTGATCCACAACAATTATCAGCACAATCTCCATCTCTCATATTAACAATCTTTCCTGTCCAAATAGGGCAACTCTCTACAACGATACTCTTTCAACAGCTCTTGTCTCCCTTGCTCCTTCTACCACCCCTCACAGATGAACAGCTAAACCCCAACCCTGGCACTCTAGTGTAATTCAGTACCTCACAAGATTTAGTTGATGAGCTGAACGACAGTGGAGAAAGATCCTGAGTTCATCCACTTCAAATTCATGCTCTCCTGCTACATTTGAGCTCTATCAATAGCTAAAGAACAGTACTTCTCTTCTTTAATCTCCACTCTGCCCTCTAAATTGCAGTGACAGTTTGCCATATTTAACTCACTCTTATGCCCCCTCCACCTATTAATAAAACTGCTCAAGATCGTGCTCATTTCTTTAATGAAAAAAATCGATCTCATTAGACTGAGCATACCATATGACAACAATCTCAGACTCACGTGCAGTCCACTCACTTTTCAGTCATTCACCACTACAACACTACATGAAGTTAGAAAACTTCTAACCTGCTCAAAATCCGCAACCTGATCCCTTGACCCCAAACCCTCTCACCTTCTGAATCCAATATGATACACTCTCTTCTGCACTTACCCGTCTATTTAACTTTTCACTCTCTACTGGAATTTTTCCATCCAAACAAGCACTAATCACTCCTATCCTCAAAAAGCATTCCCTTGATCCCAGCTCTCCTGTCAACTATTGTCCAGTTTCCCTTCTTCCATTCACTTCCAAATTACTGGAAAGGCTTGTTTACAAATGCCTGATCCAGCATCTCACTCACAATTCCCTTCTTGATCCCCTGCAATCTGGCTTCCACCCAACACACTCAACTGAAACCGCACTCACAAAAAGTAACCAATGATCCTGGCAAAGTCATACTCATCCTTGTAGATCTCTCTTCAGCCTTTGGCACAGTTGACCACCCACTCCTCTTAGACATTCTATACTTACTCAGCTGGCATTGGTGACACTGCTCTTTCATGGTTTACATCTTATCTGTCTGACCGTTCCTTTAAAGGTGCCTTCAGTAACTCTACTTCTATTATGTTTCCTCTCTCTGTCAGAGTTCCTTAAGGCTCTGTTCTAGGCCCCCTGCTGTGGACTTTTGGACTTCAGTATCATCTTTATGCTGATGACACCAAACTCTACTTATCTATTTCTGACCTTTCTCCTTCTGTTCTTTCCCAAATTACAGACTGTCTCTCTGTTGTCTCCTCCTGGATGTCACACACAGCATCACTGGAAACAGAACCTTTCAAAACATAAATCATTTTATTTCATCCATCCCCTGTCCCTCAGATATCACAGTAAACAACACCACGTTTCATTCTACCACACAGGCACACTGCCTAGGAGTTATACTAGACTCACATCTGTCTTTTTCACCACACATCCAAACACTTTCATAATCTTGTCATATTCTACTGCACAGCATTGCCAAAATATGACCATATCACAGTTCAGAATCAACCACAACACTTATTCAATGTAATAAAAGCTCTGGTGGTCTAGTGGTGCAGCGGGGAAGCCCACCATGCCATTGGCGGGGACACCCGCCATGCCATCTTCCCTCTCCTGTGCCTGTTTCTTAGTGCACGCGCGGTGCAAATTTCCTGTATTTATAGGCGCATTGACGCGATTATGTCAGCGTGCAATGGCGCCAAATTCAAAAGTATTTAAAGGGGTAATCTGTATTTTTTCACTGCCCATTATAGGAGTTTGTTCCTGGTGCGTCTGAGCATTGTGCTATCTGTATTTCTGATTCTGATTCCAGTTGTGACCTCTGCCTGGCTTTTTGATGATTCTGACATTCTGTATCTTGACCCCTTGCCTAATTACTCACTCTAATTCTGCTTAAACCTCTGATTGAGGCCCTGCCTGACGTCATTTGTACTTTGCTTGCCCCGACCTGGCCTGATCTGACTACGAATTTTGTCTATGCCTTGTACCACGATCTTCTGCCCAAAAAGTCTTTGCATTACAGTTGTGCCCCTTAGCTTGTTCAGAACCCCTCACTTTGCACCTCTCTTAATAAGACCTGGCGGCATCTGATTAGCCAAGGGCTCCTCCTGAGATGAAAGATGGCTGTTATTGGGGGAAGCAAGAGCCGAGAACAGGGTGCCTAGCATCGGTTCTGAATTTAGGGTGCCAACCGTTACATTCAATCTCTTATCATCTCCCTCCTTGATTACTGAAACTTAGTCATCGCAGGTTTTCCAACAAGTCACCTTTCACAATCTAAAGGCAGCTGCTCCCATATGCATGTCCATTCACTGGCTCCTAATCTCCTCTAGAATCAAATTCAAATAACACTCACATTCAAGGTCCTTAAGAATGAAGCAACTCCCTATATTTAATCTTTGATCTCCAAATACACTCCTTCATGCAACCTTCACTCTGCTTCTGACCTTGCACTTGCACACATCACTTCTGCCAATCTCATTCACAAGACTTCTCTTGGGCTTGTGCTTTTCTCTGGAACTCTGCCTTGAGCTGTCAGACTTTCTCCTTGTTTCCAAACTTTCAAATGACCCTTAAAGACCCACCAGTTTAAAGAAGTTTATTTAATGTACCTTAATCAATCAATCAATCACTACTGTATCATAAATCAAAAAATTGTTTCTAAAATCCTAAAGTCTCAATTATACCCTAACCTAGTTGGTAAACTTTAATTTGTAAGGTGCTCTAATCCTATTGTAATCTGTAAATCCTTGTTTGTTATCCTCCATTTATTCCCTGTTATTTATTACCTGTGTTATAACTAAGGTAAAGCACTGAGTATCTTGTCAGCACTATAAAAATAAATGGTGATGCCAATGATAATCAGTAGAATTTTATTCATGATGAGTGCATTGATAGTTAGTGATGGGCGAATCTCCCGAGATTCGCTTCGCCGAAAAATTAGCGAAACGAGTCGCGGGATGCTTTTGACGCGTGTCACATCAAATTTGCTTGCGTCGAGTCATTTTCTGCGCGCGACGCAGCGTTTTCGGCGCGTTGCGTCAAAAACAACTCGCGACTCGTTTTTTAAGTGAAATTTCGTCAAGCAAAATTTCTCTGGTGATTCGCGAATTCGGCCCTGGCGAATAAATTCGCCCATCACTATTGATAGTATTAAATTAGTGCATGTCCTAATTTTCCCATAAGGAATTTGATCACTATTTTACTGATATTGCAAAAAAAGGTGAAACTAGAACTTTTCCCATAGCTTACAGTACTGTGGGATTAAGTACTCCAGACCAGTCAATTGTTTGGGGGTCTGAGTGCTTGATTTCCATGAAAGCTCAACAAAGTTACATTTCTACAAAGATAAAACAATAAGTTTTGGTCACTTTTATCTCTATATCCCTATAACATAGAAGAAAAAATGAAAACAATCAAGTCAGCACACTAGGAAAATAGTAAAAATATCTTATTATGAACCAAAATGACATGACACATGAACACACAAGGCACATGAACATTTTCGATAATAGGCATGATGCATAATATGAATAAATTCTCACTAATAACAGCCATTAATGGTTGAATCCATTTAGTTTCGTCAAACAATTTGCGAAACGTCAAAAAATTCACGAAAATTATCGAAACACATTGAAGTCAATTGGTGTCAAAATAATCTTGATTTGTGACAATTTTTGACACGAACGATGAGCAACTTTTTTGTCCAAATGCATTAAATTCAATGGGCATCCAAATAATTTTGATGTACAGTATGTATGTGTGTGCCAATTTTGAAGCACAAAATTTTTTTTTGGTGCGGCAGATTTTTTACTGGTGAATTTTCAACACAGTTGGCAAAAACGTTTGTGGGCGGTGAAACATGAAAATTCACAGCAAATCCATGCCCATCACTAATAACAGCCATCATTAAGAACAACAGCTGTCTTAACACTGTAAGTGCTGGGCAAATATTTCTTTATTTCCCTCCTCTGTAGTGTCACTAGCATTTAGTATAATGACAAAAGTGAAAGTTATCCTGGAGATAATTTGTCAATGTAAAAAGAAAGTATTCATTATTAACCTATACTAAAACAGTGGTGGGAGTTTTCCCAAATCAGAACTCTCAAAACAATAAGGTATTATCCATACACTGATATACAGGGAAAAAGTAACATAGTGATATAGCTGTTGAGTGTGAAATGGTGGCCAAACACATTTAAAGCTTCACTTAAATAATACTGATTTAGCACCCAAAGGTTTGAGGAGAAACTAACTGTCAGGATCTGTCTGGATTTAAACCTTGGACTGTGTGATGAGTTGCTGCTGCATTAACCTTAGTGAGCCACTGGAGGCTTTAGAGCTGTTGCTGGTCAGTTACTGGCGATCCATAATCTATACCTTTTGCTCTCTTTCCTCTGCAGAGCTTGCAGAGGACAACAATCTTTGTGACAACAATCTTTTTTTTGTATTGGTATCCATAAAAAGTTATCTTTTTGGAGTATATTGATCTTTTTGGGACTTCACATATAAACAATTCATGGTTTTTTTTCATGCTTGTTCAGCTTCTCAGGTCTTTCTTCACTTCCTATGCAAGTAGAGAGTGAGAGAGTGTAACCATCCTTGGTTCTGTACATAAATACATTCTACATGTACAGTATGTGTAAATGGTCAAAAAAACAAGTAGTTTTGGGCGAATCTCGGGCGTTTTTCTTCAGCAAAAAATTTGCGAAACACCGTGTTTCATTTTGGACGCGGGCGTCCATTTTTGGATGCGGGTATCCATTGCCGGTGTCAAAAAATCTGATGCCGGTGTCCAAAAATGGATGCCCGCTTGCCAAATCGAGATGCTGGCGAATTTTCACCAGGTAAAATTTTACTGGCGTTTCGCAAATTTATTTGCCTGAGGCAAATCACAGGAATTCGCCAAGCGAATTCGCCCATCACTATATGTATGTAATTGTAACCACAAGGAATTCTCAAGCTCTGACCTAATGAATTTTAAAACTTGTTCAGTAGGTGAAGTAGACTCTGATTCTAAATGTAATATTAAATACTAAATCTTAAATTCTATTTTTCTAATACTTTTTTTTACAATGCATCAGATTTTCCAGTGGAAGTCTCTGCAAATTATCTCTGACAAAAAGATGTTAGAACACAGACACCATATACACATGTGTTCATAAATCAAGTTGTCTTTGTGTCATTATGTGTTACATCCATTGTGTCATTAAGCATGCGGCATTCATTGTGTCATTATGGGTGTCACATGCATTGTGTCATTTTGGGTGTCTTAAGTGAATGCCCACAGGCATGGGTATTCCCTTGTGATCTTCAACTGCATTCTGTAGTCACAACAAATGAGCAGACAAAGGGGGGGGCCTGTATTTAGAAATGGGCATAGGTAGACGTGGCACAGATGCAGCAATAGGTGTAACAAGTAGTAGATACAAAGAAATTATTATAACTTTATGTAAGGTATTTAAGAAGTGCAAGTAGGTGAGCAAGTTTATGCACCCTAATTTTAAGAAGTAAGGCCTTCAATCTGTCTTTTAAGGGAAAGTAGACTGCATTAACCTGAGCATAAATTTGGCCTTCAAAAATGGTCCTTGAAAGAACATATTATGAAGGCACATATGGCTACTATATTAGAGAAGGGCTGAAAGAAAAGGATATTAAAAAGAGATAAAGAGAAAACAGTTGAGTTATGCCAGTCTAATCCTTCTGAATTCTGTGAGGGGTATTTATAACACAAATTATTTGCACAGAGGTGAACATGCAACCATCTCTCACAAATTAAAACTTTACTTCAGATGCGTCCTCAATTGTTATGTAGATTAAATAATAACACAATAGAGAGCAAATGATGCTCCCTTTGTTTATCACCTCATATAAATGAATGCACCAAGGTACTAAAAATATGTCAGTATTATTAGCATGTATTCTTGTTTTATTAATATTCATTTGTCTCCATAGACAGAATGCTGAAAAAAGACCATTACCATTTATTTTGAATCTTAATGCACATGCTCCTTCCCCAAAATAAAGAGCAGAAATGGGCAGTATTAAATGGCTCAGAAAACACTGAGGGATCTATGGAATTTCTTGAGGCAAAACCTGCTTGTGTAAACACACATCAAATGACCGACGCAGTGTACAAACTGCTTGTTTAGGCTTTTTTAAATATGACTATCACACGTTTAAATGTCACGCTGGGATTTCGTTAACTAAGGAAGCAGCTTCTTAAAAAATAGAATTTATTAGACTGAAATTTACCAAATGCAAAACTAGAAGGAGGGAAAAAAGAGAAATAAAAAAAATCTGTCAACTTTTATTTATTTGCCATATAAATATAAGCAATTTAGTCCTACCCCAAAATACAAGTCGATTAGATGAGTTAGACAGTAGTCAATTCATTGTGCATAGGAATGGCTCATTAAAAAAAAACCCTGATTGGACAATGTGCAAAATAAATTTACAATGTCACTCAGAGATGTTGCAGGACTAATGAGGAAGCGATATAGAGTGTGGTGCTGTAGGTAACTATACAGAGCATTCATTCCCTGAGCTGGTAGAGCCTGTGAAACTGAGGTGCCGCTCATTATGGATCTGTCTCTGGAGCTTTCTTTAATATTTTAATAAATAACAACATCAGCCCAACAAAAAATTAATGAATAGTATCATTAATAATGAGCTGGAGTCTTGTAGTGATAGGACAGAAATTAAATTGAACCACTGTGGTGCTATCTCAGGAGACTTGGAATTTTTTCCAGCATTGAGCGTGGCCAGAGAATGAAGCAGCCACAGCTCTGTGCCAGCAGCTTTTACAACAGGTTGGGAGTAATAAAAGAGGATTTTCTGCACGATAAAGTTAAGCCCTGAAAAATCTGCTTTTGTAGATCGGTATAAAAAGTACTGCCAAATGAGATCCTTAATTAAACTTTAATCAAGACAAGGCACTTTATTTCTTTACAAGGTGTAGCACTGTAATGGTTGTTTCTAACATTTTTTGTTAAGATATTATCAATCACATTTGAAAGGTTGTTCCAAGCATTTTTGTTAAGATATTATCAATCACATTTTGTGTAATACATTAAATAAAAAATACACCAGGGATTTAAAAAAAATAAATTAAAAGTCAATAAATTAGTATGTTAGTGTGTATTTTTTTTCCTGAAGCAAGAACATAATTTAATAAAATAGTATTCATTCATTATTTACTTCATTGTATGTTTTTCCTCTCTTTTGCTTCCAGATATTGGAGGTATATGATCAGAGATGAAAATTTTGATGCCCTATAATAAAGAAATCTCCTGGTGACTATAGGGTTCCAACATATTTAGTTAATGAGCTCCTGCTGCTAGCAACCCCTAAATACTACTGTTGTTATGCATGGCTAAAAAAGGTTCTTGAAACGTTGATTGATACACCAATATTTTCCTATATCTGTAACAATTTCATTAGCTAAATGAGGTCCTGAGAAAAGATTGAACCTTCAGAAGGGGCCTTGGCCAGTAATTGGACTTGAAATGAAAAAGTTCCTGTTGTCTGACACTATGTTTATGCTGCTTTTATGTGAGTTGCCAATGTTCAGAATTTCAGGTCCTGCAATTGCCTTGCTCTCAAGTCATGTAGAAGTAGTTTGCACTTTGTATTTCGTGTACTTTAGATTCTTGACCATCTGATTTAAGAATTTTTAAAATTTTCTTAGAATTTCATAGACTTCTAGAGATAAAGGCTATTTCAAATGTTTAACTGTTTGATGTTTATTATTATTATTATACATAGGTTAGAAACTGTAATCAATCATAATAATAAAAATAAAAGAACAGTTTGATTAGGTCTGTCTTTATTGAATATGTACGATATGTAGGGTAAACAATATGATTTCTTTCATCTTTTTAATTTGTTTTGTCCAGGTCATGAAGTGCAAGGCTCTTTAAGTGCAACTTTAGGTCCTAGGTGACATGGCACCTCAATGGTTAGAACCATTACTTTGTAATACTATGACCTCATGTCCTCAATGTCTCCTTTGGTTCCCTCCCATGCTCCAAAAACATTCAGCAATGTTAAATAGCATGAATTGACCCCAGTGTGTAATGGAACAGGTGCATTAGATTGTAAAATCCACTGGGGCAGAGAATGATAATGTGATTAGTTTCATCAGTGTCTACAAAGCACTGTGTAAATGCATTGGTGCTATATAAATAATGTCTAATAATAATTTCTCAATGTTTCCCTCTATATGTATTTGTTCTAGCTGCTAAATAGCTAATTACTTTATTAATTAAATGTATGCAGTTTTAAATTATTATGTGCACATGGCTTTCATGTTATATTAACACACACAAAATAAGTAAAATACAAAAAAAACTCATAAAACAGAGATGCTTTTACACTGTCATTGCATGTAATTCTATCTGAATGGAGCTGGCAGATCTTTTTCATCGTGGGTCTCTAAGGAATTAAGATCCATTCAAAATATTTTTTTCCTGTAGGAGGTTTCATCATTATTATATGGGGGTTAAACAAGTAATGCTTGTCCACCTCCTGCCTCATCATGAAATAAAAAACAAGCCATGGCATTAGGATTAGCTTTGTTATGGACTCAATGAGGACTGCTTGCTGAGTTTAGCACTCTCCATTCAGACACAATGATACTGACAGGAGGGTCAATGATCAAGTTGGGGACCATATGGTGAGGTTAGATTTTCATAGTTCAAAAGGCCAAGGCAATCAAATGGGAAGTCTTAACGTCTACAAATGTAGGATCTTCGCAAGAATTAAAACACAATCTTGGGCACATGGCATCCAATTTTGTGTGCAAGATGATCTTTTGAACAGCTTCCCTGCAGAACTTAATACAGATGACTCCATTGTGGCACCTTCTTAAGTAGAGTTCCAGAAAATGAACTTGACATCAATGTACAATATAGAAATATAGATGTGGGTATTCACATGTACAATATGTGGTTGAGAAAGTATACAGTATGCATGTGTATGCATTTGTTTGTACACATTATATTGATTATTTAACTAGTCTTTAGTGATGGGCGAATTTATTCGCCAGGGACGAATTCGCGGCGAATTCCCGCAATTCGCGAAACGCCAGCAAAAATTCACCAGCGAAAATTCAACAAAAAAAAAAAAACGAGTCGCGAGACGCATCGAAAACGACGATACGCACGCCGAAATTTTTCGGCGAAACGGGTGAGATTCGCCCATCACTACTAGTCTTTCTAAAACAAGTTATTTGTCTACTATAATGGTGAAAGAAATCTGAAAAATACATAAAACGCAAGCAAATAAAGGGGTAGATTTACTTAAGGTGTAACTGAAACATCCAGAGGTATTCCAAGCATTTTCCCAATTAATCCTCCTTACCAAACTGTGAAAATGTATTCAATTTATCAAAAAATTACTACTTTTATAAAGGTTTAATATTATCCACAATTAATCTGAGCAGTTCTCAATTCTCAATTCTGCACTGAATTCGGCAGCTGCTCTGAGAAAAACTTGGCTATACAGTTAAGTTAATGAGGCTTCATGATTCCATAAATATAAAAAATTTGGAATGATGAATGGCCAGGATTCATCGTTTTTCAGCAGGTTTCAGATTTGGCCGAATCCTTGTGCCTGGTCAAAGAGAATCTGAATCCTTAAAATCATGTGACACTTGTCACAAAACAAGGAAGTGAGAAATGTCTGCTACCATTCATAAAAAAATACATTAGTAAATAAATGGGTAAACTTCCATTAAACATAAGACCACCTTAAATATATATAGTGTGTCATTTATAAAGTTTGTGCATCAAATATTTATTTGCAAATGGTTATATTGCCCATGTTTTTTCCTAAATACTAAAATATTGCACTGCAGTGCCATCTTTTTGGTTTTGCAAATTTGCATTATTCTCAAATATTCGCATATGGCTCACAAATAAAATGGGTGTTTGTGCAAGTGTATCATCACAATGCAGTGATGATACTTTTAATTCGCAATTTAATGTTTAGCGAATATTTTCTCTGCTACGTAACTCAAATACAGAAATCTGTGACTATGCCATATTTAAAAAGCTCTCAGGGACATTCGCAGAGTGAATAAAATTAGCAATTCTGTTTCCACATTTAGGTGCAGATTTACTAAGGGTCGAATTCGACCCTCTAATTAAATTCGAATGAAAAGCCCTCGAATTCAAGGGGTGTTAACGCAATTTGAATTATCGAACAACCGAATATCAAAAATTTGATTGAACAATAAAATCGTTCAAATCGATCGATTCATACGATTTTAACCATTCTATCGAATTTTTTTATTTGATCTAAGGGCCAGTCGAATTCGAATTTTTGAATTTGTCCAATTCAAAACGAATTTTGGGCTATTCTATAGTCGAATAAGCCCAAAATAAATTAAAATTTCAAATTTTTTTAATTTGAATTTGATTCGAATTCTCAATTTGAATTGATTCGAACCTTATAAATGTGCCCCTAAATAGACAACTCTTATCCAGCTTTATAAATATAACCCTGCACAGGGCAAATAATTTCACTGTGCGAACTGTTCTGCGCTGTGCACATTTTATAAATAAGCCCCACTGAGTGCAATTTTACATCTAACTTTGCGAATATTAGCAATGTATTTTGTACTGAGAATACTCATAGAATTTTAAATTTAAACAGAGGCTGTGTGAGTTATTGAGTGTTATTTATTATCATTTTAAACCCAACAAAACAGTGAGTGAGTGAGTGAGTGAGTGGTTATAGCTGCTGCTGGCTTTGATTTCTTATCTCAACCAGTCATTTCTTTCTAACCATGACAGTACTTGTTTATACAAAAATAAAAATACAAAAAATATCATTAGCATGTGGTGCCAACATGTTTTCCTCACTGTTCATTGTAAAATAAATGATTTTCACATTTTTATTTTGTAAACTGGATTATTAAATCCACAGTACTATAACAATTATATATACAGTATATTTCTCCATGCACCATTTAATCTATACTTATATCTATACTTAATCAGAAACAATTGCATCTGTAATATTCCCCTCTAGTATTTTCAAGTCTGATGTTCTCTCCTAGTTGATTTCATTCTGAAACTCCCTTTTGGTGCCTGAAAGCACAGGCAGTTTTTCCATAATAAAAACTGGATTAGCATGTATCAGGAAAAGGAACCACCAGCTGTCACTTTGAAATCAGATGGCTCTGTCCTGTGTTTGTGATGATAATGTATAAACTAATAACGGACAGGCTGCCTCACTCTGTGTGTCTAATAGGGGACTGTGGTAGGGTGTGTGTTAGAACTTTATCAAAGCTCCTAATTATGCTCACCATCTATTCTTCTGTAACTATTGTGCATCCAGTTTTAGTTGTAGTTAGACAACAAAATTTAACAAGCAATAACTATTCTTAGTATGTATAATACTGTTTATACTTAATAAATATAGAATTTGAGTTATATGATAGAATAATACAGAATATTTAATTTCCAAAGGATTATGGTGACCATATAAAGGTCTGGAACTCCTATGGAATGTGTAGCAATTGCTGCAAAGAAGGAAAAAAAAATGCACCCAATAGGCTTGTTTTGTCTTCTTCAAAGATTAATTATATCTTAGTTAGGAACAAGTACAAGGTACTGTTTTATTAATACAGAGAAAAAGCAAATCACTTTTAAAAGTTTGAACTATTTTATTATGATGGAGTCTGTTTGAGACGGACATCCCGTAATTCTGAGCTTTCTTGTTTACAGGTTTCATGATAACAGATCCCATACCTAGTACAATGAGTATGGCTTCAACAGCCACACCTGCAAACATACAGGGAGGAAGGCTATAATTCAATTCAATATGAATTTCTAATGAACCTATCTCATTTATGAATAGCAGTAATACATGTGACTTCCAAACAGAATATGGTGTGTAGAATTTTTAACAAATGTTATGAATGACACCAAATTTATGATAGTTTCATCTGCATTTTTGTGATTCTAGGGGTTATTTACTAGCTGCAGGGCAGGGTCCAAAGTTAAAGAAAATTGCACTTGCTGCAATGCATATATTTTCCCCATGAATATAGTGCTGTCTGCACTGTATGTTTTGAGTGGTGTCTTGAGGGGTGGGAGGAGGATTTTTTTGGTATGCTACTGACCGAGTTCCCACTGCCCACACACATTCACTGTTCAGTTCCTAGGGACAGAATAGGGATTCAATATCTCCAATCCTACAAAGGAAGAACCAGTTTGAGGTATTGCATTCCATTGTTTTTCCTTTCACATCAATAAATATCAGTATGTATTGCTATTTCTTTTATGATAACAGTTACCTTAGAAAGCAATCAGCATTATTTTGATTTACAACAATTTAAAATCAGTCTAAATCAGATTCATTTTAAATCTATATAAACAATGATACAAGGAAATGGAATTTAGGAATTCCAACACAGTTTCTACATAACATGGTGAATAAAATAAAATTCTAATTACAATTATGTCACTAGATTACAACCTAACTGGGGCTTTTGGGTCATAGTGAGCAGGGAAGCAGAAGAGGAAAAATAGTAAACTGAAATCTACAGCTTCCACTTGCATTACTCAATTAGCTAGGTCCAATAAAGACCTACTCTTTGCTTCAACTGCTTTACTACTGTAGCCTCTGCTATAACCACTAACTACAACACACTGAGCAATGGCCGCCTATGGAGCTCTTTATATAGACAGTGGGAGGGTTCAATCACATTAGTTGATGTGGAAGGCAAATATGACGTATGTGTTTTGTGTATTGTGAGGTATTTTTTCCAATAAATTGCAATGTTATGAAGCAGTTTCTCCAAAAACTGTTGCCACTGGTGAAATGCAGAATTTTGCCACACAAAAAAATTCATTCAGCACTAGTGAGTGGTCTTATTATTCACAAGCATCTCCCAGAAATTTCAAGCATCGCTATGAGAGTAGTGCAAACATCTTGGTGTAAGTGTTAAGTACCTTTAAGTGAAAGATGTGTAGCACAGGTATGGACTCTTTTTTTTAAATTTCCTTTTTATATAATAACTAGACATTAAGCCCGTTAAATTAATGGGCGCTAGAACATATGTAGTCAAACATTTATAAAAACAGACCTGTTCCAGTCCAAAAAAAAGTGGACAACCATGGTGAGTGCTTCTCAGTAGTTTTAAAAATACTACTGCTTCCTAAAGAGTTTGGGCAATGTTTGTTTATGGTATAGATCACACCAGTGTTTTTTTTTCCACAAAAAAATGTTTGTCCTACAGAATTTCAGAGGCGACTCTGCCTCAATGTTACTTTTAGAAAAAGAGCCGCCTGACTTTGTCAGCTCAGCATCCCTGTTGCCGTAGCAACGTCGGGGACATGCGCTGAGTGAGCGGGTCTTCTAACAACGCAAGATTAAAGATAGGAACAGTTGGCACCACCCCCGCCTCTTGATCATTCGCGCTTCACGTGCGCATGCCCATTTTCCGCCAATCATATTTTTTTCCTTGGCGTCCTGTAGGCGGAGTTGAGTGAGTCAGAGAGCGGGAGGTACTTTCACAGCTATGGGAGGCCAGACAGTAGCTGCTCCTCTGTCACCCACCGGCCAGCAACGCTCTATCCCTCTGCCATTGGGCAGCACAACAAAGAGGGGCGGGGCAGTGCACTGGGATTGGCTGCAGCTCTCCCATGAGGGCGGGGCTTTTAGGCAATAAATAAAGAGGCGAGATGATCTGTGAGGAGCTGGTGGAAGTCTCTCTCTACCCCGACTCCCATTTATCCCACAGCTTGAGCTGCTCCTCTGTCACATGGTGCTTGGGCATGTGTACAGCTAGCAGTGTAGCGGTGAGCAGAGGAGCGGCACACCGTTATGTAGCGCCGGTCTTTCCATAGATTGAAGGCAGCAGATTATAAACCACTAATGGAAGTCTCTGCGCTCCAAGTGGGACATTCACTAATATCCGAAAAATCGCTAGCGCAGGCGTCACGGACAGCCAGCGGAAGCGTGTAACGCTAGCGCAAATTCGCCAGCGTGACGTCAAATCGTAATCGCAAATTCACGAACACCGACTCTGGCGAATTTACGCTAGCGAAGTAGATAGACTTGCGCAACTTCGCACCCTTACGCCAGGTGAAGTTGCGCACTGGCGAAGGATCGTAATTACGCAAATTCACTAAGATCAACTTTTTGCTGTTCATTGGCACTTACGCTAGAGCAATACAATAGATAGGAGGTTGAAAGTCCCAAAAAACGCTGTGGCGTATTTTACCTTTGTGGGTGATAGTCTGAAAAACATAGTTTTTTTGGGGGGTGTTACCCTCCTTCCCCCCTACATTTCCTGACATATGGCAACACTACTATATAGGGGGCACATGTAGGGCAATAGGACAACTTTATTTTTTTGATTAAAGGTGTCCTGGGTATGTGTAGTGGCTATAACATACACTTCTTTTTCACCCACAATGGTAAAACACGCCACAGCGTTTTTTGGGACTTAGAAACATTTTCAATTTTTTTTTTCAACCTCATATCTATTGAACATACACTTCTTTTTCAGACTATCACCCACAATGGTAAACCACAGCGTTTTTTGGGACTTAGAAAAATTGTTGGCGAATTTGCACTAGCGTTAGATGCTTCGCGCTGGCTGTCCGTGGTGCACATGCGCAGTAGCGCAATTCCACGGACACAGGGACTGGACGCAGAGGCACTTGGACTTTATTATATAGGATAAATCAGTACATTGTTATTGCTGTTAACTAAGCTGCATGAATCAATATTTCTGGCAAAACAAGCCTATTGGGTTATTTATCAAAGGTCAAGTTTTAGAGGTTTGTGAGGTTTCTAATTTATGAAAAAAAAGCAGAATTGAAAAAACTCTAATCAGTGAGTTTGGGGTGAAAAACCTGAATATTCAAGTTTAACAAGTTTTACCACAGACAAAAACTTGAATTGCTCAAATTAATCCAAATCCAAACATTATGAAGGCTACAAACTGCTTTGGATGGTTCAAGGTACCTCTACTATTGATTTCTACATGATCTAGACAGGTTTTAGCGGGAGCTTTTTCGTATTCAAACTATTTCCAGCTGTTTTGTTGTATAATACATTCCCAAAACAAATAGGGGCAGATTTACTAAATTCGTGTGAATGATTCGAAATTAGAATTCAAATTTTCGAATAGTTTTTCTGGCCACTTCGACCATCAAATTTTAAAAATTTGATTGAATCTTTTGATTCGAATAGATCGAATAAAAATCTGTTCGATCATTCGACCATTCGATGGTCGAAGTACTTGTCCTTTAAATTTAAATTTGAATCCCTAGTTCACCAGATTAAAACTACCGAATTGCTGTATAACTTTATGGGAAGCTCCCATGGGGTTTTTACAGCATTTTGAGATCGAATTAAAAAAATTTTATCGAATGGTTAAAATTGTTTGAATTGTTCGATTAGAACAATTTTATCTATTGATCAAATTTTTTTAGTTCAATTTGTTACAGTGCATTAAAACCCTTCAAATTCACTATTCAAATTCAAAGGGTTAAAATTCTGCAAAAATTTGATGGTCGAATTCGAGGGTTAATTAGCCCATATTAACTTATAGTAAATTTTAACCTGAAAATCCTAGTTTTAACTGCAAAATACCCTCAAAAACTCAAATATTTTGGTAAAAATCAACTTGACCATTGATAAATTACCCCCTAAATGTCTAAATGTTTTTGTAGCCTTTAGGTATGGTGTTCCAAATTATGGAAACCACCTTAAACGGAATGTAAAGGCAAAAAAAATAAAATCCTATTTTAATGGAAAAGAAGTTTGTTGGTTTTACCTGTAAAACAGCCAGTGACCATGTAGATATTTGTATCCACAGACCCAGTGCAGTCTGTATATTCTGATTATTAATCAGTCTTGCTGTATTGGCTTCTATGGCAGATTGTGCTGATAATTTGATAATTTATGACGATACCTAAGCTTAACCAAACTGAAGCACAGGCCACACTGAGCCTGTGCGGAATCTTGATATTGCAGCGATGTCTAACAAAGTTACATGACGACAACCCCCTGTGCCAACTTTGAAAGAATAAATCATTTGTCTTATTAGGCTTCTGGTGCAGTAAGTTTATTTTTATATTTAGTATAGAAAATACAGCATTTCCAACATTATTCTATTTTAGACTTTAGTTGCCCTTTAACTAAAACCTTGGTTCTTATACACTCCAAATAATAGATGTCGTGCCTGTATAAAAAGCTCACACTTTTCCCTGATTTATGGTGCCAAATGTCATCCTATAATTAATTGTAGGGCCCTCTGTTTTACAAATATTCTATTTTGAAACTACAGAGAAATTCTACTTAAAATGTGTTTTAATCATTTTGTGCATAGACTAAAATGCAGAATAAAATGAACATTGTTAGCAAGTCTCTATTTCTCTGAAAATGCTGAATCACCTCACAATAATCAATTATTAGGGTTGGATAGGAAGATTTTGGACTCATCTTTAAGCCATTTCCAAGGCAATTTACTATGCTTCACCTGTTCCTAAAGGAAGAGTCACAAAAAGCCAACTGGACTGCGTAACTGTAAATGTTAATACTGTAATAAACTTTAGAATTGACATTCCCTTGGCAGAAATAAAAAAGACATTTCCACCGATTCCCTTATAAAATATTAAACTAGTATTTTTTTTCTTGTCTTTAAAATATGTTATATTTTATGTATACATATCTTTTGACATATATTGCTCTGTATCAAGCCATGGGAAATTGTATGTTAAAGATCTGGCTGGGGAAAAAATTCAAGAAAAAAAGGTCTATCATAATTATTGAAATCCTCATATATTACAATGGTTGTAAGTCACCGTTTTATTTTTCAGTATATGCACAAAGAAAAAAAATTGTAGAATTATACTGTATTAGCCTTCCTTTGAAATTTATCAAGTTGAAATTTCAATTAGTCAGACTTTTCTAAGACCAAGTCTTAATTCATGCTTGAGATATATTATTCATGTTGCCTTTCTTCCTATGTTTCCTTGACAACTTCCTAAGTAAGAAATCACAAAAAGACCATGCACATATGCATTTTGTGCAATTATATGAGGTATCAAAAAGAAGAGCTTAAAATTACTTTTAGTAACAACCGAATCTTGAAGCATTAAATTTAGAATAGTGCTCATTTTAAGTCATCAAACAGTCTTTGAGTTAGGCGGCCATTCTGTTCATTCTTTTTTTTTTTCAAGCTAAGAAATTTCTATTGAAGGTTCTAATTCCTTATAATTCTCCACTAACACACGCTGGGCTTTTCAACCACGTGCTATGTAGCAGGAATAAATGTAGCAAGTGGGAAGAGGCAAAAAAGTGATTAAGCAAGAATTTCTAGTTCTCAACAACCATACCATACTGTATAAGGTTATCATTGCTTTTTAATCACTTTTATTCAGGGAAGCTTATTGTATAAAATATTTATAATGCTTTTTTTCTCCTTGTTTTCACACATTATTTACATTGTTTATGATATTTTCTAGGGGGGTTTCCAACATTTTTCAACAGTTTTTTACTCACCATGTCTCTGCATTGAGACACCAGTGATATAAATGTCTGTAGAAATATAACATGCTGTTTGCTGATGATAGTGATTGGGCTCCCTTTGAATTGCAATATTTACAACATGTCAATAGTCTATGCTTGAGTGTGAACTTGGTGTATGGTGTTTTTATGTTTGCCTAATGTTTTGTTCACGGAACTGTATTAGAAAGCAAAATGAAGTTTTTGTGTAAGACTGAAAAAGGGTTTATAAATCAATGCTAACACCAGTCTAGTCCAACAGGGTGAAAAAAATAATCAGTGTTACTCTTTGCAGGACTCGTGTTTTAGTTCAAATTGCTAAAAAGAAGGTGTATAGTTACAATAGAATTTAGTAGCAGAGCTCTGATCCTCACGTGTGTCTGATATACTAACTAAGTTTAGTCTTTGATATTATGCTTGTCCAAGAAATCATCCATGCCCCTCTTAAAAGCATTCAAAGAATCAGCCATCACAACATCACCCGGCAGTGCAATCCGCAGACTCACTGTCCTCACTGTGAAGAACCACCTACGCTGCTTCAAATGAAAGTCCTTTTCTTCTAGTCTGAAGGGGTGGCCTCTGGTGCAGTGATCCTCTCTATGGGTAAGAAGGTCCCCTGATATTTGTCTATAATGTCCTCTAATGTATTTTTGTAAAGTGTAATCATGTCCCCTCGCAAGCTCCTTTTTTCCAGAGAAAACAACCCCAACCTGGACAGTCTACCCTCATAATTTATGTCTTCCATCCCTCTAAACAGCTTAGTTTAATTTCTCTGCACTCTCTCCAGCTCATTTACATCCCTCTTAAGGACTGGAGTCCAGAACTGCACTGTGTACTAAAGATGAAGCCTTACTAGGGATCTATAAAGAGTCAAGAGAGAGTTTTCATCCCTTGAGTTTATGCCCTTTTTTATGCAAGACAGAACTTTATTTGCTTTATTAGCTACAGAATGACACCGCCCAGAATTAGACAATTTGTTATCTATAAAAAAAACTAGAACCTTCTAATTTAAGGAAACTCCCAACACACTGCCATTTAGTGTATAACTTGCATTTATGTTATTTTTGCCAAAGTGCATAACCTTGCATTTATCAACATTGAACCTCATATTCCAGTTTGCTGCCCAGTTTAACAACTTAGACAAATCACTCAGCAGAGTGGCAGCATCCTGCATGGAATCTATAGCTATTTAGTATCATCTGCAAAAATAGAAACAGTACTTTCAATGCCCGCCTTCATGTCATTAATAAACAAGTTGAATAGCAAGGGACCCAGTACAGAGCACTGGTCCAATTAGAAAATGTTCCATTTACCACCACTCTTTGTAGTCAATCTTTTAGCCAGTTCTCTGCCCAGGTACAATTACTATGTTCCAGGATAACATTCCTTAATTTAACCAGTAACCTTCTGTGTGGCATTGTATCAAATGCTTTAGCAAAGTCTAATTAAATCACATCCACTGCCATCCCAGAATCAAAGTCCCTGATTACCTTCTCATAAAAAGAAGTTAGTCTGGCAAGATCTATTATGCATAAAACCATGCTGGCACAAACTCCAGACTAACTGGCCTATAGTTTTGAGGCTTAAAATTGGATCATTTTTGAATAGTGGCGCCACATTAGCAATTCGCCAGTCTCTCGGCACCATGCCAGACCCCAATGAATCCTGAAAAATGAAGAAGTTTGGCAATCATAGAGCTAAGCTCACTAAGTACCCTGAGATGAATCCCATCTGGCCCTGCACCTTTGTTTATCTTAACATTTTCTAGTCTCTTTTGAATTTTATCATGTGTGAACCATGCATCATTAGATGTATTACTAGAATTGGGACTATTAATAAGGAAACCTTCATTCTGGTTCCTCATTTGTGTAGACAGATGACAAAATTATGCATTCAGAATCTGAGCTTTTTGCTTGCTCTCATCAACCAACTCACCCCCCTGTGATACTAAAGGTCCCACCCTGTCCTGATCATTTTTTTTTACTATTAACATATTTAAAAAAGTATTTTGGATTCTTTTTACTGCTTACTACAATATCCTTTTCCATATCAATTTTAGCTTGTCTGATAGCTTTTTTGCATGATTTATTGGCCCCCTTGTACCTTAGAAATAATTTGGCTGTCCCAGCTATTTTTAAGCGTTGCAGGGGTGATATATATTTGGTGGACATACTTCATTTGGGTAGCAAAGGGTCCCATTTACTCATGGCAGTGCTAATGACTCCCATATGAAAAACAATGCAAATGGGTAGCATATATAGAAGTATATGTTTTTACTTTAGGGCCCAGCCATTTTTGTGCTATAAACCCATGGACACATTATACCATTCTTCTGATGGATCTCAAGGATCTTGGGGTTTTTATAGATAACAAGTTGTCTAATTCTGGGCAGTGTCATTCTGTAGCTACTAAAGCAAATAAAGTTCTGTCTTGCATAAAAAAGGGCATAAACGCAAGGGACGAAAACATAATTATACCTCTTTATAGATCCCTAGTAAGGTCTCATCTGGAGTATGCAGTGCAGTTTTGGACTCCAGTCCTTAGGCGGGATGTAAATGAGCTGGAGAGAGTGCAGAGACATGCAACTAAACTGGTTAGAGGGATGGAAGACTTAAATTATGAGGGGAGACTATCCAGGTTGGGGTTGTTTTCTCTGGAAAAAAGGCGCTTGCAAGGGGACATGATTACACTTTACAAATATATTCGAGGACATTATAGACAAATATCAGGGGACCTTTTAACTCATAAAGAGGATCACCGCACCAGAGGCCACCCCTTAGGACTAGAAGAAAAGGACTTTCATTTGAAGCAGCGTAGGTGGTTCTTCACAGTTAGAACGGTGAGGTTGTGGAATGCACTGCCGGGTGATGTTGTGATGGCTCATTCTGTTGATGCTTTTAAGAGGGGTTTGGATGATTTTTTGGACAGACTTAATATCAAAGGCTATTTTGATACTAAACTCTACAGTTAGTATAGCTATGGGCATATATGGTTTGTGTTTGAAAGAGTGGAGATGTGTGTGTGTGTATGCTGGGT
Source organism: Xenopus borealis (assembly GCA_024363595.1). NCBI lineage: Eukaryota > Metazoa > Chordata > Amphibia > Anura > Pipidae > Xenopus > Xenopus borealis. The sequence goes on from CM044447.1 coordinate 66,643,775, forward strand.
TTTTAATTTGGAGGGGTTGAACTTGATGGACTCGGTCTTTTTTCAACCCAATTTAACTATTTAACTATGATATTGTAATATATTTCACAATAGTTATTGATATTGTAGGCCACCAACAGGTCATTTACAGTCAGCTAAGTAAAAGAGAAAAACACACTCAGCAACTAATTGCTGAGATCCAAATATATTTCTTCATGACACTCTCACACATTGGCAACATTGTGTTATTGTAACAAACCTTTCACTGTTTAATGATTTTATGTTTGACTGCCTGATAAAACCTTCTGTCTGACCCATGCTAAGAAACCTACAGTTCCTGTTTGTCTTCCTGTCTGGTTTCTCCCTTTTGTGACCCATGGGTTCACCTGGTGCTTAACTCCAAGACCTAGATGTTATTGGACAAAAGTGGAAAACCACACGATAGACATCCTTGTGTTAAAATACTCCCTGAATTACTTTGTATAGTGAGTTTATAAACGCTAAACTTTTGATGTGATGCAAGAAATATACATTTGGCATATTTGTTTTGTATTTGATATCAATAAAATGTGTAACCGTGAAAGCTGCCTATGAAGCGCTGACAAGGAAAAGAAACGAGAACACACAGTGTAAAATGTACTTTACTTACTAATACCTGTTCAAATATTAGTCTCCACAAGAGCAAAAATAATCTCACGGCATGTGTCTTGTATTTCATATAACAAACTCTGACAGGGAACATAGTGTATGAATATGATAATTATAGCAGAACTGTTGGGCTAATAGAAGAGTCCATTACTAAACAGCAGGGTTATAAGTTTATAACAGGAACAGAAGTTGTTTGTTTGTCTTAATAGAAAGTCCAGCTGACTCACAAAGGCCTTTATTAAAGCCGACTTTGACCTAACTTTCCTAACATGTATTCTCACTATTGCTTTCAACACCTGAAAAATTAGGAGAAGAATTTGACTGATTACACAGCTGTTTTGCTTGTACCACTGCTTGTTGTAAAAGGGATACTCAGCAGAACCTGCTTTTTTCCCTTTCATTTTGTGCTGTCTGCATGAGTAATTACCTCCCTGATTTCTGAGATGCAATTGAGTTGCTTCCACATTAGAAAAATCTAAAGATTGATAGAGCCATCTCTCCTAAAGGATTAGTTGGCTTCTGTAATTCCTCGTAGTAGGTCATTCTTGCAAAAAAAAAAAAAGGAAAAATGCCATGGCTTAATTTCTACTATTTCACAAAGTAGATATTTCAGTTGCCAGGTATGCTAAAGAACATGAATTCTAGGATATTGAGTTATATTTTTACATGGTAGTTGATCTTTTCTGTTTTTTTTTCACATAAATTTTTGTATATTTCTGTGCAGACAGTTTTTAACAAATTTTCTCATGTCTTTGTGGAACTTGTTTAATGATTAAAGGCTCACTAAAATCATTTAGTTCATACAATGACACAAAAAAAGATTTTTGAAGAAATTAGGTTTTACCAGCTATTCTACAATTGAATGCTGATAATTTGATTCAAATTATTTTTATCTCATTTGAATCAATCTTTTTCTTTTTTTGCTCTCCTTGGGGTGGGTGGCTGACACCTATACCATGGAGATTTCAGATATATTACAAATAGAATTATCTGCTGAAATGCATACTTAATCACTGTTCTGCTTGCTATGGTTAGGCAACTGCTCTGTTTCTCTTAACTATTTAGAGTTCTTACCAACATCATTATATCTACAGCAGTATGTATATATAGATAGAAAAATAGATATACTGTGCAAAAAAGGACCAGAAACACTGGGATATAGTAACAATCAAAAATATATTATGTGAGTACATACAGCCACTTTTCTCAAGGCAACGCCACCCTCAAAATAATTGAGTATAAATAGCCCATCATGACCTGTTAATTGAGGAAATAACATCACTAAGTGCAAATATAAAGTGACCAATGCATCGTTGTCATTTTAAAAAAGTGACCAGTGATACAAAAAATACAATCAATATCAATGCAAGTAGTTCAGTCAAACAGTGATGAAAAGTAATAATAATTGTGATAATATATATATGCATTTAATTAAAATGAGAATTTCTTCAGCAGAAGAGGGGATTAACCCTTTGGGTCCCCTGCACACACATTATGATGCTGGGACTCTTGTGTAATATAAAAAATTAACAATACAAAGATGGCTGGGTACAGTCCATAGATCTATGCAACACAGAATGTAGCAGAAGAACAAAGATCTTGAGTAAAAATAGACAAAGTTAAAATTTGCTACAGGTATATTTAAGCATAAGTCAAGTGAGTGTGTATCAGTGTTCTTCTGATATACAGTATGAGCCACAACGAGGTTGCACCTCTTGAAATGTAAGAAGAACAAGTAAAATATTCACAGAACAACTAACAGGTGTATTCACAAAGTTATGATTGGGGCAGGGGCCTTAGAACTATGGCATTCTGGACAACCGATCAAGAAAGTGAGGAATACTTCCAGGGCCTAAGTCAGATAAATGAAGAGAGAGCTACAAAAAATAGAGTAGGCATTTGCAGAAGGGAATAGTAGATAGTTTATTACATATGCAGAGCTGGTAATAAAGGTGCAAAGGCTACTAAAACATCTACAGGAGTACTTGTGTTTTCAGTTTTGATATTGCAGATAAACAACCAAGATTTCCTACTGTATATCTAAAACCACATGTAGGATTTTAACAATACTGTTGGTTTTTACAGGCGAAATGGTGCTATGGTGCACAGTGATAGACTCCCATAGCAAACATTTTTTTATAAAACTAAAATATAGCAAAATTGGAATAAACATGGACATGGCCTCAAACAACCAATATCATTTGCAATAAGGATTTTAGCTTTCACTGTTCAGAGAAGCACATTTACTATGGAGTCACAGGGTCAAATGCTTAAAGTATTATTGTTAGTTTTGTTATGTGTAAGGACTTTTTTATTTTTGTTCAAGCGTGCTCCAAAGTTCACGCAACACAAACGTTGCAATGCCGGTGTGCATCATGATACTTATGTCCTTACATTTGGTGCAATTTCTGCCTTTATAAAGATGCTGAAAAACAGAGAGACTTGGTTAAAAAGTTTATTCTTGTGTCTGGCATCTACTGTATTCTAACCTGATTCCAGTTGTGGCCCTCACCCTGATTATCATTTGTAAACCTTCTCTGCTGCCATGACCTGTATGTGCTTGACTATCCTTTCTTCCTTACCTTCGGTACTTGGTATGGGCTCTGAGGTCCTTCTCCACTGCTCAGTTTTCGGTCCAAACCTCAGGAAAGCTCCCAGTGAGTGTGAGGCACTTGTGGTCTTGCTATCATCTTCTTTTTCCCTGCAGCTTGTCAGTGAACTCCAATTCAGAGTTTAGGTATCATTTACAAAAGAAAGTTCTGACTGCAAAATGCAAATTGCCATGTTTCAACATAATTCAGCCTTTTCCCAATAACATCAGTGTCATTGCAGTTGCACTCCACCACAATTGTGATTATGTGTTGTCCCACTTCAGGAGTGCTCAACAGCGTTTACATCTGATTTAGTTGGCACAAGTCTAGTGCATCTATTGACACAACCTGCTGTGGGTAATCCTGTAGCTACTTCTAGATAGGGGGTGACTGCAGTTGCAGGGTTCCTCGTGTATACAGGTACAGCTGTACAGGATAAATGCATGGCAACCCATTTCAGAGCACCAGCATGCAGGTGCATTGGTAAGTGATCCCTTTCTTTTCCTGACTTTATATATCACCTGATGATTTTGTTACCTAAAACCAGTTGAGCTGGAGTTAAGTAGTTCTTAAATTGCCTGTTTCACCAGTCCTTGCTGGTGTAAATATATATATTTATATTTAGTGATGAGCAAATCTGTTGCGAAAGTCAGTAGGTGTCACAATTTTTCTATTCTGACTGCTTACCTGCAATTATTGTTTATAGTTAATTTTTGTTATCTTAAAAATAAAATAAGATATATAAGAGAAATAATAATAAACATGTAATTTATTCATAATATATGAATATATAAATGGAGCCTGTTTAACTGACATTGATCGAATTGATCAAATTTGAAAATTCACATTCAAATTCGATTTTTGAAGTACTGTCCCTTTAAAAAAATTTTGATCTAAAAATTCACCAGATTGAACCTACCGAATAGCTATAGAATCCTATGGGAAGCTCCCATGGGATTCTTCTATATTTTTTTGATCGAAAAAATCAATTTTTTAGATCGATCAAATTTTTTATATTTTTTTTATGTATAAATCAAACTGCGTTAAAAACCCTCAAATTCCTAATTTGAATTCGAGGGGTTTTAATTTGACCCTTAGTAAATGTGCCCCTAAGTGTAAAAAACTCAAATGTTAAACTTGAACAATGAAAAGCTGGCAGGTTATGCAGAAAAAGCCAGTAAAATGACTCAGCATGAACTTTTGGCATTTGATGTACTACACAAGTTTCTCCTGTCCTCTCAGTAGTGATTAGCGATATTGTTTACGGATTTTTGCCACGCAAATTTTGCCCATAGACTCGATTTGGTAAAAAAAATGATTGTGCATCAAAAAAACTATATACAATTTAATTTTGATGCCCAAAAACCAGGAAGAGTTAATATGAGAACAAAAGTCAGGCACCTTTGATAACATGACTCTATCTGGCAGTCAGTGCCTTAATCATGCTTTTAGAAAGGAATGAATTAAAAAGACTTGGATTTGTTCCACCTTTTTAACTTTCATTAATTCAGCTTCATATTTTTCTATTGAGCCCAATTCAGCCTATTTAAATAACAATAATGGCAAGGGTAATAGTAATATGATCATTACTGTATAATTGTAGTCTAGCCTCTCAATTTTCACTAATAATTGAAAGTATATATATACTCTATGGCTGAAAAACAACATATCCTGGGAGACATTCTATAAATATATATGAATTATCTGCCTAGAATAATCCAACATATTCTCTTTTATTATTACTGTAGGTTTTTGTTCCTCTATTGAAATTATCTTTAAAAATGCAGAAAATGATGAATTTGCTGACCGTCCCTAGATACATTCTGTTCACTCTGAAAGAGTGTAAATACATGTGTACATGTGTAAGCATACATTAACTGCAATTGTTTATACTCCTTGGAGAATTAAACAATAATTTTACTTCATAATTACAAGATTCTATTTTTCTCTACATGGAACTATCATTACATATTCATCCCTAAAGTGTTATCTAGAGTACTAAACAGTGCCTTTTAAATAGGCAGTAGACAGAATGTTTAGTACAGTATTTATCATGCAGAGATGTTGTTTAATAAAAAAATCATTTCATTTGTCTGTTTTTGAACTTGTGACAAATATGAACAAATTAAATAATAAGTAAATACATACATATAATTTTTTTTTCCGCACCATGGATTATACTGGAATTACAGTTTATTGGCATATATTTACAATAATAATAACAATTGTCAGAATCCCTGGAGAAAAAAAGCAGAGGATACATATTCAACAACATCTGTAATGATACAAAAATTTTGATTTTTGGATGCTTTATTTTATCAGTGTAGCTTCCATTATTATTTATAGTTATTTTTTATAACATTCTAAAATGAAATAAGAAATGTAAGCGCATGAAAGAAAATACAAATATTGATTTCTTTCATGATTAATGTTGTGTTGCATCAAGTCTTCAACACTAAAGGAATATTTATAGACGTTCTTTAATGAGAAACAATTGAATTTGTCTGATTTTTTTAACTTTAAAAAATGACAAATGTAAACACATAACACAATATGTAAATGTAGGGATGTGAAAATTAGACACCCTCACATATTTTTGTCAGGCACATCCCTAGTAATATGGACGGCTAATGGGTCCTAATGGGGACCTTTTGTGCTTATGCAACCCCTGTAGTTCTCACAGTGTACACAAGGTGACACTGTGTAAAAGTATAAAGGTTATGGGAACCATGCGGTCAGTGTTCATTGCTTTAGCCCAACCTTGCAGGCTGGAAGGGAATGGGCATGATCCCTAGGCGCAAAGGCCCTAGTAAAGTACAGCTATACTCTGTCATAGATCACTCTAGGAGTGATAGATAGGTAGTTAGTTGAGCAGCTCACACTCCGACAGGAGACTTAGAGGGATTAAGATCCTTGTGTACTCATAACCCAGAAATAGGGACTAAGTGTACAGACCTCAGGGATAGGGTTTCCCCTCAGGTTCCACTTGGTACAACTGCTGAATTCTGGTGCATATCTGTTCACATTCAAAGCTCAACTACTGCTGACATGACCCCTTGCCTGAAGGGATCCAGCCCATGTATGGTGCTGTGAGTATTTTCTCCTTTATGCTGTATGTATCAATATCCATGCTGTGTAACTGTACTATACTCCAATGTGGTGATTGTCCCTATTGCTCTGCTGTTCAATAAATGCTGTTTTGGTTCATCATAAAGAATCACTGGCGCCCAACTTTATTGTGCTTATCGTACATGGTTACAGTTCAAATATTTCCTTCCTCCACCCCGCTGCGAGGGCTCATCCCTGAGAAAGAGAGTTTCATTCATGGTTTAATACCATTTGGTAGCTTAAACTGATTATTGTCACACCAGTTTACTATAGCGCTACATAAATATAAATATATATATATATATATATATATATATGCAATCGAAAAGAATGACGCAGCACTCGTCAGTTGCAAAATAGAGTATTAAAATTTCTTCACATCACGTTTCGGACACTCTATGTGCCCTTTCTCAAGCAAATATTGAATCTCCAGACAGGTATCACATGTTTATAGGCTATATACAGGAAATGACTTCATAGTCTACATCCAGAACAATATTAACCCATACAGTATGTAAACATCACAGATATAAAAACAAGTCATAATCCCGATTCAAACCTAATGAATGTAAGGATTTGAGTTTGTTAATCCACCAGACTTCTCTCTTTTTAAGTTTAAGTTCTCTATCACCTCTTCTTTTCATTGGAGGTACAGTTTCCAAAACCATAAATTTAAGCTGATCTGCAGTGTGTTTTGAAACAGGTAACTCAATATTGCCCAAATTTATGCTAGAGCGATGTTGCAAAATACGTGACTTCACCATCTGGGTGGTCTCATCTATATAGATGAGACCACACGGACACGTCAGCACCTAGATAAGATAAGCACGTATAGTAGCCTTGTAACTGTATACATTGTCCCATCTGGGGATGAACAAACTCTTTGCCTTTGCATACAAATGGACATTGTGCACACCCCAAGCATGGGAACATGCCAGTCGATCTACCACCCCAGAAAGTATGTACCTCTTTTGCCTTGGTTTTCATAAGAGATGAGGTTACATGTGCCCCAATGGTTTTACCCCTCCTATAAGAGATAAGTGGTTGGGTCCTAAATTCTTCTATCAGAGGATAGGCTTTTCCCAAAATATGCCATTGTTTTTGTAGCAATTTACCAATGGCTCCCACATTCTCATGAAATTGAGTGACAAATGGTATACATTTAATTGTCTCCTCTTATCCCTAGGACATCTGGCCTTATGTTGGGCTTGTTCTATTACTCTCTCCGGATAGCCTCTTTCTCAAAATTTGTGACACATAATCTGTTCTTGTATTTCTTTCTCCTTTTCTTCAGTAACTAGTCTCTGTACTCTCGAAAGTTGACTGATAGGAATAGATATTTTGGTATGTGGAGGATGTTGGCTAGTGTAATGTAAAATTTGGTTCCTGTCCGTTGGTTTAGAGAAGAGTGAAGTGAGTAGCTGTCCCTCTTGTCCCTTATTAATCAGAACATCTAAGAAATTTATTTTTTGGAGATCATAGCAAAGTGAAAAAGTGATAGACGAATGTACCTCATTGATCCTACGATGGAACCGCTGAAGGGAGGCAACGTCACCCGCCATATCACAAAAATATTGTCAATGTATCTCCACCAGGCCAAACAATGTCCAGTGAAGTCCTCATCACGATATATGTGTAGTTGTTCAAGCCTAGCCATAAAGGCATTGGCATATGAGGGGGCGACATTGGATCCCATCACGGTTCCACGTAGTTGGAGGTAGTAGCGTTCCTGAAAAGTAAAATAGTTAAAATATAATATGATCTCCAATGCCTGCAAAAAGAAATCCACTTGTATTGCAGAATACTGTATTCCTTCTTTCAAAATCCATTCACAAGCTTTCAAACCATCGTTATGTGGTATTGATGTATACAAACTGGTCACATCTAGTGTGGCCAGAACTATATCATCACCCACATCTCGAAATGATTTAAGTCTTTGAAGGAAATGTCCTGTATCTCTGATGTACGAGGGTACGTTTTGTATTAACGGACTAAATACCTTGTCTAGCATAGTGGCTAGAGGACTAAATACTGAGTCAATACCAGCCACTATTGGCCTCCCTGGTGGACAAACTGGATCCTTGTGGATCTTGGGTAAGATATATAGAGGAGTAACTGGATTTTTAACCATCAGAAAACTCCTCAGTTTCTCAGTGATCACCCCAGATTCTACCATTATATCTAGCAGGGTTCTAATTTTCCGAATGATCCCCGACAGCGGATCACTAGATAGTAGTTGATAAACCTGGCCATCGGCCAGCTGTCTCTCAATTTCCGCAACATATTGTACCGTATCCATCACCACTATCGCGCCCCCCTTATCGAAGGGCTTGATGGTGATATCTGTTCTCTGTGAAAGATTCTTTAAAGCCTCTCACTCTGGCTTAGACATATTGTGTGATCTTGTTAAACCTACATTTCCAGTCTGACAAATATTTTTAACCTCTAACATTATGTTGTCAATGTATGTTTCTACTGCAGCATATGTAGTGGGTGGAACAAATGTACTTTTTCCATACAAACCAAAAGTATTCACATCAAGCATACACATGTCCTCTGTTTCTATCCATGATTCCGATGGTTTGTGAAAAAAGTGAACTTTTAGCCTTAATGACCGAAAAAAGCGGTATAAATCAATGTCCAATTGAAACGTGTCAGTAGGTCTATCTGGACAGAAATTCAGTCCCAACGCTAATACCGATTCTTCTGTTTGTGTTAGCTGTTTGGAGGAAATGTTGTAAATTACTTGCTTATTGTCCTTTTGCTGCAACCTCGTTGAGGTCGCCTTGGCGGTCCTCCTGTGTTTGATGCCTCCTCGTTTCCAATTTTCTCTTTGGCTTTTCTTCGGGGACTTCTCCAAAAAACCTGCTCCGTAGGCCCTTTCTTGGGTGGAGTGTTATGCGCCTTCCCCTCTGGGCAATTGTGTATACCATTTACCTTCAGGACGAGAATAAACAGATTTATCTCTCCCCTCCTTCAGCCAGGCATATACATAACCCTTTTGGTAATCAAGTGCATCTCTATCAAATTTGGAGCGTTTCTGGCGTTCACCCTCTTTTTGATAATGTTCTAATTTAGTGGTCAATTGATCATATACAAGCTCTAGTTCTTCCGGTGAGCTGCATTGTTGTAAATCAGTCTCAACCTTCTTAATGTCATGTTGAACTTGATCAAGTTCCTTATGTATATATTCTAAAGTCAACAGCACTGTGTCCTTGGAACGCCTATCGACAATCTGCTTAAATTGATTGCAATATTTAAAATTTTAGCAAAAAGAGTAGGACGTAAACTCACTCGTAACCCCCACGGTATCCATGCCTTTTTGTGAAATTTGGCTAATGTCAGTCCATGTAATTCCAGCTCCACCAATCTTTTGCGTAAGGTTTCCAACTGCCGTCGGGTATTAGAAATTGTTGGCTCTTGTAAGAACTCCGCGGGTCCAGCGAAATGTGAAAGGATCTGCGTCACTTCCGCCTCCGTGAAGGTGGAGAGTCCGTGATGTGTTCCAGCTCCATTTTGCGTTCCACCAGGATTCTCCATGGTGAACAGTGCAAAACAAGAAATAGGTGCACGTGGGCTACAGTAGTATACAAAGAGTATTCGTTGGATGCCCCAGCACCCTGGTTCGCGTATCAACTTTGAATTCCGGTGCAGGCTTCTCGAGGAGGCTCCGCCTCGTCCCCATATATAGCACATGCAATCGAAAAGAATGAAGCAGCACTCGTCAGTTGCAAAATAGTGTATTAAAATTTCTTCACATCACATTGCAGCAACGTTTCGGACACTCTATGTGCCCTTTCTCAAGCAAATATTGAATCTCGACCTCCAGACAGGTGGATTAACAAACTCAAATCCTTACATCCATTAGGTTTGAATCGGGATTATGACTTGTTTTTATATCTGTGATGTTAACATACTGCATGGCTTAATATTGTTCTGGATGAAGTAATTTCCTGTATATAGCCTATAAACATTAGACATGTGTCTAATTAGTTGTTAAGACACCATGGGGAAAAGGAGGGGTTGATATCACTCCAACTTGCAGTACAGCAATAAAGAGTGATTGAAGTTTATCAGAGCACAGTCACATGACTTGGGGCAGCCGTGAAATTGACAAAATGTCTAGCCCCATGTCAGATTTAAAAAGGAAATATAAAAAAAAATGTGTTTGCTTTTTTGAGAAATGGATTTCAGTGCTATTAACTGAAGCACTTTGAAAATTTTTTTTCCTCATGACAGGATCCCATTAATTATAATTATTAAGATTAAATAAACTTACAAGTTTTATTCTGACCGCTTACCTGCCATTATTATTTCTAGTTAATTTTTTTTATCTTAAAAATAAAATAAGATATATTAGAGAATTAAGAGAAATAATAATAAAGATGAAATGTATGGGGAGCCTGATTAACTGTCATGGTCAAGGGTTAAAAATTAGGATTGTTGGAAAAATGCAAACAAGCTTACGATTTTTCCTGCCAGATTTATCAAAACTGGAGTTTGATTTTTCTCAATTCAAGAAAAAAAAATAGCAAATGACAAGTGAACATGCAAGTATTTTCCGAAACTTTTTGGCTCATTTTTGTCTTTTTTTTGAGATTGTATATTTTCTTTTTTGAACTTGACCTCCAAAGTTAGCAAGTTGGTCTTAATGGGGCAGATTTATCAACATCCAAACTTGTGTTTTTACTATAATTCACTTTTTTGTCTAGAACTCGAATGTTCAAGATTTATCAAGGGGCATATTTAACAATGGTCGAATTTCAAAGTGAAAAAACTTTGAAATTTGACAATCTAATTTTTTTAAATAGTTTTTTCGATCGAAAACTAACTGTTTTTGATCAAAAAGGCCCATTTTCGATCGAGGTAAAAAATATTTCCATTGAATGGTTCGATTTGAATGATTTTCCCAAAAAAAAAATCTAATTTAAAATTTAGAATCAAATTTTGGTCTATTAGATAGTTGAAGTAACCAAAAATTACTTCAAAATTTAAATTTTTAATTCAAAATTTCACTTTGACCCTTGATAAATCTGCCCCAAGTGTAAAAAACTGAAATGTAAAACTTTAACATTGAAAAGCTGGCAGTTTATGCAGAAGAAGTTGGTATACTCACTACTCATCATGAACTTTCGACATTTGATATACTACACTTTGATATACTACACAAGTTACTCCTGTCCTATCACAGTCCTCCTGTCCTATCACTAGTGATAGTTACCGATTTTGCTCAGAAAATTCTGCCATAGGCTCCAATGGATGGAAATATTAGGCGTAAAAAAAATTGTCACCTGCAGCCTTCAATGCAGTTTCACAAATTTATGGCAAAGTGAAACGGGTCAGATTCTCCCATCATTGTGCTATCACTCATAATTACATACCATTAATGTAAAAAGGTTGGGGACTGCTGGTCTATAGTATATAGATTACTGCCAGTGTGTTACATCAGCATGACTTCATTTTGCCCTAGCCCCTTACAATGTTTTAAACTCACTTTGCAAATACTTGCATCTATGCACAAGAGACAATTTAAATATATATAACGGAATGGTCCATGAACTCATTAGTGAGTTATCAAGTCAATCCAAACAATTATAAAATAATAAGAAGGTTGCATCCTTGGGGCAAATTCACTAACTTCTGAAAATTCGCTAGCGTTGGCTGCGCTCTCGTTCACCGCACTTCAACAGACGAATTTTCATCAGCGCTACGCAAATTCACTAAAGTACGAATTACGCTCAGGTCGGTGAACTGTAGCGTAGTTGCGCTAGTGTTACTTCGCTAGGCAGAGTGCAGTTACGCTAGCGAAGCCTAATTTGCATATGGCGGGAACTTTAACTTAGAATGTTAGGAAATGTAGGGGGAAGGAGGGTAATCCCCCCAAAAAAATATCGATCTTTTTCAGACTATCACCCTCCAATTCTAAAACACGCCAGCGTTTTTTTAGGACAGAAAAATGTTTACATTTCTTTTTCAACCTCCTATCTATTGTATTGAACTTCACCTGGTCTGACCAGGCAAAGTAACGTCTAACATAAGTGCTAACGTTCAGGAAATGTTCATCCTAGTGAATTTGCGAATTTACAATCCTTCGTCAGTGCGCAACTTCGCCTGGCATAAGGATAAGAAGTTGTGCAAGTCTATCTACTTCGCTAGCGTAAATTCGCCAGAGCCGGTGTTAGTGAATTTGCGAAGTTAAGAATTGACGTCACACTGGCGAATAAGCTCTAGCGTTAGATGCTTCGCGCTTTAGTGAATTTGCCCCTTATTGTCCTACAGAGATGATGCAGAGCTTACAAGGAATGTGTCAGACTGTGAAAACCTTAAATATTCTATAGGGAAACTCCCCATTAATGTTTATATTAGTTTAAGAAAGTGAAATTCAGCTGAGAAAAAAAACAGAAATAATAAATGGATTGTGTATACTTAATATTAATGAGCCCTGCACAGCCCTCCATAGCCACTTAGGACTCAACATGAAAAGGTGTGGATAAATTAAAACATTTAAAGAAATTGCCTTGCACATTTCAGTTCCCTTAGGGTTTCCACACTGTGTGAATTCCATTTAAATGAGGTAGAGATTTTTCATGAGCTGTATCCCCAGTGTTTTAAAAATCCATGTGTTATGAATCATACTAGGTATTCTAATTGTTTATACTAATATGTGTGACAGTATATAATAACATGGTTTGTAACATTAATTAGAAAATATGTTGGCAGCAAACCCAAAGCATGCAATCTTAATCAAACAGCAGTATTGCCCCTTTGTGTTTTGTATAATATTTTTTCTGCAATACTAAGCTGAACAATACAGTTTCTTATATTACCAGATTTTTCTTCTAAATATGCTCTGTTGGCTGTGTTTAGGGCTCTCCATAACATTGTTTCTAGCTGTAATGCATCTAGAGATTGTTTCCTTATATTAGTCTTATCTTCATGGGAAGGCTAAGCAGGGCTAATCCAAATACATATGTCAATCACTCCTGTGCATAGAGACTGTGTTGACATGATTTTCATATTGTTGTATAGCAGAGCAATGTTCAGTCTCAGTAGATGTTGTAGTTGACATCAGTGAACTAAAACAGCTGTCTTAATTCCTTTCACTAATAATCTGGTCCATAATATTGTGAGTATCAAAGGAGAAGTTTGAGGGGAAAAAAGTATTCATAGAGAACTGTTATATCCTACAAAATGCAGAGAAAAAATATTTCACAGATATAACAAGGTGCTATCAAGTTACCAACATACATGGATAAAATGGATTAAACATTTATAGTTTAATTGTTTTACCAGCAGGACAAGATTATGTTGCTAACTTTGATTTCCTTGAATATACAAAAAGCTATGGAGTACTTGTGCAGACTGTGGTTAGTACAGGTATGGGACCTGCTATCCCGAATGCTTGGGACCTGGGGTATTCCAGATTATGGATCTTTCCAAAATTTGGATCTTCATACCTTGTCACCTAGAAAATCATGCAAATGTTAAATAAATGCAATAACCTTGTTTTGCTTCCAATAAGGATTAATTATATCAGGTAATGTTTTATTATTAAAAGGAAATCATTTTTAAAAATGTGGATTATTTGATTATAATAGAGCAGCCTTTCCATAATTCAGAGCTTTCTGGATAACAGGTTTCCAGATAATGGATCCCATACCTGTAGTTGACGTGAACAATTATATGAATCAATAGTATAATATAATTTTTTTTGAGAAAGAACCACTCATAAACCTTCCTTACTAGTGTTGTTCCACTTAGATGTTGCTGAGCTACAATATTTAGTTTAGAGCAATATAGGAAGCTGGTAGCTGCAGTTTAGAAAAATCAGGGTTGGCTTCTTCAATTAAAAGTACTTGATAAATCCTCTTAATGCATAGGGATCCTTCAATAAACTAATAACACTATATATATAATTATGCTCATAATTATTAGAATAAATTCTAAAATGAGAATACAACAAAGGTCCTTCAATGAGCATCCCGTATGGCATCAGGCAGACAACGCTAGAGTTGTTGAATAAGTGTCCAACACCTTAAAAAACACCTTCCTGTGCAGTTTACTTACAGTATAATAGGATCAAATATTAACAATAATCTCTCTGCAAGATGAGCATATAAGCCTCAGAGGCAAATTCTCTTGTATCTGTAATTACAACTGGGGCACCTAGTTTGGAGAGCTGGGGAACCACTAGTGATGGGTGAATCTGACCTGTCCAGTTTCACCGTAAATTCACAAAATAGCAAAAATTCACAGAAATGTATTGAAGTCTATGGGTGACAAAAGTCTTTTGACACGCAACATTTTTTTTGACTTGTGACAATTTTTAGTCTGTGGGCATCATTTTCCTGGCAAAACTTGGAGAAACATTTCGTTCATCACTAGTCACCGTTAAGTACTGTATTGTGTAGACCAATGTCTGGTGAAAACTTTGGACTGTGAAAAGTGTGAAAAAACTGGAAAAAGACTGGGACAAAAATATTTATAAAGAGAACAAAATTTGTGTGATCAGTTATTATGTTGTTCACACTTATACTCTTATACACTTATTCGGAGGAAAATAAATGAATGATTATTACCAATACATGGCTTTGCTTAAAATTAACTTGCATGGGGGAAGCTTACCATTATTATGTCCCATCAGTTTAGGTTCCCTAAACAGCACATGGATGTTAACTGTATGAGATACTGTATCACAAAATTCTGTAACGTCAATAAATATAAACATATGTTACCATATATGGTGCATAAATAAAAGGAGCTTACTTTTTTATCAAAGAGGAAACACATAGGGGCAAGTTTATTCCCCAAAATTAGTTCGACCAAATTCGATATTCGATTAGCATTCGATCGTCGAATGCTAAACGAATAGTTTTAGGCTACCTTTTATTCGATATTCGATCATTCGACGATCGAATACGAATTTATTCGATCAGTCGAATAAATCATTTGATCATTCAAATGATTCGTAGGATTCGAACGATTGAAGACTTCGATCGTACGAATCCTATTCGATCAGGACTTAGCCTCAGAAGCCTATGGGAGTGCTCCCATAGGCTTCTATTGCAATTCGGTAGGTCCAATCTGTCGAAGTAGGCAATCGAATAAACTTAAAAAATTAAATCCTTCGCTGATCGAATGATTGTATGATCGAATATTCGTTCATTCGACTCTATTTGAATGTATTTGATTGTTCGACCATTCGCTATTCGATGAACGAATATGCCAAAATTTGCATATTCGACCAAACGAATAAATCCGACGTTCGAAATTCGATCGAATTCGATCAAACGTCTATCTATTCACGTGAGTTTAGTAAATCGGCCCCATACAGTCAAAACCATGCACTCCACATTCAAGTCGGGGTGCTAAAGATAGACATAGACCTCAACATTCTATTTAGAACATGAAGATTTTTAGAACGCACATTCAGCTAAGGTAGTATAAATAAACAATGCATACAAATGTATCAACTTGATAAATATGTATCTAAATATGCAGTGCTATCAAAACAAAGCATAATAATATATATTTACAGCGTAAAAAGATATTTTTGCCAATGGTGGTGACTGAGCAAACGTATAGACCACCATCTCTTGGTACAGACTGGGTAACAATAATGACTAAACAGTAATAACCATTGTGTTTTTGCTACCATTTTACACTGCTTCACTACATTTGCCCATTAGAGAAGTATCGAATATGCTGACAATACATATTTTGCATTATTAAAAAAGATCCTTAATGGCACATCCCATATTTGTTTAGGCTTTGTAGCTGTAGCAAACAGTGGAAATAATTTCTTATTGGTTGCCCATCTATCATCCCAAAAGATGCTTTGCATAATGCCATTTTGATATAGTGCACAATGTGCAATAATGAGCTTAATCAATTTTTCTTGAAAATATTTTTGCACAAATGCAGCCTAGTTTAAGTCATACAATATGCTTTCATAGTAAATCCTGCTTGGCAAAAGGAATAGTGCCAAGTTGTAGTTCTAGGGAACCAGAACAAAAACCTACAGTCATCAGCCAATGAAGGTGATTAATTAAGAAGTGCAAGCATTTTTTTACAATTAGTTAAACTTTTGAAAACCTACCAAATTCTATTTTTTGGCAGCACAGTGAATGGAATAACATTAAGAATTGCCGTGTCAGCACCACACACTTATAAAAATGTCATACACTCAGAAATAGGCAAAATTTAGATTCTTGTATATTTCTTTTTTTCTTATAGTTTATTCCAATTAAGGCATGCAGTGATTGAATATGCAGGTTTAAAATCTCACAAATTAAAATTTGGGGAAGGGGGAGAAAACAGAGTAGAAGGTAATAATGGTATGTGCCAGAAAAAGAGTTACATTTTGAGATTGCTCTCTTTAGCAAATCTTTTATAAACTGTAACCCATAAATACAATTCTTAGCACCAAATTTTAAAATGGTAATCTATAAAATAATCTATAAAATTGGATTTTATGTTTCCAGATATAATCAACACTCTATTCAGAATGCCTGCTAGCCTGTTTGTTAACCTTGCTTATACCTACCTTCTGCCATGGCTGCCTTGTCGATAAAGTGTTTGTGTTTGCCAAAAATCTGTTTTCCAATTATCTCCCTACTTGACCTGACTTCAAACAATTGACCAAATTACACATCTAAAGACTGTTGACAGATCACTCCAATGTTACTTCTTATATCCTCATATTTTACAATTAAGAGAGCAATTTCTTGCAATGACATCAACAATTAGAACCGAGGCAGTAGCCACTTTCAATAAAATATAGTGTGTAGCTGCCCTCATGCCCGATGAATTAGGTTATGCAGTATGCAAATCCAAAAGAAAACTGGCACTGAAGCACTGTTAAAGAAAAATTAAATTTGTGAATTAAAAATGTAAAAACAAATCACAAATTAGAATTCTTTTTCAACACAGGACGAAACAGTTTGCAACTCTTGGGTCTTGTCCATGTAGATAAACAGTTTATTTTATATTCTCCATATTAATTACTGATAAGTGTTGTCTTTTCACAAGAATTATATAAAGCTGAAACAGACCTTTACAATTTTTAATACCCAATGTTAATCAATTTTACTTAGCCACTATAAAAACTAGCCTGATATTTTGATATTGAATAAGAACTGAAGAAAGATCACAAATACAACACTAAAGGGATCCTGTCATGGGTAAAAAAATAATTTTCAAAATGCGTCAGTTAATATTGCTGTTCCCTCAGAATTCTGCACTTAAATCCATTTCTCAAAAGAGCAAACAGATTTTTTTATATTTCATTTTGAAATCGGACATGGGGCTAGACATTTTGTCAATTTCCCAGCTGCCCCAAGTCATGTGACTTGTGCTCTGATAAACTTCAATCACTCTTTACTGCTGTACTGCAAGTTGGAGTGATATCACCCCCTCCCTTTCCCCCACCCAGCAGCCTAGCAACAGAACAATTTGAAGGTAACCAGATAATAGCTCTCTAACACAAGATAACAGCTGCCTGGTAGATCTAAGAACAGCACTCAATAGTAAAACCCATGTCCCACTTCGTACTATTCAGTTACATTGAGAAGGAAAAACAACAGCCTGCCAGAAAGCAGTTCCCTCCTAAAGTGCTGGCACAAGTCACATGACCAGGGGCAGCTGGGAAATTGACAAAAAGTCTAGCCCCATGTCAGATTTCAAAACTGAAAAAAAATCTGTTTGCTCTTTTGAGAAATGGATTTCAGTGCAGAAGTCTACTGGAGCAGCACTATTAACGGATGTGTTTTTTTAAAAAAACTTGTTTTCCCATGACAGTATCCCTTAAACATGAGATTGGTGTGCTACACCATATGGGGCAGATTTACTAATGGTCAAATTTCGAATAGAAAAAAATTCGAAATTGGATCATCAAATTTTTGGGGGTCCATTTTCAATCAAATAAAAATCATTCGAATTCTTCGAATGCATAGTTCGATTCGAACAATTCTAACGATTTTTTTTTTTTAATTCTATTTTCCAGGAAAGCTTCCAGGAGGTCCTACATAGGCTACAATGGCAATTTGGCAGCTTTAAGGTGGCGAGGTGTCAAAATCAAATGGGGCAGAATTTTGAATTTTCAATTTTGTTTCAATTCAAATAGAATTTTGGGCTATTCAATAGTCAAAGTAGCCCAAAATTACTTAAAAATTTAATTCAAAAATTCACTTCAACCCTTAGTAAATGTGCCCCTATGTGTCCTATACTAGATTCAGTAATACAATTCATTCACAGTTTTTTATTTTATTTTTGCTCTGTTGCCAATCTATTCCTTTTAATTATTGTTTAATCAGTATTTCCAGGGTTGGGAAACCCTTGAGGTTTTTCTACGTTTGCACTACACATTCAGGTTATGGTAAATGAACTTCAAGATTCTCATATATCAAAGGATTTATCTTAATCTCTTGTTTCTCCCTATAAGAAAAGCGTTTCATTTTACATTGTTTGAGGTAGGTTTTATGTATTGCTTAATAAAATATAGACAAATGACTAATCTTTATGAACTATGATCCCATATCATCTCCCATAAATTTAATGCAAACACATTTTGCTTATTAATATATAACATTATTTAAAAATAATAAAATTAGATTTCTGCCTTTTTTCACAAAAATCATGGCTCCTAATATATTTAGATCTTTATCATGTTTCTTCCAAACCCAGACTCACCACCCACCAGTAAACCTAGCTGCTGTTCACTGACTTCCCCCCCTAACAGCCCTCACACTGCAAGAACAAGAAACCACGTGCACTTGGGGTTGCAGTGCAAGGGGGGTTGCAACTGGGGAGGGGGCCATGCAGGGGGCTTGCAGCTGTAGATGGGGGTCAGTGTATGGGGGATGTGGCTAGGGCAGGGGGCCCTGAGGGCAGGGGGCAGGGGGCAGGGGGCCCCCCAGTCCGATATTGTGTTCCATTATTTTATGTACAAACAATGGTTTAACTAGAAGCTACTGGGCCAAAACTGAGATATTTTTAAGGAACCAAAGGTAAACATAAAAGGCTTGCTTATAATGAAATTGCATATAATTTAGGACCATGGTGCAAACTCTATGTTTCTTCGACCTAAGCAGCTGCTATGTAACCTGATCCTATTGATGCTGGAATTGGCTAGCAGGACACCAGGAAAAAAAACTGGGTGGGCCCCAGACTTAATAGGCCTTGCTGACCAAGTCTGCTTCAGACTGCTTCATCCCCTCTGCATGATCACAGCTGCAAATTAAGGAGAAGGGATTATCAGGCACAACATGTTTCGAGTCCACAGACTCTTCATCAGGAAGCACCTGATGAAGAGTATGTGGACTCAAAACATGTTGTGCCTGATAAGAGAATAAAATATACTGCATTTCAAGGTTCTCCAGGATCATTTTTATTTGCTGAATATTGAAATTGAGTGACTTGACTGAGTCATTTTCCTGTGGATGAGGATATCACCATACTATTTTTATTTATCTATGATACCACAATATTCTGACATACATATGTTGTTCATAAAATAAAGGAGAGGCTATAACCATCAAAATAAAAAAAAAAATAAGATGATTAGAGTTATATAACATAGAGGCCAGTTGGAAGATCAGTGAGTGGCTTAAATATATTCACAGTTATAATTCAAGCTTGTTGTGCAATTTCCATATCTATTTGGACCCACAGTAACAAGTGATTTTGTATGAATGTTCTGGGATTCTAGTTGTGGTTACAGGAAGGATTCCCAAGCTTTTACAGATTTTGAAGCAATGTAAAAGGTGAGTCCAATGCACTTTATTGTGACCTGGTACATTGTTTAAAAATTCCTAATATTTCAAAATCAAAAGTTTCAATTGCTTAAAAACCCTTAAGAGTTTGGGAACTCAGTTGGGAAATCACTTGAAATGAACACAAAATAAAAGTCTGAAGGGAAATTAAGTTTCCTTTCCATCCTCTCTTTTGCAAGAGGCATATGAATGTGCCAAAGTAAACTCCACAACCATACAAAAACCTGTTATACAACCTTTATGTATGTAATTAGTGTACAGCATTTGTATTGGTAAAGACTTTAGCTAGCACACTATAAATTATACACCTTGGCTCCAAGTGATTATTTTCCATTATTTCTGAATCAGACTAATCTCTTAATACATAAAGGCTTGTATTTGCTAAGCAATGTAACACGTAGATGCCTTTTGTCATCGTAGAACACCAAGTGTATTCATCAACAGTTTGTAAGATATATTACTGCTTGTCTTGGTGATAGAGCTCACCTTTCAAAACCAGTTATTCAGATGGAGGTCTGGCTGTATGAAGGGACCATATGAAAAACATCAACATTGAAGCTATAACCCTTGTTGCTAAACTCTTATTAAAACATTTTTAGGATTGGTTAATATTAAATAAATACCTCAGATAATTAATTAAAATATGAACTTAAATTATATATTCTCACGAAAAAAAAAAGAAAGTGAAAATCCCCAGTATTTCAATTAAAACTTAAATCTACTAATCAATGCTCTTGTAGAGAGGTGTTTGGTGGGCCCAGGGCAAGATTCAACATATCAGAAGTAACAATGTCCGCACCCTTATTAATACACATGCACATTTGTAATGCCAATGCTAGAGAGGGTTGGATAATTAGACTTATTTGCTAGAATATCAAGGAATTCACAGTTGCAAGCATTGATGCTGACTAATCTTGTGGCGTTGAAATGGTTTCCATAAAGCTTATTTAAAACTGCAATTGATTTGCATTAATGCAGAAATGGACACATACATTTCATGTAAATGTTCTTGGTGTTGGTGGATTCATCCCACCACTTGCTCCATCCCTTCAGACTAGAGGAAAATAACTTTCATTTGCAGTAGTGTAGGTGGTTCTTCACAGTGAGTACAGTGAGGTTGTGGGATATCAGATGATGTTGTGATGGTTGATTCTGTTAATACTTTTAAGAAGAGCTTGAATAAATTCTTGGACAAGCATAATATCCAAGACTACTGTCAATCTAAAATCTACAGTTAGTAAAGATATATATATATATATATATATATATATATATATATATATATATATAGTTTATGTGAGTGTATGCAGGAGTCAGAGTGTGTGTTTATGGATGCTGTGTTTCATTTGGAGAGGTTGAACTTGGTGGAATTTTTTCAACCCGATTTAACTATTAAGCTATCTATGTAATGAGATGTACAAAGCAAGAATAATACTAGAACTAAGAAGCTGTTTATTGTATAGGGGGAGTAAGGCAGGAGGTCCCAGCTCAATACGAAGGCAGTACCATATTATTAAAGGAATAATGTACCACATTTATTGAAAAGGAAAATAATGCTTGTAGGGAGTGAGCCAGGAACTGGGAATCACAGAGACATGACAGGGCTAGGAAGAAGGGTACCACAGGAGTGTGTTAGAGATTATGGGTGTTGTAGTTTCCTGGGTTGCTTTGGGGATGGGTGGAGAAATGAGAGGTTAAAGGAGAAAAGAAGTGAATGGGGTGTTCTCTTTTACCTTGAACAGCTACCTCCCACCCTCCTCAGAGCAAGTGGAGTAGCAGTGTAGGGGGGTAGTATAAGTGTAGTGTTGCAGTGGGAGAGGCTCCCCTGGGGGTCATATCATATCAAGTGTATGCATAACAGGGGTTAGGCCAGGGATCAAAGTGATGGAAGGGGTCCTGTGGAAGGGGCGTGTGTTATTTAGGAAAGCCATGCCAAGTAGGGACAACAGGCAGGCCCCCTCACTCTTGGTTACAATTGTTTGCAGCCTTCAACGGCTGCATGGTTAAAAAGTATATAAATGTAATTGTTTACATTGCCCTACACTTAACTGATGTTGATGTATGTTGGTCATTATTTATGTAAATTTGTTAATAAACAAGCTGCATCTTTTTTCACCTAAAATATCTTATCTGGTATGTTATCTTAAGGAAAGGGGAAGGAACTTTTTGTTGTTGGAAGGAGTCTGTCAGATTGAAGCTGTCGCTGTCATGTTACTGAAGCTGTTCTAGTTTATCTAAAGGAGAAAGAAACCTTAAAAATGAATAGGACTAGAAATGCCATGTTTTATATAATGAACTTATTGCACCAGACAAAAGTTTCAGCTTCTCAATAGCAGCAATGATCCAGGACTTCAAACTTTTCACAGGAGGTCACAATCTTGGAAAATTTCTACAACACTCACATGCTCAGTCGGCTCTAAGCAGCTGTTGAGAAGCTAAGATTAGGGGTTGTTACAAATTATCCAGCAGAAAATGAAGTTTGTCTGTAATATAAGCTGATGCTACAGGGCTGATTAAATTCTGATGCTAATTGCACCTGTTTCTGTGCTGCCTTGTAGTAATTATCCATATTAATTACTAATCAGCCTTATACTGTGACATTTATATTCTATGGGGTCAAATTCACACTTCGCCAGGTGAATTTTTGCTAGCACTACGCAAATTCACTAAGATGCGAATATGCGCTCAGGGCGGCGAACGTTAGTGAAGTATCGCTGTAACTGCAGAGCGCAGTTACGCTAGCGATGCCTAATTTGCATACGGCGGGAACTTAAGCGTAAAATAGAATTATATGTTACAGCCACTACATTCCACTACACAAGCCCAGGAAACCTTTAATAAATTAAAGAAAGTTGTCCTATTGCCCTACATGTGCCCCCTGTATAGTTGAGTTGCCATATGTTAGGAAATGTAAGGGGGAAGGAGGGTAAAAAAAATTATCGATCTTTTTCAGACTATCAACCACCTATGCTAAAATACACAATATCCAAGAACAGGACGGCACTCTAATCAGGAACAGGTTTATTCAGGACAA
>CM044447.1:66682384-66710802 GCA_024363595.1 Xenopus borealis
TGTCGCAAGTTCGCGAACGCATCCGCGAACTTTTTTGCGGCGGTTCGCGCCATCCCTAATTGGCTGTGAGTTGCAGCATTTCTTTTTGAATAGCCTGAAATAAAGGTAAAGTCTTGTATAATTTCATAATACATTGGGAGAAAATTTAGTTGTCCTTTGTAAATTTTTGTTATTATTGTAAATGTGTCAAGACCTAAATGGCAGGTGAATTGTCAAACACGCATGCAAATTTAAAGAAAATCCAAACGTTAGTAATGAATTAATGAAATAATGGGATTTTTATGGACAATATGTTTTTTTAACATGCATAGTGCAGAACAAGTGGAAATAGCGAACTTCTATTTTTGTGATATTCAAATTTATTTTTGACTTCCAAAACTGATTGTTTGAATTTTTTATATTTTGTACACATTAGCTGAATTTCAGAAGATTCCATTCATGATTTACAACATATTTCATAGTTTGTTCTCCTTTATTATCAAACTACAAATGAAGTGGGCCAGGAGGCCACCGCTCAATGGGAAGTTCCAGAAAGAGGTGGCTGGCTAATGTCAAAGAGGACGAAAGTCTTTGGTGTTATCACATTATGACTAAAAGTTTCAGAGACTGATTTACAATGGAGCCATCATAATTTGATATAGTTGGATAATACAGGTAAGCAAACATTTGTTTATCAAACAAATCGCTCTATACTCTCATGATCTCAATTACACGTCACTCGGTGTTCAACTAGGTTTTTATTTTTATTCATTGTCCTTAATCATTCTGCATTTTAGATACATATCATTGAAAGAGTATTTCACAATGTTGACACAACTGAAACATAAGGAGCGTATTTTAACTTAATTTAACAAACATTCTTAAGATATCAACAGCCAGAGCTGGCAGAAAGTTGTAAAGGTTTTTCAGTAAAGGAACCATCAAATTACTTTAATATGTAGATATTTTTTCATGGAAGCCAAAATCTTAAACATTCTTCTGAAACGTTAACGAAGATTAACATTTCAAACACATAGGGACCAGTAACATAGTAACATAGCAAGTTAGGTTGAAAAAAGACACACATCCATCACATTCAACCATTTAAGTTTATATGTAACCTGATCCAGAGGGAGGCTAAAAAATCCAATTCAAAGCCTCGCTAATGTGTCTAAGACCAGGAAAAGGTTTCTTACAGGCTCCAAGATGGACCAGTCCCTGGATCCACTTGTTCTAAGAACTATCTGCAATAACTTACCCTGGTGGTCTAATGGGGGACAGCAGGGATGCCTCTGTGGGGATGCCTGTCACATCTATCTTCTTGCGCTGTTGGCACTGATTCATTAGGGTGCACGTGGCTCACTTCCGGGTTTCTTACGGGCGCAGGCGTGCTGACATGATAATGTCATCGCGCCTTGGTGCGAAATTCAAATTATTTAAAGTGCAATTGGGCTAGTGTTTCTTGCCCGTTATAGGTTTTATTTCCTGGTACCTTGTGCTGTATTCTATTTGCTGATCTTACTCCTGTGTTTGACCCTGCCTGGCTTTTCGACAATTCTGATATTCTGTATTCTGATCCCTTGCCTGATTACCGACTCTGTTTAACCCTCTGATTGATCTCCTGGTTTGACCCTTCATTTGTAATCCACCTGCCCCGATCCGGCCTGATCTGACTATGATTCTGCCTAATGCCTTGCATTGAGACCTTCTGCCTAAAGACTCTAGCTAACAGCCGTGCCCCATTGCTTTCCCGAACTTTTACCTTGTACCTCTCATTTAAGTCCAGGTGGCATCTGAGTAGCTGAGGACTCCTCCCAAAGCCAAAGGTGGTCACGCTACTGGTGAAGCATGAGCCGAGACCAGGGTCCTTGGCATTTATTCTGGTGTTGGCTGCCGACCGTGACAATATCTTTCATAACTCTGTACTCCCTAATTTGCTAAAAAAAACTATTCAATCCCATCTTAAGTATATTTAATGTATCAACCAGAATAATTCAGGGAGAGAACACCAAATTAACAGCTCTCACTGTAAAAAAATCCCTTACAAATATTAAAAAGGAACCTCCTTTCTTCTAATAGGAATGGGTGCCCTATTGTTAGCTGGAAGAACCTACTGTAAAATAAAGCATTAGAGGGGTTATTGTATCCCCAAGGGAGTTCAACAACAGCAGCAGCAGTTCCCGGGGCAGCCAGCAAGAGGGGAGACTGGGCCAGGAGGGCACAGTGCCGGTGCACAGGGGCAGCAGTAAGAGACTCTACCTGCCGAAGAATCGATGTGAAAGGGCAGTAGCAGTGTGCGGAAACTGTTTCTAAAAGACAAGCCCCCCCGGAGGTGTCATCCCATTGCCCCATGACGACCGCATCCTCTGCCGCTCGTAAAGGTTTTCCCTGGGAAGGAAAGAGAGGACTCCTGCTCCAGAAGCTGCCCGAACCAGTCCCAGTCTGACATCAGCTCCCTGTTCTACTCCAAGTTCAACTTGTTTTTCCAGTACTGCGGGCTGGGCAGCGACAGGTTCAGTCCCAACCAGGAGGAGAGGCTTTTAGCTCAGTCCTGGACCTGCAGTGTCAGTGTGGCCACCTCTGAGAGTGGCATGAGTTGGAGGAGCGAGGGAGAGGCAAGCCAGGGAGGAGAAATCGAGCACTGCTGGATGGATGGTCGCCCTTTCGCCTTTTCTGAAGAGGACAGGAAGTGAAGTTTCTGTAAGTTATTTCTTAATAAAGGCTTTGCTATTTTAAACTTTAATTTGTATTGGTGGTTTTTTTTCATTGTATAGGAACAAATTTTTTTTTTTAAAAAATTTGATGTTACTGTTCCTTTAAAACAAACTAACTGACTGAAAAGGATTTGGTGCTAAATAACAAAGTTTGGTGTGATATTATGCTTACAGCAAGTTTGTCACAACCTGCTTTACTTTGCAGTTAGTTTTCCCTCAGTTTGAGGGGTGGGGTTTGATTAGTTGCACCTGAATATAACCCTTGGGACTCCAGTGGAGCTTGCTCTAGTGTTTATCTGTTCTTAAGCATTTGCTCTTTAAGTGGGGGATCTGTAAGTGGAGTTGCAAAAAAAGGAGTTACAAACTATAGGAGGTTCAAGCTAGGTCAAAAGTTTGTTCTAAACCCTAATTTTTTTATTCCTGTTTTGATTTGTAACTGGGATAATGAGTGCTAGCAATATTGAAGGTATGACCAAGTGCACAGTCTGCCATATGTATTCAGATTTGGAACAACAGATCCAAAATGCTTACCTCTGTGGTGGATGTGAGAAAATTGCCACTTTGGAGGCTTGAGTTAGAGCACTAGAGGAACAAACTGCAACACTGTGGTCAATTGACAATCTTGAAAGGAGTCTCTTGCTCACTGAGAAGAACCTAGCAGGGTCAGATAGTTTGGACTAAACAGAACAGCAGCAGGATGTTGAGGCAGCTGGCTGAGTGACAGTTAGAAAATTTAAGGTGGGCAAGAGGAAAAGGGGGACTGATCCTGGGTTTATACATCCCAACAGCTTTGCCAGATTGTGTGAAGATGATGGGAGTGTGAACTCTGGATTGGCGATTCTAGATGGGGCTGACCTCTCTAACAGCCGGGAGACCAGTTTCTCTAGTAGTAGTAGTAGGGAGGAGAGCAGAGTCAGGCCTAAGCAGATTGGTTGTAGGGGCTGTAGGGGATTCAACTATTAGGAAAGTGGATAGGGTAATCTGTCGTCCAGATCGCTACAACCGAACAGTTTGCTGTCTACGTGGTGCCAGGGTTCGGCATGTGGTTGATCGGGTAGACAAATTATTGGGTGGGGCTGGATATGACCCAACAGTCTTAGTACATATCGGTACTAATGACAAGATGAATGGTAGATGGAAGACCTTAAAGAGTTCAGGGATCTAGGCTCTAAGATTAAGGGAAGGTCTTCCAACGTAATTTTTTCAGAAATTTTGCCTGTGCCACGTGCAAGTTTAGGGAGACTGCGGGAGCTTAGGGAGCTAAATACATGTAGAAAGGAAGGGTTTGGGTTCCTAGAGCACTGGGATGATTTTTCCTTAGGGTACAACCTATACAGTCGTGACGGATTGCACCTCAATGGAAGGGGGTCCACTATACTAGGGGAAAGAATGGCCAAGAGGTTGGAGGAGTGTTTAAACTAGGCAAGTGGGGGGGTATGAGAGAAAGAATTATGGGGAAGATAAGGTAGATGGTGTAGTGGGATTAGCAAGGGGTCATGGGGGAGGAGTGAGGGGGGCATACAGTTTACCAGTTAAGGAGGTTCCTCTGTTACAAGGAAAATAGACTATTACTTAATTAATATTTAGTTCCCCTCAAAGTAATACACATTCAAAGTAGTAATCTCCACTGTATGCTGGAAAATGCACGAAGTTTGTCAGTTAAAACGGGAGACCTAGAATTAATTGCATGCTCTAAAAGTGATGATATCATTGGTAGACCTGGTGGGATGAAACATGTGACTGGACTGTGAATTTAAATGGTTACACCCTTTTTAGGAGGGACAGAGGGATTAAAATGGGGGGAGGAATGTGTTTGTATGCAAAGCCTGAATTAAAGCCATGCACTAAAGAAATAACCATTGCTAGTACTGGTGAGGGTGTGGAATCCCTCTGGGTAGAGATTTCAACTGGGAAAAAGGTTACATAGAAAATGTTCTTTGGTGTATGCTTTAAACCACCTTGTATAATTGACGAGTATGAAGCCCAGCTACTTTTACAAAAAGAAGCGGCTTCACAACTAGGTAAAGTTATTATTATG
Organism: Xenopus borealis; assembly: GCA_024363595.1. Classification (NCBI taxonomy): domain Eukaryota; kingdom Metazoa; phylum Chordata; class Amphibia; order Anura; family Pipidae; genus Xenopus; species Xenopus borealis. The sequence goes on from CM044447.1 coordinate 66,687,116, forward strand.
GGTGACTTCAATTATCCGGACATTGACTGGGGTAATGGGGTTGTCAAGACAGATAAAGCTAGTAGGTTTGTAAATATGCTAAATGACAACTTTTTATCCCAGCTTGTTCAAAATCCTACTAGGAATAACTCTCTTTTGGATCTTGTAATAACTAATAATACTGAAGTCATCTCTAGCATTTGTATGGGTGGGCATTTAGGGAATAGTGATCATAACATGGTCTCCTTTGAGATTCTGTTGCAGAGGCAACTCTATAGAGGAGTAACTAAAACACTGAATTTCAGGCGTGCAAACTTTGACAGTATAAGGGCATCTCTGCAACATATTAAGTGGGAAATGCTTTTCACAGGGTTAAACACTGAACAAAAATGGGAAGTCTTTAAAATGCTGCTTAATAAATATACATCTCTATATTCCACTTGTAAGCAAGGAACGTCGTTGCAAAGCAAAACCTTCTTTGTTAATAGAAGTGTTGGTGTTGACGTGGGTAAGAAAAGACGTACTTTTAAAGCTTTCAAGTTATCTGGGACAGCAGAATCATTTATAAGGTACAAGGAAAACGATCAGGCAAGCTAAAATCGATATGGAAAAGGATATTGCAGTAAAAATTATCTAAAATTATTTTTTAAATATATTAATAGTAAAAAAAAAATAAACAGGAAGGGGTAGGACCTTTATTATCAGAGGGGGGGGGTCAGCTGGTTGATGAGAAGAAGCAAAAAGCTCATATTCTGCATGCATACTTTTAATCTGTCTACACAAATGAGGAACCAGCTAATGAAGGTTTACTTATTAATAGTCCCAATTCTAATAATACATCTAATGATGCATGGTTCACACATGAAGATACATTCAAAAGAGACGAGAACATGTTAAGATAAACAAAGGTCCAGGGCCAGATGGGATTCATCCCAGGGTACTTAGCAAGCTTAGCTCTGTGATTTCCAAACCTCTCTAATTTTTCAGGATTCATTGAGGTCTGGTATGGTGGCGAGAGACTGGTGAATTGCTAATGTGATGCCGCTATTCAAAAAGGGATCCCATTCTCTGCCTCCAAACCATAGACTAGTTAGTCTGACGTTGGTGGTAGGAAAGCTTTTCAAAGCATTAATAAAGCATAGTATACTGGACTTCATAGCAAATAACAATACTATGAGTTTGTGCCAGCATGGTTTTATGCATAATATACTGTATCTTGCCAGACTAACTTAATTTCTTTTTATGAGAAGGTAAGCAGGGAGATCGATTCTGGGATGGTTGTGGATGTGATTTACTTAGACGTTGCTAAAGCATTCGATACAATGCCACACAGAAGGTTACTGGTTCAATTAAGGAATGTTGGCCTGGAACATAGTATTTGTAACTGGATAGAGAACTGGCTAAAAGATAAACTACAAAGAGTGGATAGAGAACTGGCTAAAAGATAGACTACAAAGAGTGGTGGTAAATGGAACAATTTCTAATTGGACCAGTGCTGTTAATGGGTTACCGCAGGGCTCTGTACAGGGTCCCTTGCTTTTCAACTTGTTTATTAATGACCTGGATGTGGGCATTGAAAGTACAGTTTCTATTTTTGCAGATGATACTTAATTGTGCAGAACTATAGGTTCCATGCAGGATGCTGTCACTTTGCAGAGGGATTTGTCTAAGTTGGGAAACTGGGCAGCAAACTGGAAAATGAGGTTCAATGTTGATAAATACAAGGTTATGCACTTTGGCAAAAATAACATAAATGCAAGTTATACACTAAATGTGTGTGTGTTGGGAGTTTCCTTAAATGAGAAGGATCTAGGGGTTTTTGTAGATAACAAGTTGTCTAATTCTGGGCAGTCTCATTCTGTGGATAGTAAAGTAAATAGGGTTATGTCCTTTATAGATCCCTAGTAAGACCTCAGCTGGAGTATGCATTGCAGTTTTTGACTCCAGTCCTTAGGAGGGATGTAAATGAGCTGGAGAGAGTGCAGATACAGAAGGAGGGATGGAAGACTTAAATTATGAGGGTAGACTGTCCAGGTTGGGGTTGTTTTCTCTGGAGAAAAGGTGCTTGCGAGGGGACATGATTACACTTTACAAATACATTAGAGGACATTATAGACAAATATTAGGGGACCTTTGTACCCATAAAGAGGATCACCACACCAGAGGCCACCCCTTCAGACTAGAAGAAAAGGACTTTCATTTGAAGCAGTGTAGGTGGTTCTTCAAAGGGAGGACAGTGAACTTGTGAAATTCACTGTTGTGGTGGCTGATTCTGTTGATGCTTTTAAAAGGGGCCTGGATGATGACATAATATCAATGGTTATTTTGATACTAAACTCTACAGTTCGAATAGCTATGGGCATATCTGGTTTGTGTCAGAGAGTGGAGGTGTGTGAGTGTGCTGGCTTTTAATTTGGAGGGGTTGAACTTGATGGACTTTGTCTTATTTCAACCCAATTTAACTATGTACAGTAACTATGTAATTTAATACCATTATAAATGACAACCACTGCTGTTCTGTGTTTTAGCAGAAAACATAATGCCCCAATCTATGTTCTGAAGGGACACCCTTAAGGAACTAAAATCTGGGGATTTTTTGCCCCAGTATATATTTCTTTTTTGCACCAGACATTAAATGAGATCACAATATGGTCACTATTGCCCAGGGGTTCAGTTACTTGTACATTTACTATATGTTCTGGGTCATTAGAGGTCACTTAATTCAGTATGACATATTTTCTGGCTGGCCTCTCAACAACCTGCACCAGCAGCCCCCCCCCACTGCAAATCCCACTCGGGGCCTCCATACCTGCCACAGGCCACCCCCTCCCATGCAAGCTCTTGTACCTTTATAATTTTGCTGACTGGGGAGAGGTAGGTCAGAAGAGCTGCATCAGGTTCAGACAGGGAGTGGCTATCTGGGCTATGGTTTTCAAATGACCATTGACCAGCCATTGAGCAAATAAAGAGACTTGAAAGTGTGAAATAATTTGACTTTTGTCTAGTCAAGGAGCATTAGAAACAGGAGAGGAACCCACGAAAAGGGTATGAGTAGTCATCTTGTTAAAGATAATTAGGCACTGCACATAGGAGTAAAGCTACATGTTCCCACTGAGTGTGTCCCACAGAATTACTTTAGATGTGAATAGGGATGTAGCGAACGTTGGAAAAAAAGTTCGCGAACATATTCGCGAACTTGCGTCAAAAAATGCGAACGGTTCGCGAACGTCGCGAACCCCATAGACTTCAATGGGAAGGCGAATTTTAAAAGCTAAAAAAGACATTTCTGGCCAGAAAAATGATTTTAAAGTTGTTTAAAGGGTGCAATGACCTGGACAGTGGCATGCCAGAGGGGGATCAAGGGCAAAAATGTATCTGAAAAATCCATTGTTGACACAGCGCTGCGTTTTGTGCTGTAAAGGGCAGAAATCACACTACATTTCTAAACCTGTGTAATAAACTGCTTTAAAACGTCTGGTGTCTACATGCCAATCAAGTCGTGTAAAGGTTACAGCCTGTTCACACGCAAAGACGAAACGCGGCGCTTACTGCAACGCAAAAAAATGCAAAGAGCTTTAATGAATGAAGAAGAGATCAGTGCCCACAGCAGCTACATACAGAGCACTGCAGTAGAAGGTAGATTACTAGCCAGCAAAGCTACCTAACCTAAAATGTCCCTCAAATCCCTGCAGACTTCTGTCCCTCCAATACAGAGCAGTATCAAGTAGATTACTAGCCAGCAAACTTACTATCAACTGTCCCTCAAATCAGTAACAGCTCTCTCCCTACACTAGCTCTTCCAAGCACACACAGGCAGAATGAAAAAACGCTGCAGGGCTTCAGTTTATATATGGAAGGGGAGGGGTCCAGGGGGTGTGGGGGTGGTCCAGGAGGGAGAGCTTCCTGATTGGCTGCCATGTATCTGCTGGTCTGGGGTGAGAGGTAAAAAAAAAGCGCCAGCTAAGGCGAACCCAAAATGGCGAACGTCGCGCGACGTTCGCGAACATTCGGCGAGCGCGAACAGTCGATGTTCGCGCGAACAAGTTTGCCGGCGAACAGTTCGCGACATCCCTAGATGTGAATCTAAATAATCTACCTCTACCAGAGGTATCCAGTGTAAGAAATCCTGTACCTTCCAATGATGAGTTGAAGAATTATGTTCATATGTAATGCAAGTTATTACCCTATAAGATTAATCAAAATATAAATATCTCCATCTATCTCAACCTATTAAGTTTAAATCTATAGTCACTGTACGCCAAGAAGTATGTAAAATGATTTCTCTATGAGTTTCTTAGTGCAGTGGGGCTACTGTGTAATTTAAACAAGAGAAAACCATTAGGTACTATAGTGCTACATATAACCAGGTTTCATGGAGAAGTCAGCATTATTTTTATTTTTGCTGAACTGTGCGAGATTGTACTGTCAATGGAGGGACTATAAGGAACTGTTCTTAGCTAGCTCAATTTGGGAGAGTTGAGCTATTGATAATATATATTTATTGTTACCATAACAATATTTATATCTATTGAAAAACTTTTGAAGAATCTATGTACTGTATGTCTTCTGTGTAGACTTTATACGTAAGTTACTTGCTTGATAGACTACTTTTGCTTAGTATTGGGTACCCAATAACTATAAAAGAAGATGATAACTGACTTGTGCAAAGGACTTTCAAAGGGTTTAATTTGTGAAAAGCCAGATGGAGCAGAGTCTATTCATGGTCATATATTTATAGAATATAGAATGTCCCAAATATATCCTCTTTGGATTACAACATCATTGTCAGGGAAACCCATATATATATTGATATTGTAGATAATCCAGTTCCCTTTATAGAAAGAAGCTGCTACTCCCTCTTCATCCTTTTGGGAACAACCAAGAAGAAATATAATTTATGTTATAATGGTGAATTTGAAAGAATGCACTTAAATGCATATTCTTTGATCAGACTCTGGCTTAACCATCTGAACAGTATAAGCATAGCTCAAAATTGAAAAACAGGAGATTTTCGGCCACTGCTATGGTCTGTCTGGAACAATCCCAGTTACACAGACTTGTCGTCAACCCAAAACACCATGACATTCCTAGCTAGCCCTGTCTGATTTGTGGTCAGTGATACATAAATACTGGTGGCATCTTTTGCATATATATATGTGATTGTGCATGCATCTGTAAGGCAACTATGACAAGGGTATTTATTTGTGTTGTGTTTAGCTATCACAAGAAATAGTGTGCAGGCACAGAGTGAAAAGAAACCCTGAACTTAAAGGATAGTCAAAGTCCAATGTTATGTATACATTTCATTATAGCTTTAGTGTAGTCAGTGCATTGTGCTATTAACTAATTGTGCAATTAATGAGTCCAGTTTTTAATATACTTTGGTTTCAGTAACTGCTTTTCTTCCATCTTCATTCACCTCAGAACGGACTTTTAAAGAGCAGTATTTGTGATAATTGGTATAGCTTTATTACGTAGCATTATAGGCACAATGCCAATCATAATGATCATATATTATTCATAACTATGAACAGCAGAGCTGTATAACAATCCAGGATTGAATAAACACACCCCAAATATTTATACTTTATGAAATCTATATTCATAAATAAAATAAAGCTGAGAAAGTGACCTGATGCTTAGCTGGCTTTGTTCCTTTTGATCTCCAGACTTAAGGAAACCTGCTGAGAATCAGCTTCACAAATAACCTCATTGGAGAGCCAAGCCTTCAGTGTGTATGTTTCCACCATACATAATTGATTAGAATGATAAAAGAACAAATCCAGGCCCTATTTTTCTTCTTGGAAGTATTTTACTAATCCTTTACTCTGCAATTATTAAATTTATACACCTATTTAGGACTGTAAAGCCATGAAAATTCTTACTCATATTTCAAGAGAACAGCATGTACTATTAATATTTTTAAAAGTTCAAGCCAGTTTCTTATTCAAATATCTCTTAGTGAAAATAAAGAGTATTTACAAATTACATGCTTTAAACACAGATAGGAAGGCTGCAGTCTTATACCAGTAGTTGCTTATAGGGTGTGTGTGTGTTTTTCTGGCAAAGCATGTTTGTCATATATTTGTAACTAATATGCTTTCTGAATTATTTTAATGGAATATGGTTGCATTTACTGTACATTGAACTAGCCTGTATAGAACTAATACAATATTTTTTTGATCTTATTTAAGGTTCATTCAATTATCAGTTGAGTCTGGCCGGAAATCTTGGTGGTTAAGAAACCAAAGTTTGGACCAGACCAAACAGCATATCTAAAGATTTTTAAATATTTTCAAACACAAAAAACGGCAAATTATTGTAAAGTTGTAGCCATTTATAAAAGAAGAAAAAAGGACCATTAATGGAATATCCACGATTGCTTAAATCAGTTTTCTGTGCCATTTAGGCCTCTCCTGGATTAACCATGCATAACAAAACAATTTAGCCAACACATAAAGGCTGACCAATTAATGCAATATACAGTTTGGGCACATCAACTTCTCAAGGTCAAATTGAGCCAGTCAGATTCAGGATTGCAATAAAGGCTATGGTAATGTACAAATGGGGATATGTATTATGTTTTGTCTGTGCAAAATAATGTTCACAAAAACCATTGCGAATGTTAGAAACCTTTTTGACCAACTAAAGACCTTCCTCGCAAAGTTTGTGACCAAATGGCTTTTGCAAATATTCATTGTATGTAATAAAATTTCACAATCTCAAAGTGAATTTTGCAACAGAATATTTAATGAAACTCCAGAGCAGGCGTTAACGCTAATCTTTGCTTAGTGATGTAATATTCACTAGGGAATGATTTTACATCACGAGGATAGCTAAACATTTTCAAAAATGCTGTTTTAAACATTGCTTGTGATTTTTAATTACATTCCCTTTAAAGCAGTTTAAAAGTTTCAGCGAGAGCTATTTTAGATATCGGTTGTAATAATATGAGGCTTTAAATTGTTATAAATTCTATACAACTATGCTTGTTTGCTTATGAGCAGAATGCTAATACAGTGTATAAAGTATCATGAGGCATTTTGTTTGCATGTTCTTAAATGTAAGATATGGCAAGACATTTAATTTAGTACCTCTCCATGACTGCAGTTAATGGAGACCTTGAACCTGAAGTCTTGGTGTAGTATGAAAACTGAAGGCCTCAGGTCTGAGAACATTCATAACAAAACAGCAAGTTGAATTAGTACCATTCTTTAGAGGAATGATAACTAAGAAAAGTCTTTCCAGTGACTAAGTAAAAATGTGTATTACTTAAATGATATATTACTGGTGCACTGGCACTGGGGTCTTTATTTTGTGCCAGCCATCAAAAAGCATCTTTTATTGTAATATTGTAATTTCAATCAACGCACAGTAAAATTTTGCCCTAAAGAAAATGAGGTCTTAACATAGGCAATTCATTATAACACTGCTATTTTTATGGCCGCATATAGTGAGAAAAAATTTAAGTTCTAATGCATTTTAACAGAGTTTATTTCCACAATTCAAGCACAATATTCAAATTTAAGTCTAAAAGAATTAAATTTAGAGCAACTAGACATGCTGATTAATCATTGAAGACGTTTCACTACTTATCTGAGCATCTTCTTCAGTTCAACTACATCTGGGAACAAAAAATTGCTCCCCAAAAGGATGGCTCAGCATAGGAGGGTGAATTCTACAGGACAATGGTCAACTATCTTTCTATAGCTTTGAAGACAGCAAAGTTCACATTTTGGAATTTGGACAGAGAAGACCGCTGGTTTCAACAAGGTGTAAATTAAGGTAGAGAAACCATCCATACACAGAGAAGAGGGCCTTCAACACCCCTTGTCTGCTACAGTCAATGCAGTTCTAACATCTTTACCTCAGCAGTTTCACAAATTTTCACACCTCCAGTCATGCAACTCTCACAAGTAACACCTACCTCTTTGAGTTGCATGACACCATGGTAATTCTATCACAGTAACTACACAGAATTCACACCCTCTGTGAGTTTCACTTGCCACTTTATTGGGTACACTGCACCATTGCGACTGTATTATTGGAACAGTTAATATGCCAAAGATTTCCCATTGAACTGAAAAAGCTGCTCATATGAGTAGTGATCAATGTCTAATCAGCAAGTCCAGTTGCTCTAGATTTACTTCTGCTAGATATACCATGGCCTGGATGAATCACTTTTTTGTGATGAAATGTGATGAAGTTTTCAAAAGAATTTGAATTTGAATAAAGCTGCCCTTTATTATGATTTCCCTTTAATGTCAAAATAAGTCAATACAGTATGAGAATATTTTCTACCATTTACATTTGCAAATCATGTTGTTATAAAAAATATTTCCAGCTGGAAGTTACAAAACTGTCCAAAATTGTTCTGAATACAATTTTTATTTTTTAATACTTTGGGCTCTATGGACAATAATTGGAAATACAAATTGATGTGCGGTTTTGTAGAGTATTCTTTGTTACAGTTCTATTTCAGATTGAAGCAACATCTTTGTAGCTTAGTTCTTCAGAATTAAGCCATTCCAGAATGATGCACCTCAAGATTGGCATGTTTCACTCAATAGATTGTCCAGTCACACAAACACATAAAATCCTTTGAGAATCTGCACTGGGTGACCTCAATACATTGTGCGTCAAGCTTCAAAGAAGTCTCCACTTACCATGTATCAGGCTGTTCTTCCCAAGTTGACACTCAATAGTAATAGTTCTCACCCTTTGTAAATTGGAAATTTTATTTTGTAGTTATTATTCTTAAGTTTCTCTACAATATCCATTTTCAAATAAAAGTCACAGAGGAAGAATGATGTCTCTAGATGCTTATTTATGTCAAGCAATTTTCCTATTTCTAGCAACGGGAAAATATATCTTAACTACTGACTGTTACAGCTGACTACATATATTTGGTGGAGAATACATGGTGGTAAAATGTTACCATTTCTTAACTGTTTGTTTTGTACACTACACAGCAGACTGGGAACCCAAACATGCATTAAAGTATATAGCATTTACATGTTGCCCATAATAGACCCAGTTCAATAATTTGTGTATGTATACAGATTTTTTAAATGTCACTAAGCTACCATATGCCAGTGGGGTCCCTATTGATTTATTTTGTTTACATATGTAAAATGATTATTTTAACTAAGCAATGAAAAATTATGTGTAACATTAAACTAAAATAACAGTAAGATAATTAAAGGAAAACTATACTCCCAAATTGAATACTTGAGCAACAGATAGTTTATATCATATTAAGTGGCATATTAAATTATCTTACCAAACTGGAATATATATTTAAGTAAATATTGCCCTTTTACCTCTCTTGCCTTGAACCACCATTTCGTGATGGTCTGTGTGCTGCCTCAGAGATCACCTGACCAGAAATATTTCAACTCTAAGGGTCAAATTTATTATTATTCCCCAAAAAAATTAGTTTCTACTCAATATTCGATTAGCATTCGATTTTCGAATGTTAATCGAATAGCTCTAGGCTACCTTTTATTCGATATTCGATCATTCGATCAATCGATGATCGAATACAAATTTATTCGATCAGTCGAATAAATCATTCGACTGAATGAATAAATCATTCGATCATTCAAATGATTTGTACAATTCGTATGATTCGAACTATCGAAGACTTCGATCGCACAAATCCTATTCGATCAGGTCTTAGCCTCAGAAGCCTATGGGAGTGCTCCCATAGGCTTCTATTGCAATTCGGTAGGTCCAATCTGCCAAAGTAGGCAATCGAATAAACTTTAAAATTAAAATCCTTCGCTGATCATTCGACCATTCCCTATTCGATGATCAAATATGCCAAAATTCACATATTCGACCAAACGAATAAATCCTACGTTTGAAATTCGATCGAATTTGTTCGAACTTCGAATCCTTCACGTGAATATAGTAAATCGGCCCCTAACTGTAACAGGAAGAAGTTTGGAAGCAAAGGACAGAACTCTCTCTGTTAATTGGTTCATATGACCTAACAAGTATAGTTTATTTGGTATGTTTGTGTGCACATCCCAGAAGGCGGCCCTTATTTTTTTAAATGCCAATTTTCTATTTATGATTACCTAATGGCACATACTACGAAAAAAGTATATTATTATGAAAATGGTTTATTTACATGAAGCAGGGTTTTACATACAAATTGTTTTATGCAATATCTTTTTTTAGAGAGCTACATTGTTTGAGGGGTTTAGTTTTCCTTTAAATTAATTTACTAAATCAAAAAATAAACTTCTGTCATACACAAACTTTTTAATCAATACCATATTATTTAATATATGAAAGTGAATGAATGTGTAATTGTATTTATATGGTGCTTCATGGATAAACAGTACTGTATATTAAAGCAGTACAAAAAAGTATGGACCTGATTAGAAATTATTCAAGAAAATTATGTAACAAATGTCCAAAATCCAAATACATTTAAGTACTAAGACACAAGTAGGTGGAGATACTTGTCCCGCAAAGTTTAAGATCTTGAGGTTTTGGGGACCTATTAATTAAAATTGAGGATTGCATTATTAATGGGAATAGAGGAAGTAGCAGTGAAAATATGATTTCAAACAGTTTAAAACAACCAAAAGTGTGCACTCTGTATCATAAGTTTACATGTCTGGGTGCAGAAGTCTGGGAATTATAAAACATCATATAACATAACCCACTCAGGTCTTTAGTGATGAACAATAAAAAAGTGTGTTCTTGCCTTACTGAGCATGTCAAAACGCTCACAATACTAACATAGTAGCCAAACAAAATTAACATTAACTCCAGCATATAGTGCATGTGATATAAAAGCAAGTTAGGAAGAATGCATCAAGCAGCAGTACAAGGTTAAGCTTATATGGTCATGTAAAGGTGTAATCAGATTCCCTGGTAAGGGGAAATAACACTGTAGGTAAAAATTGGTATGGTGTTCAGTTGTAGAGGGGAAGACTACCTAGACCAGTGATGTGAAAAACAAGTTGGTAAGGAGGTGTGTTATAATAAATTGTGGCATAGCTATGGTGCGGCCGTGCTGTATTTTTTACAGTAAGATTAGAAGTAACCTGGCGAAGTAAAGTCTAGTGCAAGAGGTAACATTCAGTAAAATCAGCATCTTAGTGAATTAACATAGTTATGTCCCTTCGTCAGTGCGAAACTTCGCCTGGCGTAAGGGTGCGAAGTTGCACTACTCTATCTTCTTCGCTAGCGAATTTTCATCAGGGACACTGTTAGTAAATTGGCAAAGTTGCAAAATTACATCACGCTGGCGAATAAGCGCTAGATGATTTGCACTTTAGTAAATTTGCCTCTATGAGAGAAAGTCTATGACCTCGTAATTAAGAGCTTTCTAGATAATGGGTTTTATTTTTATAAAATTCAAATTAAAGTGATGACAGCAACATTTATAAGGATATATTTTGCAGAGCTCAATGCCATTAATACTAAACACAAAATAAATATCTGTAAAAACATGAAACTGTATTCCCAAGCCCCATTAAAATTAATCTTCTAGCACGTATTCTTATCTCATATAAAGGATATTCAGATAAAGGAAAAAAAACAAGAGAAGATGAATTATTAGCAAGTTCTTCACATGGAAACAAATTATTGTTTTATAGACAAGAGCCCCAGAAGTTAAATAATGTGTAATTTGTTACAATTAAAGCAAAACATGGCAATTAAAAAATCATCATTTTCAGTAACATTTGATAGTTTTAACGATTTTGTATAAATGTGGCATTATCTGTGACTGGCCTACCAGGAAGATTTTACAAACTTCTCTCATGTTTCCATAGAAATATATTGATTAGAGCATAATTTCAGCTAATATTTTCTCTTATAGAGTGCTATGCTTGCTTACACTAAATGCACCTTCCCCTTGCAATCGTTTTCATCTTTTGTGCGGCTCAGTAGGTTTCCTAACTGGTAGATTTTATTGAGCAAATTCAAACTGTCACTTCATCTGCCTGAAGGATGGCTCAAATAGAACACATAATACTAAAAGAAAAGTAGAATAAAATAATCTTGTCAAGCCAGAAAAACTGATTGCTTGAAGTTGTAGCCTTCAATCAATACACTAATTCCACAATTTATACCTCTTTCAATTGGAGAGGAAAGAAACCTTGATATGGTGTTTCTTGGCTGACTGGCAAACTTTGACCTTCTATCTATGTGAAAGCAGGATTAGCAAGTTACTCCGCTTAGAGAAATTGCATATGACAATATAAAAGCAAATAAGTGACATTTAAGACTCAAACTAACTTTATTAATTTTCAGAAACACAACAGGGGAACTTGGATTTTAAATGCTATGCATTTAGTGGCAAAGATTTCCCAAGCACATTAAATCACCACATTAACACTTGAAAAAAGAGAATTTAAAAAACACTGCTTACGATATGAATATGAAGATTTTGCAAGATGTTGACTTTTAAAGTGTTTGAAGTTTTGTTTCATCTTTTTATTTTTACATATTGAACATCAACATTTTTAGTTATCCAGGTATGTGTTTGTGTGTTGCTCGTTTATATATTTGTATTTTTCTGATTTAAAACAACTTCCAATGCCACTGGGATTTATATACTGTACCATCATTAATTTGATTATTGGGAAGACAACAACACAGCTATCCCCCATATGCAACAAAAGGCAAAAGGTTTGCACAAGAGCAGTTAATTGGTTGCTACAGAGGATTAGGTGCAAACTCTACAACTTTTATTGCACATCACCTATTTATGTGTATAATGAACAACTGATAATTTTCAAAAGAGTACAGATAATGCTGTGACTTGACTTTATTTTCTAATACAGTAGAACAAAATCTGTGTGTCTTTAGTCCATGTCTGGCCCACTGATATAATAGAAGGGGCAAACCAGCAAACCAGAAAAAAGTAATAAAGATATGGCGGATGTATAGGTGTAATAAAGGGCTAATTGATTACAACTTCTGATGTCCACTGCTTGTGAGTGTTCACTTATATAAACAAGTAATAGAAGAAGTATACTTTACTTTACTTAACTTTGCATGATACTAATTACAAAGATAGCCACTTTAACATCGACTCCATTTGGGAGCCCCATGACCTTTGGCGGTTGACCTTCAGGTCAATCAAACTGATGAGCCGAATTACCTGGCACCCATTCACAAGTTGAAGCTCATGGTAAGCTATCCCTAAATCTCTCCTTATCTTTGGAGGAGACCTCCAATCCCAAATTCTAACTTCTGGAATATTTTTAAGTAGACATTTAAGGGATGAGCATGAACAGATACTGTGAGTGATAGCGGGAGTGGGGGCAGTGGCTTTATTGTGTGACTTGGTTCCTTTTTTTTTCATTTTTTGTTGTTCTTTTTTAACTAGTACAGACAGACACTAAATAAAACTAATTTCTTGAAGTACTGAAGCTGTATCCTTAATTACACATAAAATATTAATATATATGTCCATTTCGGGATAGTTGCCTAGGAAGTTTACCTAGGGTTTCTGTTATCTAAGAGATTATTTTTTTCAATGCAGAGTGATTAGGATATGCATAACCTTCTGTGCTGGCTGTTTCAGGTAACCAAATAAATGGGGGTACTTTTGGACTAGAGACACTAAGGGACAGATGTACTAAGGGTCGAAGTGAATTTTCGAATTAAATTTGAATTTCTCAGTAATTTTGGGCTACTTTGACTATCTAATAGCCCAAAATTTGATTTGAATTGAAGTAATTAGAAAATTCGAATTTAGAAGTACTGTCCCTTTAAAAAACATAAAATTCAACCATTTTCCACCTTAAACCTGCCAAATTGCCATTATAGCCTATGGGGGAACCTCCCATAGCCTTTACAGGCAATTTGGCAAAGTTTTGCAAATTCAAAGCTTTTTAAAGGGAAATCTTTCGAATCGATCGAATTTGATCAATTCAAATTCAATCGAAAACTAAACAATGCTATGGTCGAATTTCGATTTTTTTTTTCTGCAGTTGAATAGGATGTATTCAAATCATTCGAATAGAAGTAAGATCGAATTTGATCTACTTTGATTCAAAGTTTTTCAAAGAGAACTTCATAGTCCACCAAATGACACCAAATCTAGTTACAATTGCCCAAGATGTCCATAACGCAGGTATGTTATCTTAAAATAACATTACTAAACTATAATGAAGACAATGAATAGAAGTTGTGGAGTTGCTTACTACTCTGAACTGGAAGACACTGCATTTGAATTTCTACATTAGTAATATTAGATATACATCATCATTCCTTTTGTCAGCTGTCAAATTCAAAGAAGAGATGTTCCAAGAAGAAAATTCATACATGCAATACATTTAATAAATTAAAAAAAACTAGAATATGATTAATAGCTTGCAACAGACAGGATCTATCAGAAACCTTCAAACATATAAAAAGCCAAAAAAATGGTCAGGCTCTCAGGATTAGTGATGGCAGAATCTGGGGTGTTTCATTTTGCCGAAATTTCAGGAAATACTAGTAGAAATTTGTGAATCGGTGAAAAATTTGCGAAACGCTGCATACCATTTTAGGATGCCGTGCCCATTGCTGGCGTCCAAAAATGGACGCCTGCATCCAAAATGAGACACTGGCAAATTTTCACCAAGTGAAATTTTTCTGGTGTTTCGCAAATTTATTTGCCTGCAGCGAATCGCGGGAATTTGCCACAAATTCACCCCAGGGGAATAAATACACCCATCACTACTCAGGACTAGTGATGGATGAATCTCACACGTTTCGCTTCACCAAAAATTTGTTGAAAAGCACTGAAGTCTGTGGGCAACAAAAATTTCTTTGATGTGTGACAAATCACACAACAAATTTTTGACATGAAGCAAATTTTTCCATCAGAGTCTTTGGGCGTCACAACTTGGTGTAAATTTTTGCTCATCACTACTCAGGATAAGTAGAGCAATACAAATATGAAGAAGGCTTTGGATGCTGTAAATGGTGCTCAAAATGGGGAATATTTTACAGTTTATATATTACAGTTTTCATCTGTAAAGGGGAAAAAAGACTGAGCATTGCATACCCCTTATCTCACCCCTAGCGTTATGGTTACCTGGGTGCTCCCACGAGATAGTCAGTGTCATCAGGGTACTGTAATAATTCATGGGTCCACCTGACAGTGGCCTTTGGGTAACTCATGAAATTATTTTGATATGCAAATAATGGTGACCATGCACATTTCTCCATTGTTTCCACTATATTATAGCTTTAAAGCACTCTGAAACCAAATAGAATAAATTATATACAACTTCACTGTAATGCAAAATATAATACAATGGCAATTAACATGAGAATAACAAGGACAAACCTTCCAGAGTTGAGTGTTCTCAGTACACATAATATACAAAATTAAAAGTGTGCTGTTTCTCCCAAAATAAATAAATATTATTGAGTAACATGTTTTCTCTTGAGCCTAAAGAGAGAAAAGGATTTACCTCTTGAAGTGACATGTTTGTAACTAAACCTCCCATGAATACTATTCATGCGGATTTAGAGTTTATTTTTATGTTGAAGGCAAGTGATGTTTTTTTTTCTTTTTCTAATGTACATAACAGCAAGAAAAGTAGTAGATGGATGGCCTATTTCTCCTAGGTTCCCTAGAATGGATTGAAAGCCATTCATAGTGGGAGGCTTAATTAGGCTCACCTGTCTAAGACTTATTTCATAGTCAGGGAACTCAGCATTCACTCTCTCTGGGGGAGCAAAAGCAGGTGGAAACCGCTGGGCTCCCTACAAAGGTTCATGGTTGTTATTATCACAAGATTTCAGAAAATGTACTGAAAATCCCTGAACTGGGATAACTGCAGATTATCCAGGTATAAATGATAGAGAATGCAAGCAAAAGTATGCTGCCTCTTTCAGAACGTTGGGATGAAATATGTTTTAAAACTATTGCCTTAGAATACAGCTTCCCAACAGGGGACTAACAGTGTGATCGATGCACAGGTTTCTTTCTGACCAAACAACAGGGAGAACGCTAATGCTACAGCATGAGATCTATAATCTAGAGAGAGACTCCAGCAGGACCTGTCAATGCAGGCAATTGCCCCCATAGCTGCTGTTTAGCACCTGTAGTATTAAGCAGAGCAGATGACATGGAATATTACTTATCTGATATTCCATTTTGGCATAGGAGATTAGACCTGTTTACTGACATTCTCCATCAACTTCTTCCTTTGAGATGTGACTAGGGATGGGTGAATTTGCCTCTTTTCACTTTGTCAAAAATTCACCACAGGCTAAATGTTGCAGACACCCATTAAAGTTTTTTTTCCCCTCTACGTGATTCAAGTCTATGGGCGTCATTTTCACAGTGAAACAAGCTGAAAACAATTGCCCATCCCTAGATATGACCAAAAGCACTTGTATTCATAAATGACCATATACAGTATACTATATTATTATACCATGAGAGGTTTGGGGGTCACTGTTTTTTAGATAAAAAACACTATTTTTGGAAGGTTGGATATGGTGCCTTGAATCTATACTGGCTGCAGACTGAGGATTTATGAGAACCAAAATCAATCATGTTTGGGGCTTTAGAGGACATGAAAACAGGAAATACCTTTTAAATATTGACAACCATAAAAATAAAGCAAAACTATTTTATTAACTTTACGGTTTGAGCCATACAACTAATCTAATCCTACATGTATCTGCTAAACAACCTTTCTTCTTGTTTTCTTTTGTTTTTTTAAAAAGATAATTTATATATATAGAAGTCTATATCCATCTATTTGAAAATCCAGGTTTTGAGTTAAACTAAAATATAGCATGTTAATGAATAATTCAATTCATATACACTATAGAAATAACACCTTTTACATACATGATTATAATTAAAATGTATTCTCATCCAAACAGTGGAAAACAATATTGTAATACTTAAACAAAAAATATCATAAATATATAATGTAATATATATTTTTTATACAGTTTTGAAATGTTATGTTGTAAATCTCAAAGTAAATGTCATTATGCACAAGATAGCATTTTATTTTCAATTTTAATTTCCATCTTGCAAAATGATTTCCATGCAGCTATTCGATGCTTAGTCACACAGCCTGTACAACGAAAGATATTAGAAAAAAATGCCGCTATCTCTCTGTAAATGGATGTATTTGGTGTTGATAGTACGATACAGCTTTCACCTTTATCCCAGCATGCTGCTGACCCAGTGGGTTAGTGCTAATCATCACTGTAGGCACCAATAATTTCACATATGTGAAATTTGATAACTTGGAGCACCCACTTCAATTGAAGATGATTCCAGCTGACTATTCGGTTATCGCTATGGACACCTTCAAGAACATCCATGCCTGTCCTTGTATTCTTAGCTTTATCAAATGCTTAACACTTATGTCTTTTATCTCCTAATTGAGGCTTGACAGCTAGAAATTCCTATCTCCCAAACTGTGCTGAATTCAGTATTAACTTTAACCGCATTAGGTAATTTAGTCTAAGAAAAGAACTTCAAGAAAATAGAGAAGGCAGAATAAGATTGTGCCTAAAGTGAATGTTTATTATTATACATTTGGTAGGCATAACAAAAAATTAAATTGTAACAATATTAGCATACTGATTCAGGAAAATATAAGCTGGTCACATAAAAGTAATAGTTTATCTCTGTATAAGGATTGTATTAGTATTATTCTTCAACTATACAGCAGCAGGAGGTTTTTAAGTGCAGAAAGGATGTTTAATCATTCACACCAGTTCTTGATGGAATCTACAATTCAATTTTCTGCGATGTTTTCCTTACAATTACCCCTTTATTCGGTGTTAAAATTATAATATGAATTCATTGTCCATGTGTTAACTAGGTTAAAAAATAATTACATTTTATCATTTCAGTAGAATTTAAATCACATAAACAAAATAATCAGTTAATAGTAAAATACTGATAATTTCTTCTTTCAGTATGTCCAGAGGAAAACCATTATCCAGATAGCTCCAAATTACAGGAAGGTCAACTCCCATAGACTTCATTTTAATGAAATAATTAAATAATTATTTCATTTGTCTCTGTAATAATAAAACAATACCTTGTACTTGGTGCAAACTAAGATATACTTAATCTTTATTTGGAGGCAAAATAACCTATTGGGTTCATTTAATTTTGGGTCTATTTAATGTTTAAATTGTTTTTAGCTGACTTACAGAAAGACCCCTTATCTGAGCTATGTGGAGAACAGATTCAGACATTCATTTAATGCTTTTTAAATGACTTACCTCTTTAAAGGTTGATTTTGCAAAACTGTGATTTTTTCAATATTGTACTATATGTATAATGCATATAGGTACAAAATGATAAATGTGCATTCTTATAGGTAAAAAGACAGTGTTATTCTGTCCCCCCATGTGAGATTTGAATCAGGGATTTAAAAAATTTACCTATTTTTATCGAATAGGTCCATTTTCGATCGAATAAAAAAATTTTCAGGACAGGTTCTTTGAGGTCCCCCATAGGCTAAAATGGCAATTCGGCAGCTTTAAGCTGGCGAATAGTCAAAATAAAAATTTTTTAATTATTTAAATTCAAAATTAATTTCTGGCTATTCGATAGTAGCCCAAAATTACTTAGAAATTCTATTAAAATTTTCACTTCGAATGATTTTTTGAGCAAAATAGGTCAATTTTCGATCGAAAAAGCCCTTTGAAAAAACTTTGAGGGTCAAATTTCAACCTTTTTTTACTTCTAAAATTCGGCCCTTAGTAAATCTGCCCCTTGGATCTGACCAAATCTGAGCCTGCTGAAAAAGGCAGAATCTTGTTTGAATCCTGAACCTTTGGACTTAGAGGCAAATTCACTAAGCACCAAAAATGTGCTAGCGACTCCTTCACTGCACTTCGCTACACTTTGCCGCACTTCACCAGGCAAATTTTCACCAGGGAGCCGTTAATTCACTAAAATGCGAAGTTGCACTCAGGGAGGCGAAATTGCACTAGCGTTACTTCGTCAAGCAATTCAAAGTTACATAGTTACATAGTTACATAGTTAAATTGGGTTGAAAAAAGACCGAGTCCATCAAGTTCAACCCCATCAAATTAAAAACCTAGCATACATACACACACACATCTCTACTCTTTCAAACACAAACCATATATGCCCATAGCTATACTAACTGTAGAGTTTAGTATCAAAATAGCCTTTGATATTATGTATGTCCAAAAAATCATCCAAACCCCTCTTAAAAGCATCAACAGAATGAACCATCACAACATCACCCGGCAGTGCATTCCACAACCTCACCATCCTGACTGTGAAGAACCACCTACGCTGCTTCAAATGAAAGTCCTTTTCTTCTAGTCTGAAGGGGTGGCCTCTGGTGCGGTGATCCTCTTTATGGGTAAAAAGGTCCCCTGATATTTGTCTATAATGTCCTCGAATATATTTGTAAAGTGTAATCATGTCCCCTCGCAAGCGCCTTTTTTCCAGAGAAAACAACCCCAACCTGGACAGTCTCCCCTCATAATTTAAGTCTTCCATCCCTCTAACCAGTTTAGTTGCACGTCTCTGCACTCTCTCCAGCTCTAAGTTACATTATTGATACCTAATTTGCATACGGCGTGAAGTTAAGTACAATGGATTTATATGTAGCCCCACATACATTACACTACACAAGCCTAGGAAACGTTCACCCAATTAAATATAGTTATTTTGCCCTACACATGTGCCACTGTTTAGTTTAGTGACATATTTTAGCAAATGTAGGGAGGAAGGAGGGTACCCTTAAAAAAATTAACAATCTTTTTCAGCCTATCCCCCTTAAAAAAGTAAAAGTTGCCAGCTTTTTTGAGACTTTTTTAAAGGAACTCCTATCTACTCTATTGCACTTCACCTGGTCTGAGGTGGCGAAGTCAAGACTGGCGCAAGAGGTAACGTTCAGTAAAATCCATAAGTTAGTGAATTAGCATAGTTACGTCCCTTCATCTGAGCACAACTTCGCCAGGCGTTAGGGTGCAAAGTTGCACTAGAGTCTGTCTACTTCAATAGCGAAGTTACACCAGGGACCGTTAGTAAGTTAGTGAAGTGGCAAAATGACGTCATGCTGGTGAATTTTTGCTAGCGTTTACAACTTTGCCGTTTATTGAATTTCCCCCTGAGGGGGGAATTTACTTACCTCTGAAGAAGCGCCAGCGTTGCCTTCACTGATCTTTACTGCCCCTTGTACCTAGTGGGGCGCTGCCACCTGAGGCGATTTTCACAACTTGCCTCATTGGCGGAGCGCCCCGGTTGCTCCAGTGTTAACTTGTCAGGCTAAGGGAAGTTGCGCTAGCGAAGGCTAATTTGCATACGGCACCAAATTTAAATTTGAATGGACGTGTATGCTGCAGCGCATACAGAACACTACACAAGATGAGGGAAACTTGATACAAGTTTATATAGGTGTTCTAATGCCCTACACATGTGGCCACACTATATTTAAGGTACCATATGTTAACAAATGTAGGGGGGAAGGTGGGCACCCTAAAAATAAATTTGCTTCATTTCAGCCTATCACCCAAAAAACGCCAGCGTTTTTTTTCGGGACTTAGAGCAATTTTTCAACATTTTTTTTTTATTAACTCCTATCTACTATGCTGCTGACCCAGAGAAGTAAACTCTTGTGAAGGAGGTAACTTTCAGGAAAAAAAACTATTTTGCATGTTTTTGCCCCCTTTGCCAGAGTGCAACTTCGCCAGGGTCACCGTTCGTAAATTTGCGATGTGGCAAAATGACGTCACGCTGGCAAATTTTCACCAACGTTAGCCCTTTAGTGATTTGCCCCCTAGAATCTAACAAATTTTTCCTAAATACAGTAACCAAAAAGGCATTCGCTTTTAAACAGAAGATCGGGGTGGTTGCACCTGGGCAAATTTTTCAGTCAGATTTTTTATGGAATTTGGACAAATGCAAAAGATCGTTAATCCTAACTACTTGGTTGGAAACTGTTCAATGATAACATTGTGAATATAATTTGCTCTTATATTCTCTGTTCCCCTAAAAGGGGTCCCTGTGACATTCCTGGCTTCAGAAAGGACAAGCTAAGACCTCAGAGTTTTTTGTTACTTAATAACTACACATAAAATGGAAGTGCTGCAGCATTTTGTTTTCACTGTGTTTGTTCTTAATATTAGATAACAGATATAACACAAACACATACAAACACACCCAAATAAACATGTATCTGCTGACTAGCAGGGGCAGATTTATCAAGGGTTGAATAAATTTGAATAACTCCTTAGTTGGAATTAAAATTTTCAAGTTTATTTATGGTCAACACTGCCAAATTTGATTAAAATTTATCATACTATTTGCCATTTTAAACCTGCAGAATTGCTGTTTAAGTCAATAGTAGAGATCAATTTTGAGTTGTTTGCAGCCTTCCTTTTTTGGAAGTTTTTGCAGTCTTTTTTCGAATTGAGTTTTTAAAATTTGAATCAAATTCGATTCAAATTTGATTTGGGTTTTCAGGTGGATCTTGTTCATCTGAGTTTAAAAATTTAGATTTTAATAATAAATTTTGATTGGTAAAATTTTTAGTTCTTGGTAGTATATAGGAGCCTCTCAGTCGAAACCCCTCACTTTTCTTAGCTGGTTTACTTATTTGGTGCTCCATCTCCAAAGTATGTCTTGCAGGAGTAAAAATATAAGAAATTAGAACCAGAACATTCATCACAAAGAGTGATGATGAATGGCCAGGATATTAGGCATTGATATGTGAATTAAAAATTAAGTAAAATCCTCCAAATGTGTGTGTCACCTGTGTACATAGTTAAGTTGTGTACTGGATTTTTTCGGGGCTTCAGAGTATAAAGGTCATCATCTTGTAGCTATTGCTGTTTGGTACATTAGTTACTAGCTTCAAGTTGGAGAGCATGCTTACCTGGGCCTTCATCTGCTTTTGCAATTTTCAATTGTGGGTCCACTGACCCCATCTTGAAAACAAGTGAAAACACATTTATTGTTATTATTACTCTTTATTAATCATCTTTCTATTCTAGTCTCTTATTCAAATCAATGCATGGTTGCTGGGGTAATTTGGACCCAAGCAACCACATTGCTGAAATTGCAAACTGGCAATAATAAATAAGTGTCTCACTCTCTACATCACACTAAAAGTTAATTTAAAGGTGTACAACTCCTTTAAGAAAAACAGTCAAGAGTTAAGAAATAGGTATATAATAGGCATTTAAAAAGTTATATATATAGTATTGTATTTGAAAACATTTAAAACCAGGGTTACCAAAGTCTGTACATTCAGACTTCAATGGAATTGATCAAAATCAATACATTTTGAACATAATTAATATTTATCCTTGTCCAAGTCTTCAATATTCATTAGGGCAGACCAGAAAAAACAGCTGGTCTGGGTGCAGGGTGATTGCTAAACTTTGATCAATACATTATCTAACAGTCTACACTATCTAATGGTCTGCACTTCCAAAATCATATATTTTATGTTTCACATAAGCATGATCTTTCAAATTTAGAATGTTGGAGTATATAATGACGTTCCCGTTTTACACCACTGTATTAGTCTTCTGTTGCAATGCCATGTCACAACTGCTTTGTGACAGGGGCACTGTTTAGTAACTTGCACATGCATGCTTATGATTATAACCTATCATCTGGCAATTGGCTATTAAATGGCTTCTATGTACTGAGCAGGGGTCAAAGTTCTAGCTTTGCACTTTTAGATCATGGCATTGGCCAGACGTACTCTCCATACACACCACTTTAAAAAATTACATTTTAGATTTCACCTTACATTTTGCACTTGAAAGATTACCCCCAAAGGATTTAGCCCTTAAAAATTAATTCATAGAGATCCAGGTACTAGATGTAGAAGATGAGGAGAAATGCCATGCAAATTGCACCAATTTTCATTTGTAGCACCCACATTCTTTGCTGCATTATCATAAGATACAACCAAAACTTCATATCAAATTAATTTACCAATCTACTTACTAATACCAGGCACTCAATAAATGGTGACAGTATAACCTGCATTTTATAACTTTAAAAGTGTACATAAATGATTTGTTACAATACTGGGCTGTTTCTAATCTTAATTAGTTTATCTTATTTTTCTCATCATGCTGTTATCATTTCTAAGGACAATTGTACTCCAAAATGTGATGGTTGCTTGATGTGCATTGGAGTAGGCCAAAAATAAATCACTTGCAACACATTGGCAGTGTTTTTGTAAATAGATAGTAACATGTAAATCCCAAAGAACATGGGACTTATATGGCTATGGCAAAGGTATATATTACTTTTTTTTTATTTCAAGCCCCCAGGCTGTTTGGACCTACTTGGCCCAACTGGGACATGTGCCAATGGGCCCCATATGATGAGCGGGTCACTGCCTTGTATGACTGCTGGTAGGAAGATCATCCACCAGAAAGTCATACAGTCATGTGCTTCTAAGTTTTACTTATCTCCAATTACATGAATATGCAAATTAGCAAAAAGCATTCCACCGAACAAACCAAAATCAACACTATCAGAAGGGACATTACACTACTCAACCCCCCTAGGCTTCCCCCACCCTCCCTCCATACTCCCCAGTCTCTCCTGTGCTCCTTCACTGATGAGGAAGTCTCAAAACTTTTGATCCAATTCCTTCAAAACTTCTCTGCAATAACAATCCTTGCCTAATCAAAGCCTTAACTCATCTATTTAATCTCTCGCTCTCAACTGGACTGTTTCCTTC
>CM044447.1:66717239-66732077 GCA_024363595.1 Xenopus borealis
CCTTAAAGAACGAATAGGAAACCACCGCTCCGCCATCAGCAAGGCACTTAAAGAGGGAAAAGCAACACAACCAGTGGCCAAGCACTTCCTACTAAAGGGACACCCACTACCCACATTCAGATGTATGGCCATTGACCATCAACCCCCCCTGGCCAGGGGGGGCAACAGGGACCAAGCGCTTCTGAGAATGGAATCCAGATGGATATTTAAACTTGACACAGTATCACCCCGGGGACTCAATGAAACATTACCATTGGGATGCTTTATGTAACATAATTACACATGGACTCTTTACAAACGTTGTTTCATGTAACATAATTACACATGGACTCTTTACAAACTTTGTAGCTTGTCTAAACACTTGATCTATTCTATCTACTAGCGCTATATGATCCCATCACTTAGTGCTTTGATTAATTATGAAATGCCTTATCGTATTTATGTATCTCCCACAACCACTGCCTTTCCTCCGTTATTACTGCCTTAACACTATCCCTGTTTTTACTCTATTCTGTTTCTCTTCCTTCTATGCCTATCTGGAACCCTCCAGTATATTATGGACCCCAACCACTTGATTTGTATTTCTTGGGAAGGAATCCCCAACTCCAGTGCATTAATACTACTACCCACTGCCTCCATATGTGAGCTATACAGTTTTTTGCCGTGCAAGAATTTATATACACCCTGCTAATGAGACTATAATTTGCCCTGGCTCTCACTGTCGCTATATGTAAGTAGCAGTGTTGCACTTGGTAACATGTCTAGTATACGGCTGAATGCAGCTTGAGTTTGGCGAAGATCGGTCCCAGGCTGGTTGCTCTCGTAAAGAGAGCACAGCTACAGGACCCGATCACACGGCTTCACTCCTGCGCTCCTGGCCACCGGTTGCCTAGTAACGGGTACAAACTCTTACGCACGCCTACTGTCGGGGACTTCTGGGTCCGCCGGCTCACCGCTACGGAGACTATTCTCGGGTAAGTTTTAAATACATGCACGATTATAATTTTGCATAGTGCTTACAGTCCCAGGGTCTAGGGAGGTTCGATCCAGCCAAGGCAACTATCCTCTATCTTTCTATACCTCACGTTCACCTCTTTCCCACCACTTGTTGCTATGGTGCCTAGCAACCTGATGTTTTGGCGCCATTTTTGTATGTATAAATAGGTTATGGTGTTTGCTGCACTCTCACCCTGACGAAAACTCCTGTGAGGAGTTGAAACGTTGGTCTTCAAATAAACCTTCATTATTTGACTTCTTTTGTGGACTTTTATATGATTATGGAGTGCCGCCAACAACGACTTTGCCTATATATATATATATATATATATATACATATATACATATAAATATATATATATACATACATATATATGTTTGAACTGAAATGTATGCATTATAACTTATGTGCCATTGTTGCAAAATATCAAGATTTCAAAGTCTCTTGGAGTTCCATGACCTGTATAAAAGAACTCAGCCTTCAACCTTCTGCCTTTATATGGTCATGGAACTCCTTATATTTTACAACAGGGTGTACATAATTCATAACATTGATATGTTACTTTATATTGCATGGTGCCACATTACATAGCAACCAATCAGGCACACATATGAACAAATATTAAATCAGGGTCATTTAATTTTTAACTGACTATAATCATGACTTAAAATTAAATACTTAATTTGGTCCCTTACTGGGCAATACTTAATAAATTTATTTTACTACTGATTTATTGATAGTATATCAAATGTGTTTCAGCAACAAAGTCCTTCAATGCACTTTGGCAAATTTTCACCACTTTGTGAATTTTTGGTGAAAATTTTGATTTGACTACAATAAATGGAAACAAATCTCGCTGTCATTACAAAACTTAGCAATTTAGTGATTTTCATTATACTTTAGAGGAGGTACATGATACAACATAAACACTTGGCAACTGTTACATATTGTAAGCATGACTATCAACATCTTTCTTTGCTATTTGCATATAATTATTGTAAACAAAAATCAATGGGGAAAATATTTGAAAAATAAACGTTTTACTTCAATAACCTACCAATAGTAAACCCAACCTTACACATACCTATAAGACATAGCATGGCGTGCAATTTGCAGTATACAATATAAATGCTTTGCTTTATTTAGAAATACACTTATAGGTGTTGAAGAAATACAATATATTATAGTGCTTAGAAAACACCTGCCATATTTTGTCATTAGGATACTTTTTCTGCCAACTTCATCTGCATATTAAAACAAATGGCATTGTCCTTGAGTAAGGATTCTGCACCACCACCAACTGCCTTGTGCTATAGAAAAGAAAAAGCTGACATCGCTGGCATGTCTAACTTAAATAATAGGAAGGGCTGAATGAAGTATGTGAAACCTTGTGAAGGCTTCACTCTGAAGCTGGCCATAGACGCAATGATCCAATCTTATGAATCAAGGCATTTTTCGTCCGGCAAAGATCGGTCGTTTGGTCGATCGGACAGGTTAGAAAATTTCTGTCGGCTGCCGATAATATCTCTGCATGTATTGCCGATTGTACGATTTTCAGTGGGAGACTGTCACTAGCTTTGTGTATGGTATGATTGTTTTCAGGGGCAGAACATCTGCTGATCTGTTCTTTAACTACTTTGGTTGGAATGGTAAGACTTTGATCTGAATGTTTAGTGGCAGGTTGGGAGAAGAGAAAGTCTGATCGTACGATCGGATCTTTGAATCTGTGGCCTCTTTACCTCTAGTTGGCTGGTAAAGGTATCTACCACTACACTATACTTAACAACTAATAATAAATCTGTTCCAGCCTATTAGACTATACTTATCTGCCTGGAGGACTGTTCCTTGAGTGCCTGCTCTACAAACAACATGATAATACTAAATCTGAGCACCAACATATAATATCTGGGTGCTTTGTAAAAATATCTGGGTGCTTTGTAAAATGAATAAACTATATACTTATGTGTATATCTAGGCAGTGGGACGGTTCAGATCCTTTTGGCTGATGTGGAAGGAGAGAGGAATGATGTATGCGTGTGTTGTGCATCTTTTTCACCATTGGCAAAACATGTAAGTTTGTTTTGAATCTGTACATGGTGAAATTTTTGCTCATCACTAATTACAAGGGGTTGCTTTAAATTTTTTGTTTTATGAAAGAAAAGCACAATAGGTTAAAATAAAGATCAAGAACATGCCCTCATGGTTAGTTAATACTAAACCAGTCCCTAGCAGGGGCACTCCGCCAATGAGGCGAGTTGAGGCACTCACCTCAGGCGGCAGCACCCCTCTGGTTACCAGGGGCGGCAAAAAAGCTGCTCCTGGTAACTAAGAGCAGAATTTACCGTTTTCAAACCCGGAAAGTCAGCTCTTCTAGCGCAAGTGCATGCTCTGCACTAGCACCATGGACCCCCCACCCCTCTTCGGCGCTAGTGTTTATTAGTAGTCATTACAGCAACAATTCTTTCATAATTAGTAAAAATGGATGCCCGCATCGAAAAAAATGAGACACTGGCGGAATTTCACAAATTTTTGCTGTTTCCTGAAATTCCTATTAGCCAATAATCCTCATCAGCTCATGCAGAAGATCATTGGTCTTAAGGAAATAGCAGAGACTGCACTTCCCCTCCTACTCCCCCTGTGACTTTATATTTACTTTCTTGAGTGAATCAGTTCAATTTGACCACAAATCTGATATGATTCACTGGCATAACTATAGAGACAGCAGACCCCATGGGCGCAGGGAGTGGTCTGCTTTCTCTATTTAGGGAACCTGTTGTGACCTGTGGTGCATAACATTGTGGGTCACTAATATTTTTTTGTGCATCGCAGATGACCTGCATTTTTTTGGCAGAAAAATCTTTGTAGGGGGACCCAGTGTCCCAGAGTTATGCCACTGATATGGTTCACAAATGATGTTTCACCTGCTGAAATACAAAGAATTTATATATCCTTCATAATTCATAATGGATAGCAAAAATGAACACACATATGAAGCCTATTCCACCATTAAAAGATGTATTCTCAATGCTAGTTAAGGTAAAAAAAATGGTGAACAATGTTCTTGCATCTTTATTTGTACAGTTGAATTTCTTTAATTAGGCACACAATGCACAGTCTGGAAGCTGGGGCAAATGATTCCATGGATGGTACAAACATCTGCAACAAGGCTGACATTGCAGGAGGGTAACCAACTTATTAATGTCTTAAATAAATAAGAGAAATAGTCACGAGTGTGACAACTATAATTTAATGGGAAAATAATGCATTTGGGCCACAAACACCCAACGCTGGATATATTATTAATGTCAACTACAGAGGAAAGGTACCCACAAGTCATTATTTCAGTTGATTTAAAGGTGGTCTAACAACGTAGTGAAACAGTAGGAGAACAGCGGGATGCTGGGATGTACAGGAGAGGTTATGGCAGCAGAAAGAATGAGATAAAGATATTTAGATTAGGGCTAAGAATTCATTTGGAGTACATCTTTTCAGTGTAGGACCCTGTGATAAAAGGGGAAAATATATCAGGAATGGTGAGACTCTGCTCTATATTCTGATAATAGACAAAAAGATTTAGGTTGCATAAAATGTTTGTGTACTGTGCTAATGCTCATGTTCTGTTCTACAAAAGACTTCATTACAAGAGGAAAATTTCCTTTTATATTTGTATGACTTATAAAGCAGGGAAGTCTTTCTTTGTGAAATCACAGAATTCCAGAATTCACAACTTTCAGCCAACACAAAAAGGGACTTATGTCCTAGTAGTGGGCAAATCACAGCAAATAATCAGATATAGCCTTTATTTATTCTATCTGAATGAAAGCAAATTTCTCACCTGATTATTTGCCTAGTGTTCCTAAATGACCCTCATATTACATCTCATTCTCAACAAGTTTTAAACATATTTTTAAATACAGTATCTACAAGAAACAAGTCTAAAGCATCTGGACTTCTGATTATTTTTTAAAGACATTTAACCACTCATCCAGCTTCCAACTTTGGTCACCAACATCCAATCACAATGGTTCCATTGAATTATACAGGTAGGCATTAGCTGAAACTTACAGAGGTCAGACAGTGGAACCAGTCACAATGGTACCATGAGTTGCATTGAGGCGATGACTGGAAGCATGAATTGTCAGGTAAGGATGCCAAAGCAACATTGTACATTGCTGACAAGTGGAATGGAAGCCCCCCATTTACACCTTGTGATAATAGTTCAGTGTAGACCAGAAACATTGCTGTCTAGAATCTGTGTCAAAATTTCTGTCCAAATTATGTACATTATGTACATGTCCATTATGTACATGTCTTCAAATGAATTTCCCTTTTCCTTCTGATGTAGATAGATTTCTGAGTCTTGCCCTGAAGAGATAGCCTTCCTGTGCAAAGCCTTTCCCTTACTGAGCTGTTGCTTAATTCCTCCAAAGTATAGATCTGTGCATTCTTCACTACACTGGACAGCATACAAAATATTACTTTAAATGTGCTTTAGTGTTGGGATTTTTAGGTATACCGACTTCTGTCTCAGGATGTTGATTGGTTTGAAAAACAGAGGTGTCTGATGTTTGTTAAAAATTCTCCTCAGTTTCTCATATATTTTCTGCCACATACGGAATGATGGAATGTTGTTTAGTCTGCTGTGCCTCCACTCTGTGTATTGGTCTGGTGTTTTTGCTTTACCTCAGTGCTGTTTATACAAAGATCCATGCTGGGTATCCACAAGTTTTCAAAAGCTACTTTTAGATGCTTGAATTCCTTGTCCTTAGTTTATGTTCCAGAGACTAGTAGTAAATACTGATCAATATGAGTTATTTAATGAATAATGCACAGTTCCATACACCTGTCTATAAAAATATATGATTAAAGGGGATCTGTAATACTAAGAAATAATTCCAAATCATATTTTTGGTGTTAGTTAAGCAAAATAAAATGTACTTATACTTTATAAATGGGACCCATAAGTATAATGGCCTTTATGGCCTCATTCCCTAACAGGGCCTCATTCCCCTGTTGCTGGGTTAAACCCCATTTAACATATTGTACATTATTTTGCATACCCATTTTATTGGCCCTAAGTTGATTTACATATCCTGCACCACTGTAACAAAGTGTTTTGCAGGGGGAGGTCCTTCCTCTTTGGCCTGCAGCAGTTGATCTCGGTGGAAGTTCCATTGAGCCTGGAGTGTTAGGCCTTTAGCGAAGCCGTGGTACAGGGACCCCGTGAATGAGGTGAAGCTAGTGTGCACTCGCTAGAGAGAGTGATTTACTGAGATTCAGCAAGTAAAAGCAACTTCAAGTTCCACCAAGGAGGATAAAAGGGAGTAGCTCTCCCCCAGGCCCTGCTTGCCTGTATTGAATGGACTACAGTCCTGACAATGGAATTAGGTTATTTTTCCACATCTACTGTAGGGGATCCAGTCCACATGAGGTACTGATAGCCTATACTTTCACCCCCCTGTGCTATTCCTTCAATTGTGCCATTTATGCAGTGTCTGCTACATCCTTCATTGTACCTGGCATTTATTGAGAACCTCATGTGTGAGTATTACCAACCCTGTAGTGCTTTATAATTGAATAAAGCCTGTTCACTATGAAGATTCTCATTCATCCAGGTCATGGTATATCTAACACAAGTAACTCAAAACAACTGGACTTGCTGAGAAATTTTAATGAAGACGTTTCACTGCTGAAAGAGGTGTGAAAGAGGCGATTTATGTTAAGGTGGAGAACCCATCTCTGAACAGAGGCAGGGACCTTCAACACCATCTGTCTGCTACATACAATGCTGTTCTAACATCTGTACCCCAGCAGTTTTAGAACTCTTCACACATCCATTCATGCAACTCTCACAAGTAACACCTGTTTCTAGGAGTTGCATGACACATTGGTAATCCTATCACAGTAACTACACAGAATCAACACCTCTGTGAATTTTGAGATGTCACCTCTCTGAAGAGTTACAATGTGCCGTTTTGATTGGATTGTTTGGAGAGTCTATATGCCGAGAACTACCCTACACAAGTCAGTTGAACTGGAGAAGTTGCTTCGATGAGCAGTGAAACGTCTTCATTAAAATTTCTCAGCAAGTCCACTTGTTTTGAGTTACTTGTGTTAGATAATAAAGCCTGTTCTACTGTTTTGCAAAAAAAAAACCCTGACATCAATTTTCTATTCTTTTACTCTTTTGGCAGTATAGAAGTATATTCCAAAAACACCCTCACATGATCTTTCCACTTAGCGAAAGCCCATCCTGTTAAAAGAGGGTCCAGTGTAGCCCACGCTCTAACCCTCTAGTAGGTATTTGTCTATTTAAGCCAAATTAGGGTTAGATTAATTATTTAAATCTTGTTTCTTTTGGTCACAATCCCAGAAAGCAGGCAGCAGCCATTTTGCGAAAAGTGCTATTAAGGAAAGCTTTGCCGCAGGCCAAAATCTTATTTATGCACCACAATGGAGCACCTGATGAACATGCACTGGCTACACAATTAGATGGAGGGGAATGTGGGAAGTCCAGTGGCATCTAACAAGTGCAGAATGGACTACTGAATAGCCCAAAATTCAATTTCAATTGAAAAAAATTAGAAAATTTGAATTTTAGAATTTCGAAGTACTGGCACTTAAAAAATCCTTCGAATTCGACTATCCTGAGAATTTGAAGGATTTTTGGTTGAAATCATTCAAATCGAACGATGCATTTGAACGAATTGAACAATTTCAATTCAATAAAAAATTAACCTGTTTGGTCCATTTTCGAACGAAAATGCTCCCCCCACAAAAATTTTTTTTTAAAAATTGTTCAAATAGAACTATGTATTTTGACGATTCGAATAATTTTTTTCGATCGACAAAGGACCTATTCAATCAAAATAGGTCCATTTTGATCGAATATAGCCTTTAAAAAGATTTGATGGTCGAATTCCAAAGTTTTTTCAGTTCGAAATTGACCATTAGTAAATCTGCCCCATAAGGTAACCTTGTATATCATAATATTGATAAGATGCTGTTTTCTGGATGAACATTTTCTCATTTTTTTTAGATGAACATTTTCTCATTTTTTTTGGTGCTATGAAGTAGGTTCCCATTGGTAAAGGTGGTGCTACAAAGGTGGATTGATTACATTATCCTTCTCAAATTGTTGCAAGCACTGCAGAGCTCAGATGAGTGGTGACACAGTTTTAAGAATACTTGGGAAGTCCAGTTGCTTTAGACTTTTCTAGATACTGTATACGTGAACTGGATAAATGAAAACCTTCATAGACAAGTCTGAATTTATATTTTCCTCAACTGAAAGAGGAAGAAAATAAAAACACAGACAGCATGAAGAAAAACAGATATATGTTACTCAATATGTTATAAGCTATAACAGGGGTCTTCCTTGTAATAATGCATGTGAGCCATGAATTGCAAAACAATGCTTATTACCATATTTCCAACTTTATGAGCCATATCTGCTTACAGATATTGGAGATACAGCTAATAGCATAAAAAAATGTTGTGCATGTGAAAGACCAACTCTTAGTTTCTTTAACATGGCTTGAAAGGGACATCCATAAATCAGATTATCCTTCATTAAAAACAACAAATCACACATTAGCCTGACAATCAGGCCAGTGCATACATAAGATGGTAAGTGGGTGGGCTGATGCAAATAACCTTCTAAAGTTGTCACTTAACCGATGATAGGCAGTTTATACAGAACTTCTCTGTGAGGAACTTGATCTTGGAACTGGTACATGATTCCTACATGATTCAACGTTTTGGATATGCACTGTATTACCTCAATAAAAATGACCTGAGAATGACTGGGTAGAGTAGAGTTGAGCTGAAGTCCTTATTTGTGGTTAAAAAACGTAAGCCCCTTAGCGCCTACTACAGTTAAATATATACGCATCATACACAAGAGTCGTGCATATCTTGCAAATTATAACCTTACAAAGAGTGCTTAGGGATTCCATCAGTTATATCAGCGTTAAAGATTAAATGTGTGTCACCTGACTCGTGAAAAGCATGTATTACAACAAATTATGTACCATTATTATGAAATATGATACTATTAAAAGTAATCTCCAAGTTTCACCTCCTGTATGCTTTGAATAAACTCCTTGGTGACTTCTAATATTCTAGTTTTGGCCCTAATAAACTAATAAACTTTAGCCTGGACCCATGATCATTACGTTCTTAGGCAGCCAGAACAAACTGTTTTTGTTACAATTTCAAAATAGTTCTAAAGATATTCCTTGTTCATTTATTTCATATTTCATTCCAATAAGTTATTACTTTTTGCTTTTAGTCAACTATCATCAGCAACTTACCTTGTTTTTCTTCCTCTCCATTTGCATAACCCCCTCCTACGCCGCTATTTGAAACAATCACTTGTGCATAATAAGATGATTCCATTGAAGTTGAAAGGTTATTGTTGCATTTGCTAATTTGCATGCTAAAAGCAGACATCCAAATTCAGGACCACAAAATACCAAAATACCATCTTTATTTCTATGCTTTGCACAGATTAAATAAAGCAAGGTCCAAGCAGGGCAAGGTATTCATTATTCTATAGACTAATCCTATTTTTAATATCAAAATGGTCAATATTACGTAGACCTGCATTATATTATCTCAGTTAGGAATAGGAGTAGAGAACTGGTACACTTTCTTTTGAAATAGGAAGGTCTATGAAGAGTTATTCTAAACAGAGAAATCAATATTCACAGAAAATAGTTGACCATCTTATAGTATCTATAGTGCCATCTTTTGTAACTACAGTGTAAAAAAGGGACACAAGACCCTACATTAGCACCCGTGCAAATTTGCAATATTTCAGTTAATCACCTGTTATCTTTCATTAGCCCTATAGAAAGATAGATAATATGGATGACAGATGCATAGAGGCCAATTTAAATCATTTTGAATTTGAAAACTGCTGCCTCCAAAATTGCACAGTTACATTCATTTTTACAAATTCATGTGAATGTCAAAAAATATATTTTCTATTAACCATTGATTATTTCCATTCCAATTTTCAAGATTTTTTCTGTTGATAAATTGAAGATGTTAGATAGATATAGAAAGATAGGTAGCTATAGAAAGATAAATAAAACCAGCTTGCATTTTACTTTCAGCTTAAAACAGCCCACTGTTTTTCTCAGTATAGTAAATGGCGTTCTTCTGCAAATGATTGCACTATCTTCTCCATTTGTATGTACATTATTCATATCGGTTAGCTATTTTTGTAAAATTGGATGTACTATTGCACAATGAAAGGAAAAGTATCTTTGGTAATAATCTGACCTTTAGAAACAATATATATATATAATTTTGAAAAACGTAAAACTTAACATTCCTTGTTAATCCAATATCATAATACATTTACAATGATCTACTCAATGTTGGGATTCAAGCCAGCAAAAAATAAGCAACAGGGAAACATTAACTGATATGTGTGGTTTTGGGAAATTAATTTATATAAAAACTCACTACACTGTGATGTATCTTGAACTAAAGAGGTACAGACAAAGGTATTGATTTTAGATCCTTAACTAAATAAATAGTATGTAAATTGTGTCTTTTCCGGCAAAATTAGATCAGACCGCATATACAGTGCTGTCTTTTTTTTTTGAACAGATGACAGCTATTGAATTTGGCAGACATTGAAATTTGGTTAAAAAGATAAAGACCTTTGCTCTTTGGTTTTGATTAAATGAAGCCTCTTTAAAAGGACAGTAGTATATCATACAGCTTCTGGAAAATAAATTGTAACAAACGGACAAAAAAAAATCACAACCTTGGTTCCAAGGACTATGGCATAATAACATTTTAAATAAGCAGATGGATTGCACAAAACTGTAGATATGTGTTTACACCATTTATGAAATGGCCCTATCATTTGTTTGGTTGCCAAGGAATAAAAAACTGGTAGCCAGAAATGACAGTTCCTTGAGTATCTCCTTTTGACTTGTGTGACTTTTCCAGTGACTTTAAAATAGTTCAAAAATGAATACTTGCTTGAATTTAAAATATTATAAGAAACAGGCTCAATGCTGCCCCTCCCCAACTATTTTACTAGTATCACTTATGTTACTGTCACCATTTTTTATGCAAATCAGTTGCCTGCTAATGCCTTCCTCTGGTTACAGCCTCCTTTCATGTTGTATCACTGTATTAGCTTTTTTTCATATATTTATTAATTTTATAGGACAACCTTTAACCAAGCAGTGGATGTCCAGAGAAAGCACATTGTCACATTTATTTTAGTGGGTTATGCCAAGACTGAGGGAGCGTCAGTTGGCTGTTAAATAAAATACACACACATATGGAAAATAATCTAAACAAAATATCACATACAAATTGTCATAGAATGTCAATCTCTATAGCATACTAAAAGCTAATTTGATAATGAACTATCCAATAAGACTGGTGTTCTATGAAGTGCACTGTGCTGGTCATATAACAGAACCAAAGACTAACCCACCGAGCAAGGGAGCAAGTAGTGAGCTTGGCATTTTTATGATTATGCCAAGGTCTAAATACTACTTCCTGATTTCAATGGGATATTAGATATATGGTTTATTAAACCCCCATGTCTAAAAATATATTGACATGCAAAATCCAGAAATAAAGTATCAGAAGAAACAAGGGCTATGGATGCTGGTTGACAAACTCTTATTGTGTGTTTGCTTTGATTATGTAATTGAAAAGTAAAGTAAGGGTTTTACTTTCACTTGAAATATAAGCTTTCAGGGTATAACTGTGCATATAAGGGGATGATAAAGGAACCACATATTTCTGAAAAATGTACGCATTGCTTGACTAAGATAGCACTACAGTGTTACTTCATTCAGTTTACATTCACAAGATTTCAACATCTTCTTCAAGATACCTTAACCATTCACATCTTATAAAGTAAGGCTAGTAAAGCTGCTAGATGTAATTGATTATGAGTTGATGAGCTCAATAGCAATAATTCAACCTCTTTTCAAAAGAATTGATATAAATAATTGCATGGGGCAATACCAGACCTACCTGGTTGCAACAAACATATGTAGCACCCCCAGTGGTTGTAAACAAATGTTGTTTGGGACAAATCTATCTGCTCCCTATAAGCTGAGTTATTTGAAATCTGGCCTCCTCTGAGTCCTTTGTGTAATGTACAGGGTTCAAGCACGGCAAGCTTTTGCTTTTTATGAAGAAGGAATGCCTCAGTAACTAATATTCATTCATAATACAACTTCCCTTCACATTATTCCCTATGTATATATCCATTTAAATATACAACCATGCGCATATATACTCTTGAATCATCATCCACTGGGTTTAAAAATAGATATTTTTTATATCTATAATTATGGGTATAAGTTGGGTGGCAAAACAAGCCTTTTTGTCAACAGCATAATATTTTCACTATTCTGACCTAGAATTTCTCCATGCGTTCTGTTTCTTTGGGGAAAACACAATGCAGGGTAGATTTAACAAGCTTTGACTTTCAAAGTGAAAATACTTCGAAATTCGACCATCGAATAGTTTTTTTGATTGAAAATGGAATATAGGTCCTTTTTTTTACTGAATTGAAATCTTTCAAATCGTTCGATTGAATCGTTTGATTCGAATGATTCGAACGCTTTCCTCCAAAAAAATTTGAATTCTCAAAAATTTCAAAAAGACTCCTTAATGGTTATAGCAGGTCCCCCATAGGCTAAAACAGCAATTTGGCAGGTTTAAGGTGGCAAAAGGTCAAATTCAAATTTTTTAAAGAGACAGTACTTCGTTTTTCGAATGGTCGAATTTTTCAGTTTGAATTAAATTTTTTCAATTCAAAACTAATTTTGGCCTATTCGATAGTCGAAGTACCCAAAAATTACTTCAAAATTTAAATTTTTTTTTCATTCTAATTTTCACTTTGACCGTTGATACATCTGCCCCTGAGGTATAAGCCAGAAAAAAATTATTATTATATGCCCTTTGAGACAATAATTTGAGACATAAAACATTAATATTTTTATCTCTTGAATATTGCTTTTTTTCTCCTTTGGCAAAATATTATCCAATCTATAGGCAAAATTAGTCCCACATTTTGGTAAATGACCATGTAACATATTTAAAAATATATATATTTTATATGCATGTTTTAATACAGTTTAAAGTGGATTTGCTGTTATCTCAACATTGGGGGAAACAGTTTTTTTTCCATCACATGTATTATCCAATATAAATCTTTAAAAGGGTACTGAATTTACAATACCTTTTTTAATTTAAACAAATTTAGAAAGGGTGGATTTTTCTATATTTAGACAGTTACTACCCAATACATTTTTTAACCTTAACGTGCAAATCACGTGTCACCGTTGAAGCTAATTTATTTTGTTATGTTGTCTCACCAAATATGCCATCTCCATTAAGTCAACTGATATGTAGATCAATCAATTTAATCAATGGCACCCTGACTTTTCTGTAGATGGCCTTTTTATATTAGAAGTCATGTGTGCAGTATGATTGCCATTAAAATGACATATCACCATCAAACACAAAGCAAATTATTGCTAGAAATTAGGCATGGTTGTAATTGATTGAAATCATTCTGGAGTTCCATTGAGAGTAAATATCAGTGCAATCATTGCATACAGTATATATACATACAGTATACAGTATATATATATATATATATATATATAATGAATTCCGTGGGGAGTGCTGCTGCTCGTGCAATGCACGGCTACAGGCGATCCCAACAGGACTCCCTTGAGCGCAGTGAGTACATATAGTGAATGTAACGTGCGATGTATTGGCAAGACATATTCCCCCCATTGCGTCCCACCTAAGAGCGTCCGTCTCCCTTGACAACGGGGGCGGAGCTTCTGCATTGCGCACACGGGCAGGATGATTGGCTACTGACAGGGAGCCGGTTCGGTTTAGAGTGAGCGGGGAAGTACGGCGGCCAAGTACTTGAGTGTGTTGGCTTGGGTTCGGGCGACAATGGCAGTAATATCCTCCTATAGGTTCTCTCTGGGGTGAGTGTTTTTAACATTTTTTTCCCTGATTGCGGTCAGGATTATGATGCCTAGCAGATAGCTCCAGCACTCCAGCACTGCTGGAGTTATACACTTTTACTAGGGATGCACCGAATCCAGGATTCGGTTCGGGATTCGGCCAGGATTCGGCCTTTATCAGCAGGATTCGGATTCGGCCAAATCCTTCTGCCTGGCCGAACCGAATCCGAATCCTAATTTGCATATGCAAATTAGGGCCAGGGAGCTAAATCACGTGACTTTTTGGCACAAAACAAGGAAGTAAAAAAAGTTTTCCCCTTCCCACCCATAATTTGCATATGCAAATTAGGGTTCGGATTCGGTTCGGTATTCGGCCAAATCTTTCGGGAAGGATTCGGGGGTTTGGCCGAATCCAAAATAGTGGATTCGGTGCATCCCTAACTTTTACACATCATGTTTGTCTTTGAGTGACAGATGGCCTTACCAATGATAGTAAGGATAGATGAATAATAGGATTGTCACTTCAGTTTATCATTCTATAGGATCTTACACTTCTGATCTTTTTAGCATTTTTTGTTTACATTATAACGATGTTTGTCACAGTTTGATGACGTCATGCTGTTTTAGTTTGGCGTCAATTGTTACTTAAATTTAACACGAGCACTGTTTGGTGGAATTCACCTTCCTGAAGACGGCACGAATGACTGTGCCGAAATGTTGAATAAATTCATTTTTTATTTAAGAAGTCCCTGGAGTGCGGTTATGTTTGCAAGTTTAGTATAAATATTTTTTTCCAGCACCCGGGCAGATGTTTGTTGGTTTTGAGTGCACCTGATTGAACCTTGATCATATATATAT
>CM044447.1:66745337-66770073 GCA_024363595.1 Xenopus borealis
AGAAAGATTATGATTACAAGATAAAATCATGTTCAAGTGCAATGTGTGACGGGTGCCTTTCTTAGCACCCTTTGTACTTGAGCTGCTCCAATATTACTTTGCCTTGTGTTTGGGATCATTATTCAACTGAAAGATTAACTTTATTCCATGTTTGCGTATTTAGCAGACTGAAACAGGTTCTTTTGCATTGTTTCTCGGTTTTTTACATCTTCCATTCTTCCTTATATTTTACCAAAATGCCCAGACTCTGTTGATGAAAAGCACCCCAACAGCATCATGCTACTGCCCCCACATTTGCCTGTAGGGATGGGTAGCCATATCTAGAACTCTGTATAGCACTGACCTGTACATAAGATGATGGTACCCAAAAAAACCATGTCGACACAAGTCTAAATTTACCATAACATACCAAGAAAAAAACTGATTAAAAGTTAAATGTTTACAATTATCTTGAATTCTGTTGCCCTCGTGGTGGCTGAAAGACTGTCAAAAAGCAGGTTTCGGAGGTATTCAAGCTGCTAGTGAACCATTATGTTCTGGTGTTAGTGAATAAACTTTTCTGCTCTGTTTATTTCCATATGTTGTGTAAACTAAAAAGTGGCTGTTTGTGGTGGAAACCCTGCTGTACAAAGGCCAATAAATGATTGAAAATCTAAAAACCATATTTTATACTAAATGTCTTCCTTACAAAATATTTAATCATGTCCGTCATACATCTAGAAGGATGAAAAAGAAATGCTGACAATATCTGTAACAGATTATGATTTGGTGTTTATCAAATTAAGGCTATAAATAATTAATTTGATATGTTGAGCAGAACTACTTGTTTATATTGTACCAAAATATAATATAGTGATTTATACATGTAGAATTTTTTCCGTACCATGAAACAGAACACTTGGTTCGATGTTTTCACTCCACCCTACTTCTTACACTGTCATGCTAAAGACAGATCCCAGGTTGTTTCCTGTCACCCAGTGGAGCTAACTGCTCAGCAGAAAGCACAGTTGGACAGGCCTAATTAGTGCAGCTTGGGGTAGTCAGTATCACAGCCTATGTCAGCATCTCACTTAAACAGCAATAGAGCAGTGAGAAGCTACTGACAGCTGAAAATGCTTCTCTTCCAACTACAGCAATACAATGAATGTTGCTTGACTGTTACTGTTATGAGAAATGTTTGAAATAATGTTTCATATGGAAATTAGACTCAAATGAACCTGTCAAATGATATTTTGCTTTCTGTCTTATGTAATATATAAAAGGAACCAAAAAAAATGAAAAATAAACATAGAGGCTGAATGGCTCAGCTTCATTGTATATGGTCTCTTTTTATTTTCCTACTCATAGTTTTTTAATCAAATTTAAGATATAGCAAGTTTTCTTTTCATGAAAAAAACTCCGTGCCTGAGTGTATTCAAGGCACATAATGTAATAAATTAATATTTTGGCCAAAATGTTTATGGATACAAAGACAAAACATGGTGTAAACATGAAAATATAAAATCTAATTTACATCTACATGAATTTCAGCTAAATTTCAAAATTCATAAATGGGACATTTTTTACAGTGTACATGGTCAAATACTGATCAGGAGGGCTGGGTTGGCCATGCTTGGGGTTCTTATTCTGCAGGTCTAGCCCAGGAAACAAACAAATTGGATGAGCCAGATTTAGACCACCACCTGGTTGGCTGGGTCAGCCACAGGTTGCTCATGTGACCATCCCATCAAGCAAGAGGATCCATCATGTAAGGTTTAAACAATTCATGGATTTTCTTAAAATTCTGTAGAGCAGGTTTCTGTATAATAGATTGCATATCTACGGATGCAACCACTTGGATTTGTGAGTTAAATGCGTCATGAAGAAACTGTGTTATCTAAAGTTTTCTCATTTAATGCCTTTAACCTTTTCATTAGCATACCAAAGCACCATTGTTTTCAATGGTGAACTCTTTAATTGGATGGAATGATGTAACACAATATTCTGTGCTACGTGGGATAAATGGGATAGATGAGTTAAGTTACTCTGTGTAAAATGCACAATCCAAAGTGGCTTCATCTGTACATGTTCCAAAGAAAATAATTGCATTTTGCATATTTGTTATTATCCAAAGAGAGAACAAGTAATCAGGCAAATACAGTTTCCAAATACATTTGATTAGAATAGGATTTGAATGTCTGAAATGCAAAGGTTGTAAGTTAAAGAATCTGTGCAGGAAACATTTTATGTATACAGGTTTTTTTTATTCAGTGTTGGACAGGGGTTATAAACCCTCACCACATGGGCCATTAAACATTCTCCTTCCTATAAGTACTATTTTCACCCACCTTCACTTTCTCCATTTTATTACAGTATACTCTCTTATCTGATTTTTATTTCTCCTGTTTTTATGTAGGCTGAGAAAACATGTGGCATAGACTTGGCTTCTCTTCACCTTTGATGTCATTGTCACGGTCGGCACCCTAAACCAGAACAGATGCCAAGTTCCCTGGTCTCGGCTCGGCTTCACCAGTAGTGTGACCGCCTTTGGCTTCGGGAGGAGCCCTCAGCTTACTTGGATGCCACCTAGACTTAACGAGAGGATCAAGGCGAGGAGTTCTGGCAAGCAAAGGGGCACGACTGTTGTTAGAGTCAATTAGGCCGAAGGTCACTGTACAGGCAGGAATAGGCAGATTCGTGGTCAGACAGGCCGGATCGAGGCGGGCGGATAGCTAGGAGTCGTCAGGCAGGCAAAGGGTCAAAACCGGGAGATCAATCAGATAGGATAAAGCAGTATCGGTAGTCAAATAACAGGCATGGGTCAGGATACAGAGTACAGGGTAGTCAAAAGCCAGGCAGGGTTAAACACAGGAGGCAAATCAGATCAGAAGCTTAACAGCACAGGTTAAAGGCACCAGGAGCAAATCCTATCACGCGGCGCGCACTAGGAAGCCGGCAGCAAAGAGGAAGGACGGCG
Source organism: Xenopus borealis (assembly GCA_024363595.1). Classification (NCBI taxonomy): domain Eukaryota; kingdom Metazoa; phylum Chordata; class Amphibia; order Anura; family Pipidae; genus Xenopus; species Xenopus borealis. The sequence continues at coordinate 66,748,294 of CM044447.1, forward strand.
TGGCGGGCATCCGCGCCGCGCCCCCACTAGACCACCAGGGTGAGTTCTCACAGTCATATAGTGACAGACATAGTGCAGGCTTGCATGCAGACACACAGAGTAGATGTAGCCACATAAATGCCAAATTATGCATTTCCTTGCCCTTTTCCGATGTCATGCCTGCATACACACAGTAGAGTGGATGGAAGGGCATTGCCTTTTTTCTGTGGGTGGAAAGAAGCTGAGGCTGCTCCTTGTGTGCTGTTAGCCTTATACTTCTCCTTCCCTTTTAATCATGGTTTTGTCTCTCTCTGCAATCTTTTTTTAGATTCCAAAACTGTTTCTTACTTTACCCTCATCCTTTGTCTTCTTTTCTCTCCATATTTCTGACCTTCTTTATACTTGTTTGTTCTTCCTCTGGGTCACTTGCCTTCTACTTTCTTCATTTGTCTCTCGTTTGTCTCCCTTACCTTTTTATTCCTTTATGTCCTGTATGTCACTTGGGCCATAGGAAGTAGAGCTGCTCAATTAGAATTGTTCAGTGTAAAAATAAAAACTGGGTAAACAAAGATAGGCTGTGCAAAATAAAAAATGTTTTTAGTATAGTTAGTTAGCCAAAAATGTAATCTATAAAGGCTGGAGTGACTGGATGTCTAACAGAACAGAAGACTACTTCCTGCTTTGTAGGTCTTTTGGTTTCCACTGATTGGTTACCAGGCAGTAACCAATCAGAGACTTGAGTGGGGGCACATGCGTCATAACTGTTTGCTTTTAAATCTGAGCTGCATGCTAAGGATCAATTATAAACTCAATGAGCCGTTATGTCCCATATGGCCTCCCTTAAAGTTGCTGACTAACTCAGAGTTAGAGAACTGCAAAGCAGGAATTTGGGTTCTGTTTCGTTATAGTAGACATCCGCTCATGCCTAGGGGCAGATTTACTAAGGGTTGAATTTGAGGGTTAATAAAACCCTCGAATTCGACCATGGGAATAATTAGGGAATACAAATCCTTCAAATTTAAAAGATTTTTACCACAATTCAATAGTAAAAATTTCATCGATCAATAAAATCGTTCGAATTGAATGATTCTAACAATTTTAACCATTCGATCGAATTTTTTTATTCGATCAAAAATAATGAAACCTGAATAAAAATTTAAAGGGGAAGTACTTAGACTGTCAAATAGTCAAATATTCAAATAGATATTTATTCAAATCATTTGATTCGATCAAATTCACTGGTCGAAGTGGTCTTCAAAAACATTTGAAAATTCAAATCTGAATCTTTTTGAAAATCTGATCGAACTTCGAATCCTTCATGTGAATTTAGTAAATCTGCCCCCTAGTCTTTCTAGCTTAAATTTTTGGCTAACTAATGATATACTGGATTTTGTTTATTTTGCACAGCCTATCTATTTACCTAATGTATATTTCTGTCAGGCAACAAAATCATGTTTGTCTTAGGCTGGCAAAAAGTACTGTTCTTACCTGCTCTTACCTATATTCTAAACCCATGGTGTAAACACCAATTGGGTAAGCACCAGTCTATAAGGCATATCATATAAAATGATAAAAGGCAAAGTGAGACTTCCTGTAAGAAACATGTCCTTTTAAAACAGGTTCCAGCCCCCTCTTCTGTGGCCCTCCATGAGAGTCTCCCTGCTGTGTCTGTTTACCATGTGTAAGCTTTAAAAGGTAGCACTATAGAGAGTAACTGGCCCCTGCATTGTTTAAGACTCAAATTCTGACTAATCCCCTGTATTGCTCACACCTCTCTACATTGTTCACACCTGTAACACCTTTATTGTTCACACCCCTAAAGCCCTCTACTGTTCACACCTGAGACCCAGACTGAAACCTAGTCTGGACCATAAGCTTGTTAAGCATTAAGCAAATTCAGCTTTGTAAAATAACCAAGATAGAGACGTGGCCAAGGTGCTCCAGCCCCAGGGGAGCAGACAATCCATATATTGAAGCAAAACTGTTGGTGCAAGGCACACTGGTAACTCACATATTGATCAGACCAAAGTTTGTGGATAAAAAATAAATGCTTTATTTATACAATCATCTGTCGCTTGACGCGTTTCAGGTCACTAGCCTATGATTAAGTGTCCTAGTGACACGAAATGCATCAGACGAGAGATGATTGTATAAAAAAAGCATTTCATTTTTTCCATTAACGGTCTGATCAGTACATGAGTTACCAGTGTGCCTTGCACCAACAGTTTTGCTTCAACACCCAGACTGAAACTGCCCACATTGTTCACCTGTTCACACCTTATTCAAAATGCTAATGAGGCACAAGCACTGTACCACTGTATGTAGTACATCTTAGAGTGGTCATGATGGGTTTCTCTTTCTCCTGCTCTATTCTGCCTTTGCTATGCTCCCTGTGTGTGCCATACTCTGCTTGTCCAGTACCACTTGTGTATGTCGTATTCTGCTTGTCTAGTGCTGTTTGTGTGTGCCATTCTCTGCTTGCCCAGTGCTGCTTGTGTGTGTCATGCTCTGTTTGCTCAGTGCTGCTTGTGTGTCATACTCTGATTGGCCAGAGCTGCTTGTAACATGGGTGTGGTTTACAGTGGGTGTGGTTTAAAAGGGGGAGTAGCCAACACTGACTTCCATTATTGGCCCTCTACCACGAAGGCAAGAAAAAGTTTGGCCCTCTGTACCATGGAAGTTGGACAGCACTGAGGTAGACTATAAATTTACAAAGTTTAGATTTGAAATGTATTTTAAAATAAGGTTTAGGCAGCTTTGCTTCGCAACAGTTCACACAGTATTCACCAACTCCTTATCGAGATTGCTCAGTGTATGTTACCATACTGACAGCGTCCATTTCATATGTGCTTGTTTTGCTGAGTCAATGAACATTGAGTTGAATTCTTGTCCTCCCAAAATAATTTTTTTTTCCAAGTAAAGTCCATTTGGTTTAATCAGTCCAAAGGGTAATGAATGATTAAGACAATGTACTAATCTTTGTCTTTGCTCAGGGGCCAAAAACCTGAATGTCAGGATTTCGCTAGAAAGGAATGCTAATATGCTGTTTTTGGAATTAGAAATCCATAATTTATTAATTCACTTGAATGACACCATTTTCTTCCCACTATTTCACTACTAATTCCCTTGCTTTAGAGAGAACGTTGCTTGCATTTTGTCTACAGATCTGAAAATTGACAAAATAGTAATTATAGCAAAACCACGGGAGTCATATCTAGATAATACGGCCAACAGGGCAGGAGGAGCAAGGGATAGAAAGCTCATTCAAAAAGCATGTCTGCTTGGGTCTGGCTGCCTTCTGCAAATAGTGCCAGATTGGAAATCTGGCATACATGCCTCCCCCTACAAGACCCTTGTGAATACAATGCTGCCAAATGCAGGCACCACTGTATTCTCAAGGCAGAGACAGAGGCATTTTTTCAAAGGATACAAGGTGCAAAAAACAAAAAAATTATTAATGAGCAAATATAAAAACAGCAAGCCAAAAGGCTCAGATGATTTCATCCTGATCCTCTCCAAAAATGATAACATTAGAAAAGGATATTTATGCTATTACTGAGTGCTTAATTACGATGTCATTCATCTTTCTTAAATATATAAAAAAATTTGAAAAAAGATTTCAAACAGTATGATATTTTGTGCATGTTTTTATACATTTAATCAAAGCAGGGAAGCATTAAAAACTGGGCACAATGAAATTTCCTCCTCATATAATTCAGGTAAGGGCCATACTCCCCCCTTTGTGGTGTCTGAATAACTTGTTTTTTTAATATATAGAGAGCAATAGTCAGCACAACTACTTGGAATAAATAACAATTGAAGAAATAGAACAGCACCTCCAGAAGAGCTTCTTTAAATAAAAATGCCTTTATTGCACATCTTTGGGCAAAAGATGTGCAATAAAGGCATTTTTATTTAAAGAAGCTCTTCTGGAGGTGCTGTTTTATTTCTTCAATTGTAACTTGTTTTTTAAAACAAAATAACAAGAGGAATCGTCAACATAAAAAGTTCATTGGAGAATAATCCTTTTTTATGATGATGATGATGATGAAGAAGTAAATTCAAGCAGAGCCCTGTCTCAGTGTTAGTGGCAGATCAGAGGCAAGCGGCGGTGAGACACAGCTTACTGTGATTCATGATAGCTCGCAGTTAGTCTGTTAGCCCTTGTCTGGCTCTCTTCTCGGAGAGAATAATGGATAGTTACAATGTGTATAGTGACATTGTCAAGCCATCACGAATTGCTGATTATAGCGCTAAATATTGATTTCTGCTTCAGATGTGTCAAAATTCTTTCTCCCTTTAATTAGAACTTCCCTAAGCACCATACAAGAGCAAAGTGAATATATCAGATCTCAGTAAGGAGTGTGGTACTAGAATATAATTGTGACCTCTTGTCTTCTTTTTTTTTTCCTTCTGAGTTTTGAGATGACTTCAGCTGTCTTTTCTGCCCTTCTCAATGCCTGTGATAATCATACTCATTTTTCCCCTAGCCTTCCCAGAGATAGAATTCTTTCTGACTCTCTCTTTTTTATCATTTGGAAGCACTGCAACTGTAGTGAGATAGAAGCAAAACTTTACAATGGCAGAAGGTGGCTTTTTCCATTTGTTTGTTTCATGGTAGACCGAACTAAGCAATGACCTGTGACAGGAGAGTCCTCTATACTACAGAGACAGGTTCACCCAATCAAACAAAGGTTTAAAACAAACACTGATCCCTTCATTTCTCCATGCAGGATATAGGAAGGCCAATTTCCTTGGTGTCATGGTGGCCTGATTATCTCCAAGCAATCAATTTAAATGCCTGGAGAAGAAGAGAAAGATGTGACAATCAGCTTTATATTGTTAAATAATAAAACCAAATCAATAGTCAGTAAGATAAAAAAATATAAATAATTTATTTCAAAAAGATGTTATCCCATTTGTGATAAATGTGTCTCTTGCTAAAGCTAGTTGTCTCAATTCATTTCTAAAAAAGCTATACGTTTCTTGAATTGGGAAGCCTAGGCAATAGACTAGCTTTCTTTAAAGCAGCTAAATTTATCTTATTCACAGTCTCATGCCTCAAATTTCTAGTGAGTCAGTCTGCTCCACGCTACTGTGGTATAGCCAGAAAGGAGTGAAAGAAGATGCTTATTAATTTATGATTAGAGCCTTTGCAGCAATGCCATTCTCCAATGACTTCAGCTCACTTTTAACTGCTGTGTGTTTGCAATGCTCACTCCACCTAGTGGTGAATGCAACATTTTATTAAGAAATATTAATGTTTGAAATGATGGTTTCAGTTTGAATTTAAGCTGTTTTAGCACCTACATTATAATAATACAGAAGATTAAACGTACTATCATACTGTAATAACTGAAGATCGCAAGTTTACCCCTGTTTCTATATTCTGCAACTCTTTTAATACTGAGTCTTGCATCATTTCATTATGTAGTTAAATTATTACTGCTAAATGAAGCTCTGAAAGTAGTGGAGTACAAGCCTCTAGAGTGAAAATGGAGAAGCATATGCTATTGGGCTTGAAAGGGCTTTACTTTGTATTCTGCCATATTTCAGTGATAAATCAGGTGAGCTTCAGAAGTGTAAAATTGTTTGGTCCTTTTGAATGTGCAACTGAAGAACTACAACTACAAAGAGAAGTTCAGCAGAATGACATGAGCAGAATGAGATAATCCTGTGTCTGCTTAGGCATCGATGGAAAGGGAAACACAGGGAAATACAGGTTGTGCACCCTGTTTGGATACCCTCTCTAATGCACTGCAGATTTAGGACAGTTGAATGGATTATTTGAGTATGCTCATAGTTGGGGGTTGAGATTGTTCTTTCTCTCCTGGTATATACAGTGGGGAATGGAAACCAAGCAGAACTAAAGTCTAACTAAGGAAGTAGGCTAGAAATATTGAACATTATGTTTTGGGCTGTAGTACCAGCCCAAGGCAACCACAGCCTAGAGTCCTGCAGCAGGTCAGGTACCCGCAGGTTACCCGCAAAATCCCATGGTACCCTGCAGGTTGCATTTAGAAGTTCCGGGTGTGGGTATAGAAGCGGGTAGGTGGTTTTGCGGGTTTGCGGGTTGAGGGTCGGGTCGCGGATCTTCACCATAGCGATTTTTACTCCTTTTTTCTGAGTATGTCTACTACCGATGATGTCACTTCCGGTTTACAATGACAGCACTTTCTGTTTTACTCCTTTTTTTCTGATCATGGCTACTTCCGATGATGTCACTTCCGATTTACAATTACAGCACTTCCTGATTCTTGATGGTCAGCGGGTCGCAGGTCCGGGTTTGAGGATCATGGGTTGCAGGTACGGGTCAGGTCGTGGATCCAAGCGGGTAAGAATGCGGGTCGCGGGTCCCAAAAAATGGACCCGCACAGGACTCTACCACAGCCCTTTAGTAAGGAAAGTCTATGCCTCCAAAGATGCCCCAGTAGCTCCTCATCTTCCTTTCCACTGATTCACTGAAAATGCTCTGTGCTGCTTTCACTTACTGAGCTTAGGGACTGACACACAGTATGCTGTATATACAGAATTGAAATGTCACAATATAAGGCTGATTAGTACTTAATACAGATAAGTGCCATAGGCAGCTCAGAAACCAGTGGTGTAATTAGCATCACAATGTAAAATTCAGCCTAGTAGCAACAACTTATATTACAGGCCAACGTAATTTTGTGCTTGATAATTTGCAACTTAAGTTTAGCTTCTCAACAGCTGCTCAGAACCTATTGAACATGTGAGTGTTGCAGGCACTTTTCGATGGTGACCCACTGGGATACATTTAAAGTGCTGGATCATTGCTGCTATTGAGAAGCTAAAACTTAAGACGGGTGCAACAAGTACAGTATATAAAATATGAAATTTTTAACCATATTAATTTTTAGGGTTTAGTTCTCCTTTAATGGAGTTGGAAGCAGTGGCTAATCAAATTCTAGTTTGGGAATATGATATACTGAATAGGCTGGCAGAGAGGAATACAACACTATTGTGGAACTATAAATTGTGGAACTATGGCCTGAGAAAATCGAACTTAAACTGGACAGAAAAAGTTATTGAAAGATAGCAACCCACCCTAGAGGGTCCCAAAGCAGTGAAAGGATAACATGGTGGTAATTCCAGGGTTTCTGTAGCAGGTAGTATTAATAAACTCAACACCTGTGCCAGGAGAATCACATCCAGATACAGAAAATATTAGCCACAAAGTGAGATTATATTTTTTTTACTACACACACAATTGCATTTGTTTTGATCAGACTCACCTCCATGCAGTTACACTGGAATAATGAGTAAAACTGCATCAATGGGAAAAACACCTTAAATTGCATAGTCAGAAATTACCCTTTATATATTTTATTATTCATATCATTAATTCATATATTCAATACTAATCTATGCATCCCACTTCCCCTTTGTTAACTAATTTTTCAGCTAATGCCACAAATGACGCATTAAGCAAACTCTTAATTATTGGTTCTTATCCTTTAAATTCTTAGCGTTTCAGCTTCTTGCACGCAGGAGATGTTCGCCATTCATTTATCCAGCACTAAGTCCCGACGTCCAACCCTATGAATCTTAACTAGAGGAAAATAACAACAAGTGACATATATAGTTCATAGTACTTTTTTTAATAAGCAGGCAAGACTGCTAAAGCTACTATCAACATTCGCGGGATATCAAAAATAATAACTGGTTTTTATCAGTAGTATAGCTGGGAAACACAAGGGTATAAGATATACTGTACTGTAAGCTCTGTTTGATGAATCTGAGCACAGTTCCTTGGGGATAGATTACTTTAAACCATGCTCTTTTACTTTCTAATCCTAACTTGATTTGATTTGTACTTTAATACAGCTGCCTGGCAGTTCAACAGCAAATAGAGACTATTTATGTAATCATATTGTAAGTAGTGGGACAAGAGGAAACTCTCTAGAACCTTTTTTGGAAAATAGTTTGTTGTACTTTTTTATTTATTGAACAGCAAGGCTCCAGGCTTCCTAGTGCTCATTATAATTGGTTTTCTGCTTGAACTTTCCAAAACTGTCATGTCAATACTCAAAGAGAATTTTTTTGCTTACTATATAGCTGTGGGCTCTGTTTTTTTTCCATGTGCAACTTGACAAAGTTCTCATAATATCTTCAAGGCAAGTTCTGGAGATTTTCCGTAGTTAAGGTTAAGTTATTGAGTCAGAACTACACCAGTGTTTCCATGTGGCTGAGGTTTCGGTTCATCTTACATTTAGTACCAATCTCAGATTTCCTGAGAATATTGGTATTGGTAATTCATTTTCAAGTGTCCTTGTTTCAGTGTTTAAAGGACAAGGAAAGTGTAAAATAGAATAAGTCTAGAATTGCTGAATTTTGTATACTAAACATAAACATGAACTTACTGCACCACAAGCCTAATCAAACAAATGATTTATGCTTTCAAAGTTGGCCACAGGGGGCTGTCATCTTGTAACTTTGTTATACATCTTTGTCTGACACTGGCACTGCACATGCTCAGTATGGTCTGCTTGAGTTCTGCATGGCTGGTAAGTAAGGCAGGGGCTCCCCCTGCTGTTCATAAGTGATTGTTTCCCTGCCAGAAGCACTAAATGAAGGGAGAATTTCACTGCATACAGTCAGGTTTCTTATAAAAACGGTACACATTTTAAAATTAAAGTATATTGGAGATAGATTTATTTTTCATTAAAGAAAGTAAAAATGGGATTTTATTTCTTTGCCTTTCCTTGCCCTTTAACCACTAAGTATGAAATAGACACACATTTCAGTGCTTCCTAATATTTACAAAATAAACAGCTGTATGTGTGGTATAAAAAATAATCCATATGACAATGAAATGTCCCTAAACCAAAATATATTAATCATTTTAAGATTTTGTTTTTGTTCTATATATGTATTTATGTTTACATTGTGTCTATGTACATTCACAGGAGAACTGCATGCTTAATAGTAGTGATGAGGGAAGGTTTTCATTTAGCCTCGCAGATAAGTTTGGGAAAAAAGTTAGCCCATCATATGACAAGGAGAGTTGGATATTCCATCAAGAAGCCTATCCTTGGGTAAGGTCTTTTTGTTTCAGGTTTTGGTGAACAGACCTACTTTGATTAGGATTTCTGCCAATAAGGCCCAATTCTCTTACCTAGTTTTTTTCACAGTCTTTGTAAAAGGGAATGAGACCCAGAAAGTGCTGGTCTTACCTCTATTTACATTTTTAATACTTAGGTGTTTCTAAATGATATTATGAAAGTCCATTACAGAGACCACAGACACAAGTTCTCTGTCTGCTGCACCTGCAGTGTCAGTGAACATAAAGCAGCCCTGCCTGTGGTCAGGCACTATAGCTTCCACGTCTGAATGGCACTCAAGTTAGGAGGGAGGTGAGGAGGAACTACAGTATATGCCTATTCTTGCCCACCCCTAAGAAATATGGTTTTGCCAAAAGCAAGCAGGGCTGTATGGCAAGGCACAAAGTGCAGTAAACAAAGCAGATTCTGCAATTTATTTGCACCTTGCACTGCACTTGATAATCCCTTAACCTCTTATTTATCTCTCCACAAAATAGGGGAATGGAAAAAAACACAGAAATCAGCTCTATATGTATTTCTAAGACATTAAAACCAAAAGGTGAAAAAATGTGAACAGTAGATAACTGCTTACAGTTTTCTGGATATTGTATTAGTAAGGAAGCTAGTGACAAGTTAGGCATAGTCATATTAGGCATTTATTTGGATAGCGGTTTGAAACAAAACTTAAAATTAATACCAAACTCAAATTAAAAATCAGGGTCCCTGACTCACAAAAACACAACAGGAGGGTGGGGTGATATTGTAAAGCCAAACTTATTTCATCTTTATAATTAACCTGTGGTTACAGATTAAAAAGATCAGAAATCACCCTGTTATTTTGCTTGCAGTCCACTGTCTTTAGACTCTTCTGATTCTTTCTCAAAACCTTTTAAATCTCTATACTACAGGGGATAATATACAAACAAACAAAATATTTCCTCCAGTTCTAGCATCACCCAAAATATCTCAAGCATCCATTCCTTCCTTGTTCTTGTCTCCTTATCTTGTGATAAAGATGTTATCTTGCATCCAGAAATAAGCACATACTTTCTTTCCACATAAAAACATTTTCTACAGTGAATGTGGTTAATTACAATTTTCCACAAGCAACCATAGAAAATATAAAGTCTTTTAATAAACTTAGATGTAACCGAACATGTTCCATTAACCTCTCCATTGTTAATTAAGAAAGTTCTATTTAAAAGCACTTAAACATTTGCCTAGTTAAAGATCCCATTCTACCTTCCCACAGAAATGAAGCTTCTAATCTTCACAGTAATCTCTGATATATACTGTATATATATACAGTATTTACGGCATTTACCATATCCTTATTTTACTTTACTAGTGTACTGTTTTCAATCAATAGTTATTGGCAAAAGTTATTATATTATATTATTATTATATTATATTACTTTATTATTATTATTATTATTATTATTATTATTATTATATTACCCCTGTAGTGTAGATAGAGATTTAAGGTTTGGAAATCTTGATTTCTTCTCCCCTATTTCTGTGACAGATTATGTCCCCTTTTTTTCAATAACAAATCACATCCTTTTAGTGATGCATGCTTATGAGCTTTAGTATTATACTTTTAAAGAACACCTTTTTCATAACAAAATCAAGGAACAATTTATCATCTAAAGAAAACTTTTATGGTTGCTATCCACAGTGGAACTTCCAATGAGAATTAAATCTCAAAGAAGAGGTAGGCTGCTCAGAAAATTTAGGTGATGCTCACTCCGGTGTTAGATAAAGAGAGTAAATCACTCTACCGAGAAGCAAATGCAGAAATTAAAATCTACTGAAGATTATATACTATCTATTGATTCAATCATGTCTTGTGTGTTTTGCACTTTAGCAAACTTCCACTATCTGAGGGTCAACCATTTATAAGGAGGTTGCACCTACCATGAATGGTATTCAAGTGCTAAGCAGATTTTTTTTGTTGTATTTCAAGTTCCATCAAGTTCAACCCCTCCAAATTAAAAACCCAGCATACACACATCTCCACTCTTTCACACAAACCATATTTGCCCATAGCTATACTAACTGTAGAGTTTAGTATCAAAATAGCCTTTGATATTATGTCTGTCCAAAAAATCATCCAAGCCCCTCTTAAAAGCATCAACAGAATCAGCCATCACAACATCACCCTGCAGTGCATTCCACAACCTCACTGTCCTGACTGTGAAGAACCACCTACACTGCTTCAAATGAAAGTCCTTTTCTTCTAGTCCTTTTCTTCTGAACTTTAAAATCTTTGTTTTCTTTCATTTCTCTTGGATTTTGGACCATAATAATTTCTTACTAAGGTCACCCTTCTATTTGGCAAGAAGTGTTGCTGTCACCTTGGTTTCTGGTAGTGATGAGCGAAAAAAATCTTGATGAGAACTTCCAGGTTTTGCTATGGTTGAAACAGTTTGCAAACCCATGTTTTGCTTCAGGCAACCAAATAAAATGACGGTTTGCACAATAAAAAATTTTTGATCAGCATCAAAAAAAGACACACATACAATGATAGTGCTGTTTTACATTAAATTTAACTAAAAAAAAACACATCATGTGACACAGGCATTGGAACAGCCTTTGGAATTTTAGGAATGGAAAACACTTTGCTGAGTGAGGAGATACAGTCTGAAGCTGTTAGCTTACATTGACCTTGCTCAATACCCAACAAAAGCGATACTTTATCAAATTCATGCACCAGGCTGGGTATGACAATCCTCCAGGGGCCCTCAGAGTACAGCTGCTGAAGCAGGGCATTATGCAACAGCTGGAAGGGCAGATGCGTTGCCGGTTTAATATCCAGTGGGTCTGGTGTGACCTCAAAATGGTGGAAAGGTGAATGAGCTTCAGGCAGAGGTGGAAAATATACTCTTTTAATAAATTATATGTATTTTATTTTTCCTCTGAAGTCACTGTTTTCCTTTTGCTCCTTATGAGCAAAGGTGTGTTCAGGTAAATACTTTAAAGGACAAGGAAAGTTAAACTAAAGAAGTAGGATTTATGGTGTACATTATGTTTTGGGCTTCTGTACCAGCCCAAGGCAACCACAGTCCTTTAGCAGGGAAGATCTATGTCTCCAAAGATGCCCCAGTAGCACCCAATCTTTTTTTCTGCTGATTCACTGCACATGCTTTGTGCTGCTGTCACTTACTGAGCTTAGGGGCTGACTCAAAATCTACAGTAGTCATAGAAAAGAAATTTCACAGTATAAGGCTGATTAGTAATTAATATGGATAATTGCAACATGGCAGCACAGAAACCAGTGCAATAAGCATCAGAATTTAATAATCAGCCCTGTAGCATCAGCTTATATTACAGGCCAACCTCATTTTCTGCTTGGTAATTTGTGACGACCCCTAAGCTTAGCTTCTCAACAGCTGTTCAGAGCCCACTGAGCATGTGAGTGTCACAGACACATTCCACAATGGTGACCCACTGTGACAAGCTTCAAGTCCTGGATCATTGCTGCTATTGACAAGCTGAAACTTTAGGCTGGTGCAATAAGTTCAGTATATAAAACATGGCATTTTTACCAAAATAAATTTTTAGGGTTTAATTCTCCTTTAATGTCAAGAACAAGTGTCATATTATTGCAGAGAACAAGGAAATAAATAGCTATAAAATAGAGATTGTCAGGCCCAGACTGGCAATCTGTATATTCAGGCAAATACCAGAGGGGCTGCTGTAAGATGCCATAGACAGTCACTATTTAGTGGGCTGGTGGAAAGCTGTTTTGGCCTCTGAGTATTCATCCAAACAATGAGGAGAGCAATCCAGGCAGGATACCTGCTACAAAGTGTTTATTTCAGACTACAGACACGACATGTTTCGGGCCACATACGCCCTTTATCAAGTGACACTTGATATTAATAATAATCCTGCCTGGATTGCTCTCCTCATTGTTTGGATGAATAGTGTGAAGACTTATGGTGAAGACTTAAAGAGGAAAGAAGCATCCTTAAGTATCTAAGTTTGGCTGTGCGCTGAAGTATCTACCTTTGGATTGGCCTCTGAGTAATTGATATGCAAGGGCCTATTTTGTATCCCAGTCCGGAGCAGGAGATTATCTGCTGCCTATTCCATACTTCCCTTCCTGATAGATGATGATTTTCCTGTAGTTACATCACACACTTTGTACTGTACAATTACAAGAGTTGTATTACTCGAAAATACATTATGTTATTGTCAGCTGAATGTCTCCAAGCTGCACCTGACGCAGCAGCAGAACCTGAGGAAGGAGCATCGCTACTTCCCCAGGATGTGGCAACTCAGACTGGGGAACCTTCCCAGAAGCTAAGAGGCCTGCTGTTCCAGCAGCTGAATTCAATGTGGCAGGAGTTACAGGAGATGAAAATTATTCTTCCTCACTGTGAGGGGAAGCCTTCCCTCCTCCTTCTTCTTTATAATTTTTTTTGTCTTTCTTTATGCTGTTACTGTACCGTTTTCTATTATTTTTTTTTATTTATTTTTTTAAACAAAAAAAAAAAGAGTAGTTAAATGACAACTTGATATTATTTGGATTTTTAACTGAGCCATGACTATTCTCAATCTCAGTTATGTAAAATAACATACATTACATTACAATTACACACACACAAATATATATATATATAGAATGGTGGGAGTGGAGGTCAGAAGCTGTTTTGAGTGGGTCACAGCAGGTTTTTTCCTGGTGTCCCACTGGCCCAGTCTGATGCTGACCACCAGTGGCATCAGCCCTGCTAGCACAGGACGTGACAGATCTGTTGTTCCTGGTTTTCCAACAGGTGCATGGAAATGCAGAAGTTGTGCCAGGAGCTCTAGGGGGGTAAGAGTACTTTTGCTCACTTCTACTCCTCCTCCTCTATCATCAGCTCATTCTATTTAATATTTTTAAATTAGTTTTAGTTATTATTTATATAATATGCACCACTGTGCTTGCATTTCTAAATAAAGTAAAAAACATTTAAAATTTTCATTTACCTATTCAGATGGTACTTGAAGTTGTTTGAATTAACAGAACCGTGACTATTCTCAATCTCAGTCACGTAACATAATATTTATACATATATATATGGTTCATTCACATAAATAAACGGTTTATCCATTTTAATATGGGGTACAAAGCACCCAGATATTATCTGTTGGAATGGTGGTTGGTATATACTATAAATGGTGCTTTTTGCTTAAACGGCCAGCTGACTAGAGATAATGTAAAAAAAATCACAGACATGGCAACATGGGTTTTTTTTTCTATTTAAAAAGCAGTTGTAGCCTAGTGGATAGGAGAAAAGATTTCTTATTGGTAGGCACAAAGCAGTTTCACAGATTTTTCAGTAGTTTCGTAAATTTTTTAGTGAAGCCAAATGGGAGAGATTTGCTTATCACTAGTTTCTGGTAGTATTTGACCAGTGTTGCCCATTTTGAAAATGTGTTCCTGAAATATATTTTTATACATATGTACTGAATGACTATTTGTATAGATAGCAAAAATTTGTGATACAATCTAAGAGCCACTCTAGCTCATTTTTTTCCTCTGTACCTCTCCCAGTGGATGTCAAAGAATGTTTCTACAAAATTCTCTATGGAATAAAACAATTTTGACTTTTCTTTGTTTCTAAAATCCTGTTCAGTTGCCTCAAAGTAATCCTGTTGGAGTATACACATAAAACTACAGCTTTAACACAGAATACGCTAAAATAAATGTGAAAGTGGTTACAAAAAGCGACTACTAGTCTCTTTATAAAAGAATCTACTTTTCTTTAGGAAAGATATTTAGGAATATCTTGTAAATGATATCCTTATAAATGGTGCTTAGTGATATCATTGGTTATAATGGGAGCTTAGTAGTGATGGGCAAAACGGCCGCGTTTCGCTTCGCCGAAAAATTCACGAATTTCCAGAGAAATTCGCAAATTTTTCGCCGATTCGCGAAACGAGTCGCGCGTCGTTTTTGACGCGCGTCGCGTCAAACGCGACGCATCGTTTTTGACGCGCGAAATTTGTTCGATCGATTACAATTCTTTGACCAAATAAGGGCACAAGGTTGTAAGCTGATGCATTATAAGATATAGTGGCAGATTTACTATTGGTTGAATTTCGAATTAGAAAAAAATTTGAAATTCGACCATGGGAATAGTGGGTAAAAACCTCTGAATACAACTATTGAATTTGAAGGCTTTTACCGTAATTCGATTGAATATAAATCGCATCGTTTTTGACGTGCGAAATTTGTTCGATCGATTACAATAGTTCGAATCGATCCATCGAATATTCGAATCGATCCATCTAATTTTTTATATTCAATCGAATTACGGTAAAAGCCTTCAAATTCAATAGTTGTATTCAGAGGTTTTTACCCACTATTCCCATGGTCGAATTTCAAATTTTTTTCTAATTCGAAATTCAACCAATAGTAAATCTGCCACTATATCTTATAATGCATCAGCTTACAACCTTGTGCCCTTATTTGGTCAAAGAATTTCTCAGTGGCTTTTAATATCCTTAGGGTATATACATTATATATATATAGAGAGAGAGAGAGCACACACATACAGTACATATACATTCTTATGAACTAACAGAAATTAATTTATTCTACATTTAGGGTAGAACTACATGGGCGATAATGGTGTGCTTACCTCCATTGCAACGCAAGGAAGCATATGCGTCATGTCAGATGCTCCAAATCCAAATGTGACTGTGGGACGCACGCTGCCACAACATCCGACAGTCCCATTACTTACCAAGGATTTAGTGCATCCGACATGATGCCTGCACTTCCTTACGTTGTGTCGGAACGGAGGTAAGCACACCATTATCGTCCGTGTAGTTCTACCCAAAGGAGCAGATTTAACAAGGGTCGAAGTGAAAATTCTAATAAAATTAGAAAGTAATTTTGGGCTACTTCGAATTTCACTATTCACCACCTTACAGCTGCCAAATTGCCATTGTAGCCTATGGGGGACCTCCTGGAAGCTTTCCTGTAAATTTTTCTAAGTTCAAACAGTCCATTTTCAATCGAAAACCCTCCCAAAAAAGTTTTCAAAGGTCAAATTTCGAATTTTTTTTTTCATTCGAAATTCGACCCTTAGTAAATCTGCCCCTAAATTTAATTCCTAATTGGCCTTACAAAAACAAAGGTTTAGGAGCACCAAGTGTATGTGATAATTGGGGTTACATTTTCTCGATGAATGCATGCACAACATTTTCACTTATAATGAAATCTAGACATGCATGTTGAAATCTTGAAACATACTTATTGTGTTTAAAAATGTGTATATATTTGTATTTAACAACATTCAGCATCCATTTCAATAGACATGCATGCAAATACTTGTATAGAAGAGCCCGAGAATAACCAATAGACTCCTGTTTGGGTTAACAGCTGCTACACACTTTCCTTTAATGCTTTGCGCACACTGGCAATTTTCTGCCATGCTTTAGAATTGCCAACATTCACCAATTTGAAACTGGACACAAATTGAATGCATTTCCCATATGACTTATTTCACAATAAAGTCTGGTGCATATTACACAGCTAAACAAAAACCAATGCAGCATGCAGTTAAATGCTAGTAAGCCATGTGGTATATGGAAACTATACAGTATGTGTCCAGATTTAAATGAGTGAAGAGAAGTGACCAATCTAATGGGTGTAATGTGTGCTTGAAATGTAGAGCTGCTACATAGGATATCTTTTTAATAATCCCTTATTAGAGATGAATATAACCCTACAGACAGATTGAGTTGTCATATTATCCCATTATGACTCAACACATAAAAAAACCGTGATTGGTAATCGAATGTGAAGCATGCTGCAGGCAGCAACGCTTCCTAAGCACGCATGCAGCATGCATCTCATCTGACTATTAATTAGATTTACACCGTGCTCATTATATAGGCAACACATTTTACAGGGACATTAAAGCAGCCTGACGTTAATAGCAATCCTGCTGCACCACGCATTTCAGAAATGTATCCAAAATCTTTCCTGCCCCTGATGAAAATTCATGAAGTCTCCTACTTTCGCCCAAAGTGCAGTTGAATCATCCCCGGCAAAAGCCCATACCATGATCTTTCTCATACAGCGAGTGGAAGGAGATATATCTTCCCTTTGTATCTGTATCCCAAATCTATATCAAGGCTACTCTTTTAGTCAACGAGGAAATTTATATACTATACGCTAGCCCTCCTTTAATATCCGCACTTTTTCCTCTGGGCATTTATTGCTGTTCTTTCTAGTTCAGTAACCAGTGAGCAAGAAGGTTCATTAAAGCTAATTGAATTGGAAACTTGTCTGCCCTGGGAAATGTTAACCCTTTCTTGATGTCTAGCGAAATTGCTTTTTCTTTTCCTCCTTTTGAAAGCCATGATTAGTTAACCCTGCACATTCCAGAGAGTTCACCACACATCAAGGAGCAGCATAACCCTCTCAAGTGGCCAGGTTGCAACTGTGCTTTAAGATAATTTATGGGAGAAAATAGTATAGTTTATCAAGAGAATACAAATTTGGACAAATGAAAAGTTTATATTTACATTTCAAAATGTAATACTGAAATTCTTATTGTGCATTTGAAAAATAATTTATATTGTGTAACAAATAATATACCATTATGCTGAGTCGTTAAAGTACATGTAATCATTCAAGAAGACAAAAGGTAAAATCACTGGAAGTGCCAGCACCCCCCACCCCAAGTGATACTAGTCACATACAGTACCTGCTACCCAAGGCTGGTGCTCCTCTTCTTCAAACAATTCACCAGCCTGGGGTAATGTTTGCTAAATCCCATTCCTCTGGGCCATACTGGGCCATTTTTAGGAGGCTTCACACTCCATACAGAAACTTCATAAAAAGTTCTGTACTGCGTATGCTGTCACCCATGCCAAACAAGGAAAACCTGGAAGACTGGAAAAAGATGGCAGTACAGTGTTCAGAAAACAGTACAGGTACTAAATTCAATTGGGGGTGGCTAATAACTTGGCACCCCAGGGATTATAAATGGACTGGGTAAATGAACAAATTCTGGGTTGCTGTTACTCATTTCTTGGAATTTTCCGTTTAACTATTTTATTACTATATTTAATATGCATAGAAAGGCATCTATATTATGGTGTGAGCTCAATATTATTAGTATTAAAAAACAAAATGTTATTAAAAAATGAGAATGGTTCTGCATTATTTGGTTCTACCAACAATATTTACCTGGTGTCTAAAAAAAGCTTCCCCAAGCCTACCAGATACATACATCAGGTTGCAGCAGATCAGTTTTTTATTTTGAATTATGCAGTCACACCCCCTTTCAAAAAATGCCTGGACTGGTGAGAACAAATGATTTATTATTAGATATACGGGTGCAGAGGCTAATATCTTGCTGTGAGTCTCCTCCCCACCTTGAGATAGGTGGCATTTGTAAGGTTCAATAAAAAAACATTTAGTGGATTTGTAATATTACTTTTAAATTAATTCCCAATAATACTCCTAGTGCAATTTTAGAATTTCTAAACAAACAAAGCGAGTGTAGGAATAGCCAAACAAGGGATGCGTAAGACAACGTTGGCAAGCTTAAACATAATGCAATATAAAGACAAATGACCAATATTTTATTTGAGGGACAGTTTTATTAAACGATTAAAGGAAATATAATATAAATATATATATATATATATATATATTCAGATAAGTATCATAATAAAGACAGTGAATGAGAACATCAAATATAAATGCATATTTATTTTCTGATGTTACAGTCTCATGAAGGGTCTCGTGGCTTCCCTATATTGCCTGAACCATAAACTGTAGAGGATTGGTTCTATTGATTTCTATGAGGTATACCACACCAGCGATTTGTCATTTAATACACAGCTGGCTGGAGATTTGTGCATGAAAAAGGCATAGAGGAAATTTGTTCTAATTATACCCAGGTCCAAAGACACAAGTGATCTGTCCACATGTCTTTTTCTGTTAGAAAAGAACAATCAATTAAAATGCAGTAAAATATCCCAGTTACTAGTGTAACATGGACACAAAAATGTAATTTAATACAGAGCAGAATAAGTCAAGAAATGGCATTTGTGTGTATAGACCCATAGGGCAAGCCTTATCAAGTCCATAAATAATGCTATGGGAAAATAGCTAAGAATATTAATGACAAACGTGGGTGATGTTTTCCAACAGTACAGTAACTAAAGCAAATATACTAAGCCAGATTCTACTACTTCTAATTCAATACCATTTTGTCCCCATATAGCCAGATGCAAATCAATAAGAAAAACTTATGTCACTGATTATCAAATGAACACACTATTTAAGTCTATGGGAAAAAGTAGGAGAAAAGATTTTTTCTCCTCATATTTATTCTCACCATAACTTTTCATGTGATAAACCATTAAATAACCAAACCAAACCTGAATCCACAGATTGAAAGGAAACCATGCTTCATCATGAGCCATTTCCCACTGTGCACCATCCACTTTTGGAAGCAGAGGAACTTCAAGACCCAGAATGCATCACTTCACAATGAAGCAAGATGAGGGAGGGGTTGCATACATCTAACAACCAAAGGTTATCTTTCAATCTGTGGAATCAGGTAGGTCTGTGTAAAAATATGTATTAACTGTTTATGCGCCCTTTTTACCTAAGCCCTACTGAAATTAAAATGTGGTGTATTTTCCTATAAAAGGCACATGATTTTAAGCACAAAAAGTGCTGGGATTTGGCCCACCTAATCTTATTGAGATTGACACCAAAAAAAATAAGTAAAAAAATGTCTGCTTCTGGGCACTAAAACTGTCAGATAAAAATAGAATTGTCACTATTAAAATTCCAAACTACCCAAAACCACAGTCACAGGCTGTAACTCCTTTACTGTTAAAATCAAGCTATTCCTACAAAACTGCTGGTAGAAAAAGAACATGAATCATCCCCAATTACTCCCCTTTTATCATTGGGTCTCACCCCCAATATCAAAATATTGCCACAAACAATTCCCCCTTAAATTACAGATCTATTATTTACTTAAAGCCAAACTGAAATCGCTTATTCTCCTTTAATCGACATCCGATCCCAACAAAATGTCAATTGGAAGATATTAAAATAATTAGCCGTCCTGAAGCTGTGAACCTATGATAGCGTTGGCTTTCATGAGGTTTGTAAACAGTTCTTACAAGACACATTTTAATAAGACTCTATTATAATTTTGTATGTTAGCGAACAATTTCCAGCTTGAAGATATTGACAGAAAGGAACCACTTGGTAATAGTCACAGTAGGTGAGGGGGGGGTTGCCAGCTTTGAAAAAAATCAATTGGAAATAACAAGCTACCTACTGTGGCTCATAAAAGTAAATATTTATGACTGATTTGAGTGGGCTCCAATACCAGTCAATCACTTTCTAAAGGATCTTTGCAATTCATTAACCTCTTTTTACTGGTCTTGTCCCTGTCGGTATTAGACATTAACAGGGAAGGGGGGGTTGGTCTGTATTTTCTCTTCTCATCGTTCATAGCTTATTTGTTCATTCCCGTACATTGCTGCTGAATTGATTGTCTGTTTAGTCATATGAATGATAAAGGAGAAATGCCACAAGCATTGAGAGCATCCATTACTTTGTAAGAGAAGGTGGAATCCTTTAATGTAGGTGTCAGGCTTGCATGGAGGCTTTGTACCTATTTTCAGGTTTGTTCAGTAAAATGTGAAGTTTGTGAGGTTTTTGTTTAGAGAATGTCAGGAATGCTGAATTATTGCATTATTATCAGGCGAAGCAGTGTTTTGTTGTAATGTAGTGTAACTTTTTTGTATGTCACTGGAGTTTAAAGAAAATCTAGACACGTGTACAGCAGTAACATTTACGGATTTTACTATACTTTACGCATGTGGAAACTTAGAAAGTTCCAGTAGAGTCATGGTAAATATTGTAAAGAGGGAGGCTCTGAAAACTAGATCCACAGTTTGGTGCAATTTTTTCCAAACAATTAGTGCTTTGATAAAGTGATGGCTGCCCCCAGTATTACCTGTCCTTGGCCTTTAATATTAATCTGTAAAGATATTCCCCAGCTTTTAAGAGCCCACAACTGCATTCAAATGCTAAATAATCCCTCAGTGAGAATTCCATCTGATATGCGTAAACCTGGTTCCATATTCTTTATTCCTGGAATTGGAGTTAGAAGCTTGAAAAATTGTTTTTGTATCACAGAAAAACTAAACAGCTGTATGACTGCCCTCAGGCCCGGATTTGTGGAGGGGCCATCTAGGCCCGGGCCTATGGTGGCAGGATTTTAGGGGGCGGCATGCTGCCCAACCACACCCACATTGGTTCAGAAATTGAAGTTTCCCATGTGCCAATTCTCATTGTTTCATCCCAATGATAAAAATTTGAGCAAATAAAAGGGAGGGGACAGGGGCAACAAACGACAGTGGCCCTAGGGATGCCTGCTTTGTAAATCCAGCCCTGACTACTCACCTGTTTTATTACAGTGTCATTTCATGAAGCAAAAATTACATAATATGTTCTGTAGGTAAGAACTGAAAGATGACATCGCGCAGGAGAGTAGAACTTCTGTAGGTGGGTTTGATCCCTTTAAAATACGTCTTGGGATCAGAGTGCAAATGCCTTTGTGAACCAGCAGTTCATAGGGTGAAGATTTTACTGGCTGATCCTACGTCCTTTTTAATACTGTGTACTCAGAAAAATCAAGTTAAAATGATTTTAGATATTCGTTTTGTATATGCCATTTGTCAG
>CM044447.1:66776807-66792271 GCA_024363595.1 Xenopus borealis
TGGGGACGTGGCTATACAAAAAAATTGGATTAAAACTGTCCTATTCATTTTATTGTTTTAGTAGCCTTTAGTCAGGATGCTCCACATTATGTAAAACTCCACGACCAAAGCAAAATCTACTATATATTTGTCATACTGATCCATTACACTGAGCAGAATTAGGTGCAACTACTGATAATAACAGGTTGTTGGTTCACTTATGCAATTTACATATCTATAAGTTCTGGGGGGCCTGGTTGTTTGTTTGTTCATCAACATTTTCCATTTCTCACTTTCAGTTATTTTCAAACAAGGAACTGAGAGCACGCTGCATAACTGTTCCTGCTGACAGACAGCCATGCAACATCATAAAGGTCACTAGCAAGATACAGAAGACAATGCAATAAGCAAATGTCAAAATAAAAGAAGCACCAACACTGAATCTCTTGTGATTTTTTTTAAGTGAAAAGAATGTGTGCAAAGTGTAGTCATATTTAAAGTGATACTGATGTGTTTGTTTGGTAGAAAGTTATTATAGTAACCTTTCAGCATCATTCTCCTGGTACTAATATAATTAGAGGAAATTAAAATAGATTATGCTGGTTGACACATGTAAGCAAATTCAATTGCGACCACCCGGGACATGGCTGTAACTCTGGGGTTTTCCCTGGCAGGATGCATCAGTAGCCAACTGACTAGCACCACACATATTGCAGGGCAATGCCATTATCAAAGCCATGTACATTGATGTGCCAGAAGTTACTCCATCCCCATGCTGCATATGCTGCCCAAAACTTACATCTGATTCACTGTGTTTGGTAGTGCTGTATTAATGAGGGGCAGCCACAGTGATGCAACTCCCTACCTTTCCCCTAATTTGTGAGTCATCTTTTTGAATGACCAATAAAAAATTGAGTATTGGTTTTCTTAAAGAACAAAGAAAGTCAATATCACTTGGGGTTTAAAATGTTAGGCTTACCTGATATCCCAGTGCTCCTTTTACCAGATAACTCCAACAACTAAGGAACTTCTGTAAAATAACCAAATAGTGATAGTCTTCTTCTGTTGCCTAGGGCAAATGCATATGCAGTAGAGTGAAAAAGTGGGCTTTTCATTTTGAGTTCAGTGTTTGAGCGAATGCATATCAACCAAGAAGGAAGAATTAAAGACGTGTGATGTGGTGATGTACAGAAGTACTCTGGGCAGATATATTCACTGGTCACTGGTGACAGTGACTCTAATGTTTAATGATCTATGGGCCAGGAATCTTTTTAATGATCACATGAAGGGTCTAAAGCATTTTAGGCCTAATTTGTAGTTTATCAGTCTACTACATTGAAAATATGAAAGTAAAGATCTGATTGGTTGCTATGAGAACTGCACTCCAATACAAGGACATCAGACTCTCTGTATTCAATTCCATCCATCAGTGCATTGAACCTTTTCAATGGCTTCTTTATTCAGTGGCTTGTTGCATTTGTCCTGCTCCGAAGCAGTAATGGCATCCAGACTGTGGATGATTAAACACCCATTTGGGAGTTGTGACACAAACTGGATATTTATTGAACTTAGAATAATTGCAGATGCTTGGACGCATGAACATATTCTAACATTTCATATAAAACCAGTCAGTGTAAGGGAATCCAGCTTTAAAATGCCACAGAGTAATAAAGTGGTTTTTGCTGTTGCCAAGAAGTATCAGACAGTCACAACAATCACTAAACAAAGTAAATGATCAGTGAATATTTTAGTGATTGGAACCACAATGTTTCGGCTGGTCACTGGATGTTCTTTGAGCCAACAGAAGCAGGGTTTTCCCTATAAAACCTTTTTGGCCTTTAACATCAATTTCATTGACCCCCTATATAAAATGCATAACGTGAGACTCCATAAACATTTGTAATCTTACACTGATTGTTATCTTGTTTTTTCAGTAAACAGATTGCTTTTAAGTGGAGATATACTCTGTTTACTATTGGACAAAATTGGACTAGGTCACCATAAAAAATGTACATTTAGAGGTCTATTTAATAAAGGTCGAGTTTTGATTTCTCAAAAAAATTCTTAGAGAAAGAAAATTTAAATTTTTTAGAGATTTATTATGCCCCAAAGCAGTAAAAAATCTGAATCCAAAAATACTCCAGCTAAAACCTGTCAAATTCTTGTGAAAGTCAATGGCAGAAGTCCTTTTAACAATTTGAAAAAGTTGTTTGCCTTCATGATTTTCAGGTGTTTTGGGCTGTATGCTGCTGGTTTTTGCTTAAAACTTGATACATTCAAGTTTTTTAAACCTATAAACTCGAAACATTGAAGGTATACATAAAAATTAGAATTTTAATAAAATAACCCTCTTAGTATTATGTAGATATTTTAAAACTTTACTTCTGCAACTTGACTTCATTCCTGTATCTTCTATGAAGTATAGAAGCATTTTAGCATTATTTAGCATTCTAATCTGCACTTCTACAGACTGACATGTAAAACAGCTATCCAGGATTTCCTGCATCACAGTACAGTACTTGTTATGGAATGCAAGATTTGGTATAAACATTGTGCCTCTTTGTATCTTTACCTTTTTGGACGTAGGCAATCATACTTTTGCCCAAGCTAGTTGTGGCATTTTATTACCATTTTATCCAGTATTTCCATATTCACCTTGGAAACAATGAAAAAAAAACTATATCTGAATTATCTTTTCCATTCCTGCAGTCTGATAGCTTTAAGAAATTAATCCAGTACACAAAACCTTCCAAGGATCTCCCTGTTTCAGAAGAGTATTTATGGCTGGATTTTAAGATTTTACCATGTGAAATTTGCATTTCATCACACTTTTCTGATTTAGTACAGGAAAAGTACATAAAGCTTTTAAAAGGAGAAAAATAAACTTCATATAACCATGACCAAACAAATATATTTAAATTCATTTTTCTTATAAATCCGGTTGAACTCAGAAGAAGACTTTAAAGGGCAGATTTACTAAGGGCAGATTTACTAAGGGTCGAAG
Source organism: Xenopus borealis (assembly GCA_024363595.1). Lineage (NCBI taxonomy): Eukaryota > Metazoa > Chordata > Amphibia > Anura > Pipidae > Xenopus > Xenopus borealis. The sequence continues at coordinate 66,779,791 of CM044447.1, forward strand.
TAAATTTTAATTAATTTAAAAAATTCGAATTTTGAAGTAATTTTGGGCTACTTCAACTATTGAAAAGCCTAAAATTCAATTTGAATTGAAAAAAAAATCAAAAATTCTAATTTCGAAGTACTGTCCATTTAAAAAAATTTAAATTCGACCATTCGCCACCTTAAACCTGTCGAATTGCCATTATAGCTTAAGGGGGACCTCCCATAGCCTTTACAGGCAAAGTTTAGCTAATTTAAAAAAAATTTAAAGGGATATCGTACGAATCGAACAATGTGATCGTTCAATTCGAACTATTCCAGTGCAATAAAAAATGTCTGAAAACAGTAATTTTTGATCGAAAATGACCCCCCCAAAAAATTTGATGGTCGAATTTTCAAAGTTTTTACGCTTGAAATTTGACTATTACTCAATGTGCCCATAAGGGTCGAATTTCGAATGGTAAAAATGTCAAAATTCAAACCATCAAAATGTTTTGGGTGGGGTAATTTTCGATTGAATTACAATTGTTCTATTCGAATGATGTGATCGTTCAAATCAAACGATTTTTTTTTTTATTTTTTATTTCTCTGGACTTTTCAGGACAGGTTCTAGGAGGTCCCATAAAATGGGAATTCAGCAGCTCTAAAATTCAAAATTCGAAAAAAAAAATTTCAATTCGACTTGATAGTCGAAGTAGTCCAAAACTTACTTAAAGGACTTAATTCGAATTTTCACTTCGACCCTTAGTAAATGTGCCCCTAATTATACCTGGTTATGTTTTGATATTTAAACAAGAGATTAAATTAAAATACAGTTTAAATACTATTGGTAGCATTGCTTTCTATTAAAGTGGACCCGACACCCAGACACAAAAATCTGTATAATAAAAGTCCTTTTCAAATTAAACATGAAATCCAATTTCAAATTTTTGAAAACACATTTCCATGGCTGAATGTTTTGATGAACAGTGGGCTGTACCTAGCTTTATCTATTGGTTGGGTCCAAGCAGGTTGATTTTAGGGGATAGCAGCTTTACTATTTGTAACCAACCTGAATCATTCTACATTGTACTTGGGCTCCAAGGTACTTCAGAGCAAATTTTACAAGAAACATAGTGGTGCCAGATTAACATCAGCCATAGCTTTTTCATGTACTCTCAGGGGCAAATTTACTATTATTCCCCAAAATTAGATTGACTATAGAATGCTTAACGAATCGTTTTAGGCTATCATTTTGCTCGCTATACGATTTCCTGATGAATTTGTACAATCAGATACCTATTGTTCGATTTCACGAAAAAATTGTGAAATTACCTTCGAGCGTCTGAAAAATTCATACGATACGAACGATCAAACGTTCCGATCGTACTAATTGTATTCGAGCAGGACAGGGGGGAAACCCCCCATAGGCTTCTATTGTAATTCGGTAGGTTCACCTGGCAAAGTAGGCAGTCGAATAACTTTAAAATTTTGATTCCTTCGATCATCGAATGATCGAATTATCAAATATCTGATCATTCGATCTATTCTATTTATTCGATAATTCGGTATTCGATGATCGAAGAGGCCAAATTAGAATATCCGCTTTTACGAAAAAATCATACGATCAGAATTTGATCGAATTGCATCGAACTTTGATCATTTCACGTGAATTTTGTAAATTGGCCCTTCAGTGTACTCCCACAGTGGCTGCTCCTAAATACAAATGAGAACTAGCTTTCTCTACTATTTAATTCCCTAAAATAATTTCCCTGTATCTAGAGCAATGGAAGCCTTCAGTCTCACAGTGCTTAGTTATTACATTTAAATACATTTCTGCATTACTGCTGAAACTATAGCTACTTTTATCATATATCTGTAACCTTGATATGAGCTCTGAGTAGCCTTAAAGCAGGAACTAAGAGTTGGAAATCACTAAGTCACAAGTTTACTATATATTTTCTCTAGGGCACTTGGGTTGGCTTTGGTCATGCTTTGGCTAATGATGATGGCTTTTCATACATATTCATACTACAAGAATGAATTTTATTGGAATGTCTTCTTTTTTTTCTTTTTAATACCTTGACCATGCTTTAGTTTTTTGTTTGTTTGTTTTCATTAATGGAGCTTCAGTGTAAGAAGGAAATACTGCATGCAGTGACAGGACAGATGAGAAGAGAACAATATTTAAGTTGAAGAGAAATAATGAATGTCAAGTATGTGACAAGGAGATAGCAAGCACAAGTACCAGATAGGGAAGTTCAGATTAGAAGATCTTTACATGAGGAAGTAGAGTAAAGCTGTACAAAAGCCTTTTAAATCAATGTATTTAAGGAAGGGTTACCGCTAATAGGGGAAGTTTGCCTTTAAGTTAACCTTTAGTGTTATAGACCTTTCATTTGCAACTTTTCAGCTTGGTTTAATGAAACCAGATTCTACTTAGCCTATTCATGATCATAGTTCGTTCTCTCTCCCATGATCTTTTATGTCTCCTTTCAAATCTATCCTGTTAATCAAGGAGGACCTACCTACTTAGTGTTTTCTGTCTGTCATACCAGACATGGCTAGTAGTTACATGAACCAGAGCAAGCTCAGCACCCAAAATAATGGTGCTCTGTACCTCCTGCCCACCCCATAACCACAGGATCTGATGTCTCTATGTTGATGTCCAACTTTTCAAGTTGCTCATTAAAACCATTAAGTTACCTACAATTATTTCTAATGATCGTTAATGCTAATCTAGATCCATGTTATGTTACTTTTATTAATACAGGTATGGGACCTGTTATCCAGAATGTTCTGTAATTCGGATCTTCATAGCTTAAGTCTACTAGAAAATCATGTAAACTAAATAAACCCAACAGGCTGGTTTTGCTTCCAATAAGGATTAATTATATCTTTGTTTGGATGAAGCACAATGTAATGTTTTATTATTACAGCGAAAAAGGAAATAATTTAAAAAAATTATTTGGATGAAATGGTGTCTATGGAAGATGACCTTTCTGTAATTCGGAGCTTTCTGGATAATGGGCTTTCGGATAATGGATCCCATACCTGCAATAATAATAATAATTATCATTATTATTGTTGTTGCTCATTTTATTAATATTATTATTAGTGTGAACTGCTTACAAAAAACATAATAATGGAATAACAATAAAAAATATCTTGCTCCAACCCCAAACAGAAGAATTTTCACAGTCCAGTCCAGTGCCCTGCTAAACATTTTCCTGAACCAAATGCTCTTATCAAGTTTCATTAAACTGAAAAGGTTCTGTAAGGTCACTTTGTATTATTGAGTTAAATGTGGTCTGTTTGTTGAACCAATATTTTGTCTCAATAAATCTAAATTGAAATGTTTACTTTAACAAGCCGGATTTTTGTTGTTTATTGCTAAAGGCCTATGTTTAAAAAAAAAAGTGCCATTCTATTCCCAATGGTGATTAAATCAGTCTATATAAATGTATGGAATCTATTATACAGAATGACTTGCACCTTTTATCTTGACAAGAGTTTTTTCTCTCAGTAGTTATGCCTATTCTAGGAACAATAATGAAGGTCTAGGTCTCTCCACGTAGCCAAGCTCAGAAAATTAACTTTCTACCCTGCTTCCCTGGACAGTATCACCCAAGAATGACTTCTAGAAGGGTGGTGTATCTCTTCTTGTCAGACCAATTGGGTCACTCTCCTGCAAGTGTTATTGCTACCTAACCTGCTTCGCTGGACAGTATTTCCAAAGAATGACTTCTAGAAAGGTTGTGTATCTTGGCAGACCAATTGGGTCACTCTCCTGCAAGTGATATTGCTTGTCAAAGGTATGTATGCTGGTACACTAAGGGGCAAATTCACTAAAGGACAAAGTGGCTGTCACTAACGATAATTCGGCCCAATTCTCATCCGCAGGGACATCGAGGCGCAGGCGTTGAGGACAATTTACGAGCAAACAAGACCATTGCTAGCCTAGATTTGCTCTAGGTGACATTTTAGTCGTAATTAGGGTTGCCTCCTGGCCAGTATTTTACCGGTCTGGCTGGTATTTTTGATGGATGATGCCAATGTTATTAATAGGCAAAAAAAGAGAAATATATAGGAAGGCCGGTATATTTTTTTAAAAAAAGGTGGTAACCCTAGTCGTAATTCCTTTAACTCACTAAGATGCAAATTTTAGTGAATGTTAACTCTTTCGCCAGAGTTTACTTTGCCACCTCAGACCAGGTGAACTGAAAAAACAAAGCTACATCTTTCTCAATCATATCCTGACATCATATGTTGTATGCAGGAAATGCATTAAAGTTTTATAGAAAAAGCTGGCAACTTTTCTTTTTTAAAAGCGAGATTGCCTTCAAAAGCCCCTAAGATGTAACAGATAGATTCCTCTGTGTCAATACTTGACAAATAAGATGAAAATAAGGCTTGCTGGTTGATGATTTCCAAGTCCTGTTCACTTTTCCCTTTTCCTTTACAGCTGGTTCCTTGTGTTAAACCTGGTAAAATGTTGTTCATTTAAATAAGAATTCACATTTAAGACACATGGATTAAGGTCAGGGTGCTTTTGTCATTCATATGTCATCCTTATTTCCTCCTGTGTTAGACAATTTTTGTTTTGACAATGCACATACTCCCACACAAAATATTTCTTGATGCTTAGATAACAGAAAAGAACCTTTCATTGTCCTGCCTAACTGTTGATTTACAGTGTGTGGCCCTATACATTATATAATGGATAATGTACGGCCAATGTCATTTATATATAAATTAAAATACTTCTAATATCACCATAAATTACAGTAGGCAATACATTATTCACTATAATCTACTTATAGAGGGGGCCTGATGAGAAATGGGGCAGGGGCCTATTTGCTGTGAGTTATGGAAGTCTGATTGGTGGGAGATAGCGATGGGCACATTTGACCCGTTTTGCTTTGCCAAAAACTTGCAGGTTGCAAAAATTCGCCAAAAAGCATTAAAGTCTATGGGCAAGAAATTTGTTTTTAAAGCACTTTTTTTTAAGTGGAATATACTTTTTTACACGCATTCGCCTATTGAAGACTATAGGCGTCATTTCCATTGCGAAACTCGTTGAAAAAATGTGCTCATCCCTAGTGTGAGCCTCTTGTGCCCTTCCAGTCAACTCCCCTACTTTGTCTATTGCCTTAATTTTTGTCCCCTTCCCATCTCCCATTTGGCTCAATTCCTTTTCCTCTTCATTGCCCTCTTTCGCATGTCCTTTTACCTCCTTCTTCCTCCATTTCCATCATCATTGGCGAGGTGGAATGTAGCCAGATGCAAAGGCAGCAAGCAGAAAAACAGTCAGCAGTGGTAGGATTTTGGAGGCAGCAGGCAAAAGAGGGATGCCAAGGAGGTTACCACGGTGATCACAGGGCCTTGGGAAGGATTAAAGAGGCTATAGCAGGTAGTTTGGGCCTCAGTGGCTCGGCAGTCAACATTAGAAAAGAGGCAGGCAGATATGTCTCACCTTAGCAAACATGCAGATTAGCAGGGTTGATTCTTTAACCCAACAGGCAGTGCTCGCTCCCTATAAAGATTAATTATATCTTAGTTTGGATAAAGTACAAGGCACTGTTTTATTATTACAGAGAAAAAATCATTTTTAAAATTTTGGATTATTTAGATAAAATGGAGTCTATGGGACATATCCATTCCCTAAATTGTAGCTTTCTGGATAATAGGTTTCTGGATAATGGATCCCATACCTGTATATAATTTAAAGTTTGGCCAATAGGGAAATTGCCATACGATACATTATATAGGAAATAATGCATCCCCATTATTTAGGATAGGAAATAATGCATGAAATAATGCATCCCATTATGGGGCAAATTCACTAAAGCGCGAAGCATCTAATGCTAGCGCTAATTCACCAGCGTGACATCATTTCACAACTTCACAAATTCACTAACACCGACTCTGACTAATTTTCGATAATGAAGTAGACTTGCGCAACTTCGCACCCTTGCGTTAGGTGAAGTTGCGCACTGACGAAGGATCGTAATTACGCAAATTCACTAAGATCAACATTTACCTGAACGTTACCACTTACGCTGGTCAAACCAGGCAAAGTTCAATACAATAGATATGGGTCTGTCCCAAAAAAACGCTGGCGTATTTTAGCATAGGAGGGTGATAGTTTAAAAAAGATAGATTTTTTGGGGGGGTTACCCTCCTTCCCCCCTACATTTCCTAAAATATGGCAACACAACTATACAGGGGGCACATGTAGGGCAAATTATTTAATTTATTAAAGGTTTCCTGGGCTTTTGTAGTGGAATGTAGTGGCTGTAACATATACTTCTATTATAACTTAAAGTTCCCGCCGTATGCAAATTAGGCTTCGCTAGCGTAACATCGCTCCGCCTAGCGAAGTAACACTAGCACAACTACGCTACCGTTCGCCGACCTTAGTGTAACTTCGCACTTTAGGGAATTTGCGTAGCGCTGGCGAAAATTTGCCTAGCGAATTTACGGATCTTAGTGAATTTGCCCCTATGAGTCACTGATGAGATCTATGAGGCCAAATGTACTTTTATGCAGGACATGGAACTCCAAGGTGACTTTTGATTTCCTCATATTTTACAACGGGGGTTATAATTTTTATACAAGATTTTCAACTAGTCATACAAATGACATCACTACACATCTATTACTGATTACATTGCTAACCATGAATATAATTTACAGTTTATTCCTTGTCTATTATATATTGTTTTTTAATCTTCAAAGAAAGAAAGAAACACACTACTCACAGTGCCCATATGAAGCCAGCCCTATTTTTTGGGAACAACTTTTAGTATTTTTTTTTTATCTTTGCCGTTACTATCTTCATGCTGTCAGTGATTTCATCAGGAAGGCAGAGGAGAACTGATAAACACACAGTTGGTTTATGATTTTCACAAGAACTTGTTCTTTCAGTGTGAATCATACACAATGTCTCAGATCCTAGACCGATCCAATAAAGTTTACTTACCCCTAGTTGTTTCCTCATTCAGACAAACCTTTGACTCAAATATAGGTAGCCTTCTCATTTTGTTTTTCCACTGACCTTTGCTATGTAAATTACCCTGCTGTCTTCATAAATGTATAGCTTTCAGGGTTAAGCCTGTGCAAGATCCCATGACTGAAAATTGGATCAAATGGCAAAAAATTTTTGAGGCCAACATCCTTCATATCATGTGGTAGGGTTCGGCCCATGGTATCCGGGCAGGGCCATGATGTGGTGGGGGCAGGGCAGTGATGTGGCAGTTGTGGGCTGTGACATCAGGGGCGTGGCTATGATGCAGCGATCACCGAATGACCCGGGCAGCCCTTCAAAAAACTGTGCTGTCCAGGTCAAAGCTAGGCAGGTGGCAACCCTATGGGGCAAAGTGCGAAAATGCGCTAGAGAGAGCTTCGCCGGCGATGCGCTAGGCGAATTTTCACCAACCAGCCATGAATTCACTAAAATGTGAATTTGCGCCCAGGGTGGCGAATGTTAGCAAAGTTGCGCTGCCATTACTTCGTCAGACAAAGCACATTTACGCTAGCGATGCCTAATTTGCATATGGCAAAGTTAAACGTGTAATAGAAGCATAAGTTACAGCCAATACATTACACTACACAAGCCCAGTAAACCTTTAATAAATAAAATAACGTTGTCCTATTGCCTTAACATATGCCCCCTGTATAGTTGTGTTGCCATATGTTAGGAAATGTAGGTGGGAAGGAGGGTAACCCCCAAAATATTTTCACTATCACCCTACAAAAGGTAAAAGACGCCAGCAAATTTTCGACAGAGTCTAACTTAGTAAATTTGCAAGTTGCCAATTGCCGTCACGCAGGCGAATTAGCGCTAGCATTAGACGCTTCGCGATTTAGTGAATTTGCCCCCATATGTATACCCAATCTAGGCTGTTACCCCTATAATAAAGGCTCCATGCTTTTAAGGTTATGAACTCATCATTCCTTTAACCCTTTTAGTACCACAATATTTATACACAGGGATACAAGAGCCAATGCTAAAGAATTTATGTTTTTGGGTTCTATGTGTAGAGACCCTGAGGAAGTGTTTTGCTCAGACAGTTTCCCCCTATATGTAGAGAGGTCCTTTGATTCACCCAGTCAGCTATTGTCCCCTTTCCTGGGTCTATTGTAAATTGATTTAGTTTATGGCTTGCCCAGTCGGTGGCAGTGTGTAAAAGTTTAAAAGAAAGAGCATTCATTCTCATTAGCGATGTGTGAGGCGAGAAAATCCTGACCTGACGCAGACCTGCACCCGCTGGACCAGCATCGCCTGCACCCGGCTTACCGCCTCCTTTACAGCTGATCCACCCTGCTGGTGGCATCAAAAAAGGGTCAGGGCAAGCAAGCACAAGACTAAAAAAACAGAAGCTGGAAGTCAGAAGCCGCCAGTCTTAGGTCACGGTGACCCACAAAGGGTGCAGCAAGGTTGCCCCAAACCCACGTGTCCCCAATGGGGGGTAAACTTGCAGGTTCTGTGGGTATCGGGACAGCCCGCACATCACTAGTGTTCAGGACAATCTTCCTGGATCCCACCCTGCAGGGAGGTGGGTACAGGAGTAAGTCTAAGCAGGTGACTAGCCCTGGTTAGGGAAAATTTATCTTGTGGTACAAGTTTGTGTAACAGTCACTCAAAAATTTGAGGCAGTGTATTTAGCGAACAGCTTTCTTGCTCCAATAAGGAGAGTAGTTGGGGTTAGCACCCTGGAGTAAATCCATACAATGTGGGGACACCAAAATTATTAGCACAATTAAAAGATGGAGTTTGGAAATATTTGCTTGGATGTGTTTGTCCTTTGTGCTACACAAGGTCTAGTTACTCATGGCAACAAGTCACATGTTTGCACTCAAACAGTAGACCAGAAAATGCTTTTTGCTTCTTATGTGTCAGGGATTTTCTAGAATCAGAGCAGAAATTCAAAACTCATATTTGAAAATTAAATCTGCCTCTCCATGTTGCTCACTCTGAAAAGTTACTGAAATTAAAATGAGCACATTTTATTATACGTGCTCCTTTATAACAGTGAATTGCCTGAAAATACCACCAGTACAAAATCCCCCAGACCAGCAAGTAGAATGTTATTCATTCAACTGGAACAATTAAATCAAAAAGTGAATATTTCAAATCACCCTATTATTTTGTGAACAGTCTATGTATTTTACAAACCTTGGCCCACTCCTGATGCAGAAAAAGAAATAACACATTCATATATAATTGTATTCACAGGCTTTAATAAACCCTAAGCACATGCCTAAAAAATAGAAATGTTTTCTCATAGATCTAACAATGTAAAGATGAATTATTTTATAGGATTGAAGAGGCAGTTTTAATAAATCTCCCAGCACGTCCAAACAAAGCAATATGTGGCTATGCAGCATTACTGCAGTGCAAATATAATCTCAGCTCTTCTTACAATTTTTTCTCGGTACTAAAGACTGTAGATTTCATTAAGAGCTCTTGATTAACGTTGTGGAATTGTGATTCTCCACCTGAGCATGGACAATATGATGACAGACTAGATCAACTAAACATGAAATCTTGGCAACAGCATTCCCTAGCAATGTTGACATTTGTTCTCTGAAAAAGCCTTAAGTCTAGCTGGGGAAGACACGATGCACATTTAAATCTGACATTGACAGAGCAGGGAGAGCTTGTCTTAAAACAAGTGCTTTCAAAATAATTCCTGTGGAAGGTGACCGTAAAAAACGTATTGGGGTGGGATTTGGATACTTTGCTTTTAGGGCATTAAGGAAAGGAAATAATCTTCTATGCAATATCTAACCAAATGTTGTATAGTTAAGTATAAATATATATATATATATATATATATATATATATATATATATTATGTGACATAGCATATGCTCATCTAAACATTATAAGAGCATTAGAAGGTGTTGACTCCCTTGACCATATAAAGCTACAAGCCCAAACACAAAGTTATATAGGTCAGGTAACTGAAAATCACTCATGTATTATAAGCGATATCTCCTACTGTAACTTATAAGGAAATTGGGATGAAACCCAGCGTACCTACATGCATACTAAATATACAACAATATTTTGTAGATTTTAATATTACAATAGCCTTGGATATTATGTCTGTCCAAGAAATCATCTGACCCTGACTATTATCCTGCCTTCTGGATCTATACTGCCTCCTAGATTAGTTTGATCCAGCCTGTTCCTGACCAGGCTTCTTCAATTCATTAGTACATGTAGTTCACGTTCTTGCTTAGAACTGATTATTTTGTATTAAAGGAGAATTCAACCTGTGGGGAAAAAAAACCTGTACCCCCAACCCCAGGTAGAAACCCCCTCCCTCCTCCTCCCCAGGGAGATGCCCCATACTCCATACTTACCCCTTGCCGCAGATTATTCCAGCGGAGTTGCACGCAGCCATCTTCCACGATCTCTGTAAGATGAATTTCCTTGTAATTTCACGCATGCGCAGTTGCGCAACCAGGCAAACAGCTCCAACTGCGCATGCACAGAAATGCCGATCTCCCATTCATCTTACAGAGATCACGGAAGATGGTGCAACTCTGCTGAAACAATCTGTGTTGAGGGGTAAGTCTGGAGTATGGTGCATCTCCCCGTTGGGTAGTAAGCCAGGGGAGAGGAGGGAGGGGGTCTACCTGGGGTGGGGGGTACTGTTTTTTTTCACCACAGGTTGAATTCTCCTTTAAAGGAGAAGTGAAAGGCGGCTATTATAGGCAGAAGACCAAGACGTGCCTGGGACCTTGGGGTTAGTTCTAGGTTTTGGGATTCCAATCTTAACACTGCCCCTGCAGTGCAGCGAAAAAACACCCATTGACTCCAATGCATTTGGGAACATTTTCATTATTTTCTTGGCATTAATGATAATAATAATAATAAAAGGCATTATATACTACTGCAAATGTAGTTGAGTTTAGGAAAATTTTCCTAGTCTGTTGCTTGTCAAACTCAATCCTTGTGTCAAAATGCCCGTTTTTATACTTTCATATAGTAGCACTTTTCACCACTCAGTCCTTCCTGCCCTCTATTCCAAATTCTGCACAGTTTTTTTTTTTATCCACCTCTGTACCAGACGTTAACTCCAGTGTTCCCTCAGCACACAGCAACTTAAGGGGAAAAAACATGTTAATTTTGCTGAAAATTTCACTTTGCTCACTGCACGTGCGTCTTAAATGACCCATAATGTGTTTTGTTGAATGATTTGCTGTTTGCATGGTTTATTAATACAGGTAAGTCACATGTTTTCTCTCTAAAAATTGAAAATAAAATTGGTCAAGTTAATTTTTAAATACAAAATCTAAATTTTCAAACGACTAGGTTCATTGATTTTACTGCTGGTGATAATGATGCAGTTATGATTTTTCTCAGCTTTCTATGGGCCAGATTCCAGATTGAGAATTTCCCTAGCATTAAGACTGTATATATTGCCACTAAGGATAAAATTAGTATCACACAGCCCCACTTCCTGCCAGATACACAAAGAAAAAAAGACTTGAATTAAAGGAGATATAAACCCAAATTAGGAAACATTTATACTTCAGACTGCGCTTTTGCAATCAACTTTTTATATCATAATAGAGAAGTTTACATACATTTACTATTTGGTTTTAGATGCTATTTAATTCACAATCATGGGGTTATAAGATTATCTCAGCATGAAGCAGTAGGCTTGTGTCATGAAGCAGCATGTCCATAAATGCACATGACAGTCCAATGAATGTCACACAGTCAAAATCAAAATCGTCGTCTTGGGGAGGAAAGACTGATGAAAATGAGAGTTCTCCATAAGCTCAGGAAGAGTATCTTCTTTCTTCTTCTTCTTTACTTCCCTTCATCACCAACCAGGCTTTGAAAAGTCAAGTTTTAAGTCGATACAGCAAAAAAGTGAGGCCATTATAGATTCTGAGTAATGTAAATTATGGAGTTAATTTTTAACAAGGTTCAAAAAAGAGCAATATTAAGAATGTTTTCATTTATAAAGAAATACTTTGCAAAGATCATAGAGGAGAGATTGGACACTTGTAAATGTATTTCCAGCTCTCTGACTTCAGGAGTCAAAAGAGCATCCATCACCCTGGAAGAAAGTAGTTTTGACTAGGAGCATAGGAAGGGTTTCTGCACAAGTTATGTAATGACCTATCACAGGCAGCAACTTTTGGAGTTATTTATGAACTTAAAGGCAGGGTGCACATTGAATTTCTCTTGCCTTCTGCTGCCACTCCTTTGAATACAGAGCTGCCTGTATTCTGTAATTCTATACTGTATTTTGAAGAAAGGGAGGCATCCTGTAGGCATATCCCCTCCTGTCCCTATGGCAGGTGGTAAAGACAGGGCTGGCCTGTGCCCATTGGTTCTCTTAAGTTCCTTAGTATTCTCGAAGCTCTGCCCAGGGTCTTTGTAAATGATACCTTATGAGTGATACTTTATTAGATTTTATAATATGGGACAGGTCTACAGAGCCGCCATCAGAAATCACGGGGCCCCGCACAACAAAATTGTCGGGGCCCCC
>CM044447.1:66813525-66829682 GCA_024363595.1 Xenopus borealis
CTGTAAATATATTACACAGTGGTTACTTATAGGAAACTCATTGGAAACCTTGTATAAATTGTGTCACGTATTAACTTTTAAATGTAGCAACAATGTATTGCTGTTAAAAAAAAAACTGTATATACAAAATTAAAACTAACCAGATTTCAGCGCTTTGTATGAGTCTGTCTGTGTACCTGGAATATGGTTTTGTGATTGTATTTGTCATTTAAAATAAACGTGCACACAAGTCTTATTACAGATAACTAAAATAATATATTATCTGTTTTTTTCCCATATAAAACCTGTTTTTAAAAAATGCGAAAAGGAAGTATTTGTAAATGTTATAGACCATATAAGAGTTAACATGCAGTGTTTTTTTTCTGTTTTAATGTGAGGAGATACAAAAAAAATAAACATACTAGAGGTTATGGCAATATAACAAATTTTACTGAAACATGAAATAATATATTAACTGACAATTTGAGACATTGAAAAAAAATGTCAAAGTGCTCAGTAATTTCCAGGGATCTTTTGCATGTGTGCAGTCTGGAAACCGTTTGAAGCAAGTTGCATGCAAGTTTCGCCTTGGACGAGAAAATAATTCAAGATATAAACGTTTTTTGTAGTTTTTTTTTCAACATCAACAGTACATACAACACTTACAAACAAGGAATGCTGGACGGTGTTACGAACACTGTGTATCCCTCTGTTATGAGTATGTTACAGCTGAGAAAAATGTGAACTTCACCTAACTACCAGTTCTTTATAAAATCTAACAGACTACATAGTGTCTGAATACTATTTATATAATATAGACATTACTGAAATAGCAATTGCCTATAGCATTTATATCCCCGACCTAGTAGGTATAAACATGCTCCCCTTTCAGTCAGATAACTTTTTTTTTTAGTTTGTTTTTTTTTTTTATTGTAATTTTATTTATTTGTATTTGTTTTGCAAACACAGATTTTAGAATCGGTTTAATATTTATTCATAAATAGGCACAATATCATTAAAAATAGCTAAAACTGTGTATTTTATACATATACAAGCCTTTGCCTTCTGTCATGCCATCCACTGAACATAGAGTTAAACAATATATTACAAGCTTTCTTTTACAACAGAAAACTGTCAACCCCCCCCCAACCCCCCTCTCCCTCCTTTAGAAACGGGGGAGATGGTTTGGTGGGCACCTTAATACTTTGCCTCAATGAATTCTTTTCTTTGCGCTAGTAGTAAATTCAGCAGTCGTCGATTTAGAAAAACGATTGATGGCAACCGATAAGTAATAACCAAACAAAAATAAAGTAAAGTTGGGAAGGAGTGTCTTGTTTCTATTGGAGAATCCATGCCAGCCGCTGTTGTGCCCCTTATCCCTCAGCAATTGGCAGAGGTGCCAGGGTAGTCCTCTGGCATATTTTTGGCACACGAGCTGAAGCTGTTACCATGTCCTACAGCCAGGTAAAGTTCTTTTAGAGTTTACTCAAACCAGTCTTTAAAACGGTAAAGTGTCCAGAAACAGTTTGTCAATGATGGCAGGTGGAGGTACCAAGTCTTCCAGCTTCAGGTAGAATATGCGTTGCAGTCCTTGGGTGCACAAAGTGCGAAGTTCAGGCAGTTTCCCTAAGAGTTTAGAAAGGTAATTGGGACGATTTAACCCCCCATTATTAAAAGTCACATGGTCTTTGAGGCAGTTAACAATTTTATTCTGGAGTTCTTCTACTCTTTTTGGTTCTTTCAATCCGTGTCTCTCTGTAAAGAAGAAAAAAAAATATATATATATTTTTTAATCATGAATTACTTTATTGCAAGAAATAGTTAACGCGTCACGTATCGCGCAATGCGCAATTTGTCACATTTATTTTCATCGCAGATACTGACCTGTAATCACGGTCAGAGCTGCAATACATGAAAACGCTGATATGTCTATGTTCATGCTCTGTAAGTTGGAAGAAAACTCTACGATGGAATCTATCCATTCCCCAAAACCACGAACGCACTGCAGTCTGTTGAGGACAACCCCATTGCAGAAGATGAGTTTACCCTCTGCCGGGTTCGACCTGCAATTAATAAAGGGAGGGGAGAAGAAAAAAACTAATTAGTGTGGGAAGAATAAATGGCCATTTAAATGCCTCCTAATTATTACAGAGACAATAAAATGCAATTCAATTGACCTTGATAGAAGGGGAGCTGATATAACAATTAAGACCCTAATTTGGTAATTACCTGTAAGCCAATCGCAAGACGAAAAGTTCCAGGAAAGCCGACTCAAAGAGCAAGTCTTGGTCCTGTTTGTGCAGCTCAGCGAATCCCGGGATCTTTTCTGCCCAACCTCTAATGATTTCCATAGAACCGGTCAGCAGATCATAAAACTGTTGGATGTGTTGTGTATCGTCTGCATTCATCTGATACTCTGGGTTAGCCTGAAACTGAAGATGGAGAGAGAGGGGAAAAGATTCTTAATGAGGTTTTCCAAAATATATAACCCGTGAAATTGCTAACCTTGTTACACCAAGAGAGTTTTGTTTGGGAACAATTAAAACTGACTGTGACCAGTAGCAAAATGAGGTGTCCATTGCAATTAATTCAGTCTTGGATTGAGCAATAAGGTCTGCGCTTCCTTTATAAATCTCTAAATGCCACACACACAAACAAGAAGAGTGTACAAGGATTGTGTGTCTACTGGCTATAAAACAAAAAGGGATGGCACACGCAGAGGCCTAGGCAGATCTATTCCACTGTGCGCGCTCTGCAGGGTTTAACGCAAATATAGTAATTAGTGCAAATTCATTTGTGCAAACAGTGAGAAGGAAAGAGAGAAGAAAGTTGGATTAGGTGTGAATTTCCAAGGGAGAGATAATGGCCAGCGGGGAAGTCATGTCACTAATGCAGGATTCCCAGAGAATAATAAATCACTGGAAAGGGACAATGGGATTTTAAGGTTCATTCAGAATGTGCCATACTGTTGCAGCATTAGAGTTACTGATGACAGAAAGTTTGCGGGGAAATTGTGGTATTTAAATTTCACCAGTACAATGCCTTGTAAAATTGCAAAAGGAACAGTGGAAGAGAAATAGAAGAGAAATAGACACAGCATATACAGTAGTGTTGCAGTACTGAAAGATGAGATGCATCTGCTCTAGTGCAAAGCCCAGTGCAAGAGCAATAATAATGCTAAGAATAACAGGGAATGCTACATGTGATTTACATTAATTAGCCCAGTGACCCGTGCAAATGCTGGAAAGTGAATAGTGCAGTCAAACTAAGGGATACACTGGATGCACGGTAGCTCCTGTGTAACAAGACATGATGTTGCCTTGTGAAATTGATGGTGGAATGTCTAAGAGCAGCAGTGTGTCACAGTGACAGGGAGGTGCACGGGAAATCTTAGTGCAAGGCCAGGGAACAAGGGCAGTTGGGAAGTACAGTCCAACCTGTGAGCTAATATTAGAATCTTACTGAGGGGAGATAAAGGGTTGCAAAGAGAGTTGGCCATAATTGCAACGTCCCAAGTAGCAATCTTTTTAAAAAGGTGCAAATAAAAAGCCGAGTGCAATATTGATAAGGATAAATACTGGCGCAAGCCCTGTACTTTTGCGCAGCAGCCAGCGCCACATACAGATATAATGACTTGGGGAAAACATCAGTTTCTATTAGTACAGCATTATGGGGTGTCACTCAGGGAAGCTCTCCCTGATCTTTCTTTTTTCATAGCAGGGAAGCTTACACCTAAATATAATGCTTTTAGCTGATCGTAACTTGCAGCTCCCAGGCAGGTAAGTGTGCCCCCAACACTAGACCCTAAGTTGACCAAGACTTGTTCCCAGGCATGTAGGCTCACTACCCCACAGTGCTCTTAGCTGACCGAGGCATGGAAAAGTGCTACTATTGCTAGCAGTGCCCAGTAAAGTTAAGGCCTGTCGATTGCACTCCGGGCAGATTTGAGAGCTTCCCAGTTGTGCAACTTGGTAAGTGACACCTGCAAAAGCGCTTGGTAAGTGACACCCATGCAAAAGCGCTTCCACGTTGTGGACTGTGCAGCCAGAGACCTGCAGATCCCAGGCAAAGAGCGCCACCACACTGTACCCTATCCTGTCCGAGAGTCACAGTTACCCCACTTACCCTGGAATAGTCCAGACTGCTCATTGCCGGATTGGAGTCGACGTGGGCTCTCACTAGTGCACTGATCAGACTCACAGGAGGGCTGGGGGGTGACGGCTCCTGGGGACTCTTAGGTTTAGATGGCAAGCGACCCCTCCGACCTTTTAAACTGTCTGTGCGGACCACTGAAATCAAGAAAAGAAACATGGTGTTCAGGACTCTGTTCCCACTCACATTCTTTCCTCACATTGTTACTCTGTCTCAGTCTCATTACAAAGACAGCCTTGACTCCAGCCTGCGTGCCATGTACCCGGGACTTTGCAACTCGCTGGCACGGAAATCTCACTGTGTGTGTGTGATTGGTGGGGGCCGCCAGGCTCTCTTCAGCTACAAAGGTGGAAAAGGACAGTGTCTGGCAATGCCCAAGCAAACAAAACATGTATGCCTCAGAAATACTATGGACACAGTTCTGACTTGTAACGCACGCAGAACGATTCCTAGTGTATGTGTGGTAATGTTGGTACGATTTGTTAGAGTAACACTTGTATAAAAGTGAGTGGCATGACATATAATTTCACAGGCATGCAATCAGCATGGCATATCAGCATACATCGTCTGAACAATCGCTCTGGCTATCTATCTATCTAGTGTCTCTTTTTCGCATTTCTACCTTTATCTTTTACCTATCATCTATCTACGTATTCTTTCATCATCACTATCTCCGTGGCTGCATATATAGTTCAAATAATATAGCAATGCATAAACTATTGGATTTAGTTAACAGTCGCTCAGGGTATCTCAGTCTGTTGTCTAACAAACAGTCATCTATGTATCTGCATTTACAATGTGCCCAATCTACATCTCCCAAAGGCAACCTGATGGAATTTTTAGGTCCATCACTCCATCTATGCCCACTTGGGGGATCACTCGTTTTTGCTAATTACAGATCCTATACACGAACATATTTTATATGTATATATATATATGAATAAAAATACCATTGCATCATGCAGTATATAGAATTAAGATATTAGCTCGACATTTACCTTCTTTGACCATACCAACAGCCAGACACTTTTGGAAGCGGCAGTACTGACATCTATTCCTACGCCTTTTGTCCACCGGACAGTTCTTATTCGCTAAACAAACATATTTGGCATTTTTCTGCACTGTGCGCTGCAAGGGAAAGGAAAAGGGAATTAGACTCTTTTGTTACATTCTTTTTACACCCAGTGTGACAGAACTGAGAATAAAATAAAAAAAAAAAGTCTGGAATTTCTCGCTCTTTTTTTGTAGATGGCATTTAACAGAAGCAAATTGATAGCATTAACATTTCAGCTGTCCTGGCAGCTCCTGGCTGGCTTTTATATGCCAAGAGGAGAAAGGAGAAAGCGCTCGGTAAATACAAATCCGTGGGCATTCATATTATTTACAGCCCTTGGAGAATTCTCTATTTCCAATGATAAGATTATTCAATCAGGATGGTGAAATAAAGAGATCACTTAATTTCACCATAGGGAATTCTGTTCCACTTGGTTAGCCAAGACACGGTTCTCTGTCCTAACCAATTTATCTGAAGGGGAAGGCTGGGTAAAGAACATGCAAATATATTAAAAGGAAAAAAAAAGGTCCCACCGAGCGACTGGTTTGCTCAGTTAAAGGTAACTGTTAGCCTTGGAAGGTGATGGGAACCCTGGATGTGAATGTCAAGGTTCTGGGTTATGCGGAACCCATTTAACAAACAATATAACTGAATAAACCGTTCTACATGTACCTTAGCAGACAATTCAATTTGTTCATGTACAATCCCAATACATCACTAAAGTCATTTGTATACTAACCTTGAAAAAGCCTTTGCATCCTTCACATGTACGAACTCCATAGTGTTGGCAAGCAGCGTTGTCCCCACAAACTGCACAGAGACCCTCGTTTGATGGAGACCCTCTAGAAGGTGGTGAAGGTACCTGGCTATCAATTAGCTGCGATGCATGACCAAGCTGTAGACCAGGGAAGCCCATAGATGCCTGTTTTCTGATGGGATTGGGGACTGCAAATGTTTGTCCGTCTACTACATGGTGGGCTCCTGAGGTCTCGGGGTTCATTGACACATGGTGGCCGTCAAACCGCATCTGACAACTAGACACAGGCGTTCCAGGTGGAGATTGTTTGAAAGAGAACAAGGAAAGCCTAGAGACAGGACCTCCTCTGGTGGTCACATAGTTTTGATTGAAACTGTGCAGAGAGCCATGGTTATCCCACATTGGACTGTGCTGAATAGGGAAACCAGGAGTATTGGAAGTTGGGGGTGATGATGGTTTGTAGTAGACCGAGCCTGAATGGGACATCATCTCCTCGGTCTGTGGTGGCAGGTGACTGTGTTGTTGGTAGCCGTGCATCTGTATATCTTCCACTTTTACAGAAGACTGCTGGCCGGAGATGGGCATTTGGTACAAGCAAGGCGGCTTGACGTCGTAACTTGTGCTGTAGTTGTCCATAAAGGTACTAAAGCTGGGGAGAGAAGTGGTGGCAGTGATTTCAGTGTTGGTGAGGTCCATGCTAAACTTCACAAACTCTGGAGTTAAGAAATCGGAGCTGTATTCTCCTGATGAGTGGTAACTGTAGCTCTGGGAAGCTGGGCTGGCTCCTTGAGGCGATGACCCATACTGAGCCTGAACACAGGGCATGGCTGTAAATGAAACAATTTAATAGATACCCATACTGTTCAATTGGATACTTCCCATCACCATTGTACCCCTCTTGATTCAATATCATTCTATCTATCCCATAGAGAACTCCTAAGTCTTTGACCCCAGCTCAGAAAGGACTTTAATCGCCCTTGGGATGCTTATACATTGTTGCCTCACTCATTATCAAAATCCCAAACTAAAGATCTCGGCGCTTCCCCACGTAATCCTTCCTTATAGACTTTTACAATTAACGATATTCCTTTCCACTAACTTGCCCAAATTGAATTGCTCGCCACAAATAAAGGAACAAACCTTCAGTCGGGCTGTGGGGTTTTTCGATGTAGGTAAAGGATGACAGTGTTGTATTTCTTGTTGGAACGTTCGATTTAGAAGAACCCAGCTTGTCAGCACGTGTATCTGAAAGAGAAATCGAGTCCCTCGGTTTATAGCTGTAACAATGGCCATTGTGACATCGCCAACCGCAAACAGACATTTAATTCTGGCATCATGGGGCCTTTTAAAATGAGTATTTCAGCTGGGTAAACCACAACTTGGAATCTGCAGCGGGGGTGTGAGGGGAATTCTGTGCAGGACAATTGCTATTACTAACTTTTTTGTGCCTTTTGGTTCTGTAAAACACAGAAAGGCATGCTATTGAATCACAGCACTTGCTTTTAGGTGTGTGCAGATTTTTTTTTTTTAGCTCTGGTCAGCAGATCAATGGCAGCATATCATGACAAGCCTTAAAAGTTTGACAGGCTAAGAATAAACGTCAGGTGTGTCTTGAGAAGGCCTCATATAAATTAGATCAATTAGATTTATTACTATGACTTTAGATAATAGCTGGACAGTAGATAAACAAAGCATGCTTTACTTCAGTAACCTATAATAACTCAGCTGGGGGTTCACCTGTTTTAAAGTATCCACGTCATACTAAGGGCATCAGCCACGAGTAATACAATGCTTCTATAACCCATGCAATACATTAGGCAAAGCAAGGAACCTAAAGCACACAGGTGTTTTATAACACTGTAATACTAGCATTCAGTAGGTTTTACATTATCTAGAATGAATAATCTGGCGACAGCATTATAGTATACAAGTGTATAGTAGTATTACATAATCCTACATTAAATACCCTTACCCCTGACCAGGTGAGCGAAAATACCTTATTCAAAAAAGCAAATATGCAAGGCAATATAGCTTTCAAATACACCTGCTCAAGAAGAATGGGCTTCCAAGCCCCCAACATACAGTGACTGTCTCAGATGTATCTGAATAATGAAGTAAGTTAAATGTCCAAACTTTCTTCTCCTTCTCAAGGCCCTCTCCGACATTCATTACATTAGAGACGACCCAAATAAATGCATGATCTAGATTTAGGTGTGTGTGTGTATATGTGTGTGTGTGTTATATGTGTGTATATGTGTGTGTGTATATATCTGAGTGTGTACATATATATATATATATGTATACATATCATAAGTAGGTGTCAGTTGTAGGCATAACTATATTATTAAGTGCTGGTAGCAAAGTGATAATTGCCATTAGAATAAAGTATGCTGGTAGTACTGAGAGACGAGTAAGAGAACCGGAGCTGAGGGCAGGCTGCAGGCACTTACTTGCAGTGCTGTGGGAGCGGCGCGTCTATGCATGCAGGCGGGTGCACATCCCCCGAGTAGAGCGCTGGATGCCTCTCTATGTACAGGAGCGCAGTGTTACCGTCCCTCCAATGTGCCTTTGTTTATGTGGGCTCAGTATTCCAGCGCTATCATACATTACAAGCCTCAAGCGTCACCCAACGTCAGCAGCCTCCCAGCCAATCAGCGCCGACTGGGCTCTGTGCTGTTGGCTTTGGTAAATTTCCGTCGTGACGTCACGCAGCGAGCAGCCTTTAAGGTGGGAGCGAGTCGGCTGATCTCTTTCTATAGAGGCTTCCTACAGCGGGTAACCGGGTAACCCCCGAGTAAGCTGCGGGTGTGAATGTGTAAGTGGGTGGGGTAGAGGACTCGGGACGTGGTCAATGGCCACATGCTGGCATGTTGTGTTTATACTGTACGGCTACAGTGTGACTGTGGGAATGTACTGTATGTACACAATCTCTTCTCGCTGCTGAGAGGCCACATGTGGTGACAGTCAGTCCGAGAGCCGGCTACATGACAGGGAAGAGAGGCGTATTTGCTTTGCCCGGCTGAAGCTGGGTCTCTTATTTTAATGGTGGTAAAAATATCATTAGATTAAAAGGACATATGTTGGATGTAGATTCTTTCGTAGTTTACTGATCTTTCACCTGCAGCCCTATGGCAGTTTTAAATTGCATCCCTCACACCCCACTACACTTGCAGGCAGTTTTAGGCATGGGACTATAAATCCATGATTTATATCATTCTCACTCCAGACTTCCTCCGTAACCAGGGCCCCTATTTTCTCACTTTATCACTTGTATTATGTTCATGTAGGATTGTGTGCTGAAAATGGTTTTCATTATTTACCAATCCCTCACTTCTCTAGCAGACAGTAAAATTAGAAAAGTCACAATGTAATCACATTTGTATACACATACATAAACTGCACCTAATAGGTAAATTTTGTTCCACAGGCGCAATGCAACATCCTTACTATACTCCAGTGTCCTAACCCCCCCCCCCCCCAGCAGGGTATTCTGTTGTTTCCCTGGGTGACAAATTAATCTCACTGGCCCAGTAAAGCATCCAGGAGCCCTCACACCTCCTTTGTTTATGTAGGCTGGAGTGGAAGTGCCAATCATGGGGAGGTGTAGTGGCGGGGAGGGGAGTCATCTTGTGGCAGTACGGAGACCTCAGTTGCTGTAAAAACCAGTGGAAACAACAGATATACAGAGCACTTTAAAGTCCGGCTTCCTGGTGTGCAGATTTCCTGAAGAAGGCAGATTAAATCTGGAGAGGTACTGCAGCAGCTGTCATTGTGTTGGGTCTCAATGATAAACAAGGGTGACTTTAATCCAGCTAAATTCAAATTTCTCTTTTTATTGGCACATGGAGATAGCTGTCTGGGTTAGCTTCTGTCACTGTCATCATCATCAGTATTTTCACTAATAAAGGGATTATTTTGTTTATGAAATGTGTGTATTGAAATGTGTGTATTTACTAACCTCCTTCTACTTGCTGCATTTGCTTGAGTCACCGTTGGCAAAAATTACATAACATTTCCAAACACATATGCAGCGTGTATCCTATAATTAGCCATGTGGGTGAAAGAATAATCTCTCATGCTGCTTCCAAGCTTGCACTGTTTTATCTCTCCACTACAAAAAGCTTTAGAATATCCTGTATTTTCCCCTACCAGGAGCTCAGCCCATCCACAACCTCTAAGCTGCAGGCAGCAGGCAGGAATCCTCTTCTGTAAGAATATAAGTGGCAGCTTCTACCCCCTCGGTGGATCCAGCTGTCTAATTCCTGCCTGCTGCTGGGATTGGCAGATCATGGCTTTTTTTGTGTAGTGTTAATAGAGCAGACGCTGTGTTATTCAGAATAAAACAAACCAGCACCAGACCTTGCTCCCGACAGCTCTTTGGAAAGCTAGTGAAGTGATAGCCTTTAATTGTGCCATTAAAAAAGGAAATGCATCTAGAAATTCTTCTTTGCTTTGAGGGTTTAAAAATAACCCCCCAAATTATATGTCTCGGATTTAAAACCAATAAAAATATATATTTATTATGATAATTCTGTATTACAAATATTAGCGAATCATAGCACTTAAATGCATTTTAGGGTTTGTTCATAATCAAAAGGGACCCCATGGGGGAGCACATAGATACACAATGAAATAACATAGTACATATCTGTATGTGTATATACAACAAACCACTTTTGTATGTAGTGCTGTAAATTTCTTAAAAGGAATTAATAGCACACGTGAGGGGACAAAGGTGTAATCAAACAAGACACGATAAATATGTATAAACAGATTTATATAGTAGAGACAGTCTACTGTAGATATTATGTGTGTATACTCATACAAGCAACACTCTAGCTCTTTGCATGCTACCAACATCTTTTACCTATTGTGTGATACTGTAAGTTGTAGCTGAACATCACCTAGCATTCAAACATTCCTGCGTTTGTGAAATTCTTCACTGCCATTGCACTGGCAGCCTCTGGGTCTGCCAGCAAGCAGTTATGCGGTATCTGAACATTTGGTAACACGTGTACAGAGGCAGGCCAAGCATGAGAAAAGGAAGAAAGGGTTTCCAGATGTTTTGAGGCTGTTTGTTTAAGTATTTTCTAAGAATCACATAATGATCCTGTGCTCATTCACCATCCCCCAAGCTGGTAACAGCAGGCAGACATTAATAAAGGTTTGTGAATATTAAAAGCTGATAAAATTGGTTTATATTCCCATGCCATCAAATTGGTTGGCCCACAGGGTCATGTAGGAAACAGTAAGGAAGTAGAAATATGAAACAGATAGGAAGGCTGGTAGGCATTTTCAGAAAAAGTGGCAACTCTTGACCCGCCCAGTAAGCAGAGACCAGCCAGTACAGATGACAGTTACAGAACTGGTCAATCTTCTCCTGTGAATGACTCCAGTTTGGCTGCTGCAGCCGATGCCAGGGTAGAAAACATTTTTTTCAAAACTTCCTTTAAACAAAGTGTCTAGGACCACATTGTCCTAGATTTCAATGTTTTGGAGAAGGAGTACCATATGTTGTCCAGCTGACTCACATAGATTTTGGAGACAATGGCAGGCCTTTGCCCTAGTGAAAGGTAGAACTCATATCCATAAAGTGCCAGAAGGGCAGTGGAAGAAGCAGGACTGAATTCTTATAGTTAAATTAATTTATTGAGACACTTTATCTATTTTCCATGTTGAAATATCACCTGTGTTGTACAATTGCAGGATAATTGCAATTTAGTGCTATAAAGGAAATGAGTAGAGCCATAGATATATTCCCACCATCGAAGCCAGAGGTTGTTGAAGGTCTTGAAGGTTGTTGTGGATTATGGGTGTTGTAGTTCATTAGCAGCTGAAGACTGCTTCTTGGGCAGCCCTATTCTATGAATGTGGTCCTCTTCTCACAAGGCTTTACAGCACTGGGCCCAAACAACCATATAGCCTGATTTGGCTACAACTATATTCCATATAGAGTTAATTCTGACCAGATTAAAAGAAAGCAAGATGAATTTGCTCACTGTGTATGTGGATACCTTTTTTGGTCTCATCCTTTCCACCTCTGTTGCCCACAGCAAAACACTTGTTCTATAAGAGCTAAATGTGCTAAAAAGTTCAATTGAAATTGCAAAGGAATAATAAACGGATGCCCTGAGTCCTCATGGGACTGTCATTTCAGGCAGCCAACAGGTGAACATTTAGAGTGATGTGCTGGTTATCTTCTTGCTGCCCCATTTATGTCTGAGCCATACCGTACAAAGCCATATATACAACTTAAGACAAAATCAATATCTCCCCAGAAGATATATCCATAGATCTATCTGCTGTGTATTATGCCTTTATAAAGAGGAGTGTATTTCTCTATTTTGCTGCTAATCATGATATATGAAACGCAGTTGCAGACAGAAAGCGCCAGCATCTTAATGAGAAAAACTTAGGGTTATTAATACCTGGGATCAAAGGGCAAATAATGGATCATCTGGGAATATTTGCTGGCTGTTGCACAGTCATTGCATCCCTGTTGCTGGCACAAGGCTGTAGATTTAACACGTAACATGCAGATGCTGGGGAGGGGGGTGTATTAATACTTGGCCTCAGCTTAGGTGGTGTTTGGAGGGTTTTATCTGAACCCACAAATGCATTTGCTATTGTTGGATTTAGGTGTGCACCTGCTTACCCCCCTTATTATAGGGCTTTTTATCACCCCTAGCCTGTGCACCCACTGCTTCTGTTGCATCCAAAGCCTTGGACTCTGGAAATACCCATTGTGATGCAAAGAGTGTGTATAATTAAGCACTTCTGATGCTGGCACTGAGGCAGTATAATTATCCCAGCAATATTTCAATGTGCAAATGGTCACAGACGTACCAGATGAGTATGACTCTCCTGGGTGCTGCATGAGAGAGGGATTAGCATAGGAGTGCAGCGCTGCTGAACATGTTCCCACTATATAAATACAACCTACCAATATGAGGTTCTGTGACAGATATCCAACCAGTGCCCATCCAGCTGCTAATAAACTGTACCTAACATCACAATGTTAGGGGGTTAGGATTAAATTATAGAAACCTTAACTTTAAAGGGAACTTTAACCGATCATATAGCGGTACTTGTATGTGCTGCAGATGCATATGAATTGTCTTTTATTGCTGTTCATTGTGTACATGTTAGAGCTGTGACCTTATTATAGAGCAGAAGTAATGGCTTTGGAGAAGGGGCCAAAAACCTAATGCTGTGAGTGCCAGTTTGTTAGGAACCCCCATGACCAATATCCGTTTCCAAAATATACTCACCCAGTTCACCATAAGGGACACCTGCAAGCATGGGAAATATCACTGCCTAACTGTGCAGCAGGGCCGCCATCATTAAAAGTGGCACCCCCATACTACTAAGTTTGCAGGGTTTTCCCCCATGGAGTCCGAATTATTAGTCCCAACGCTCATCTGGGCCACCTCCATGGTGGGCCCTTCTAACAAGTAAAATGGGGCCCAATAAATTAAAAAGAAATTCTGATTTGTGCCTTAATAATGCCAAAACTCACTCTATGATCAGCCCCACCCTTTTATGACCCATACCTTTCCATCCTGGGGTCACCTCTGACATAGAGTCTCTGACTACAGTACACCTGTAGCTCCCTAATGGCAGCCCTGCTCTGTATCAAAGCTAGTTGTTAATTCAAATAAAGGAGCACCTGCCAAGTAAACAGTTAGCCACTTTGGCCACTGCAGGTGCCTAATAAATGTTCACCCCCAGTATTTTTACTGTGTTGTCATTTTACTATGTCACAGGATAATACACACTCATACAGTATGTACTGTATATGTATGGAATACTACACCCTTGCTGTAAATCATATTAGAAGTCATCAAGGAGTTCAGTGGCAATATAAATAGCACAAGGCAACATTATACAGGTCATGCCACTTCAAAGGGACAGCCTTATATTTTATTGCAGGGGGTGTATTATAGTACATAATTTCAGAGAAATGATTGAATTAATTTCATGTTATGAGTTTTTCTAATATATTAGATTTTAAGTAGAAAGGCAGCAGAGAGTTAGGAATATATAGTGAATAAAGTACCCCCTCTTGTAAAATATAAGGATATTATAAGTTACCGAGGAGTTTCATGACCATATAAAAACACGAGGCCGAAGGCCAGGTCATGGAACTCCGAGGTAACTTCTAATATCCTCATATTTTGCAACTGGGGGTACTTTATTATAATACACAAGTTTCACTGAGTCATGTGACAGAAATGACATCAGAACTCACCGTTTATAACTGATGACATCAGATCTCACCGTTTATAAGGATATAATTTACAAGATATTTACAGCTTTTGTGTATTATAAATATATATAGTATATAGGTAAATAATAAGGAGTTACCCCTCTACTAGACTGTATACTCATAGACTGTATTGTGCATGTTCGAAACTGAGTGGGTGAAGTGGCCTAGGGCAGCATCAGGCATTATCAGGGGCATAACTACAGAGGAAGCAGACCTTGCACCTGCAGGGGGGCCAGGGATATATGGGGCCCCATGAGGCTCTAAATAATGAGCAATTAACATACATTTGTAAAAAGGACAACCTCTGGATTTGTTGAGGCACTAAAATTACTTTGCTGTGGGGCCCAGTAACATCTAGGTACACAACTGGGTTTTGTTCTTGTGCTGCTATTTAAGTTCCGTATTTTATATAGACATAAGAGAGTGAACTTGATGGACGTGCCTTTTTTTCAGCCGAACTCACTATGTTACTATGTTGGCATGTGCATAATGGGAAATGAGAGGAGCTGCAATTTATCTTTCAGCGCTGATCGTTTGGGCATACTTGTGTGTACTGCTGATTGGTTCCACACCATCAAGGTCAGGTTGGTCTACTGGGAATTAAGGTCAGTTTACTATAAGTCCATTGCTATTGGCCATCATCTAACACAGGCGTGAGAGGTGGGGACTGGCTTTGGCAAACTAAGCAAGCACCCCACAACCTGACTTCATAAGAATGCCTTGTTTATTGGAGACTGGACATCTGAGTGTCTACTTCTTAGAATAAGGTCTTCTGATAAGGGGGGAAATGCATCACACCAAGAAATGTTGGACCTAGGGATGGGTTATGGCCTTTAAAGCAGTGCCAGCATCCCTTTAATAGCAACCTTTAATGCCATAATAACCTTAATAACTGCAGTGATGACTCAGACAGCTGATTTCTGGTCATAAGATATTTGCAGATGGTCAGTTTTAAAAGTCAAGGAGATATTTTCAAGGTATAAGAGTCAGCACCACATAGTAGCCATGAAAGCAAGGCACAGCGCAAAGTAAAATACCTATCACATGGTAAGGTAACGCTGTTACTTGGTAGGGTTAAGCCACAGCATGCTCCCAATCACACAAGGTGGCAGACACCCAAGCAGCTGCTGCAGGAAACACAATGTGCCCGGAGCTATTATTAGGCAGGGGTGTCCTAGGCAGGGGCACGCACGAGGTGCCTAAGCTCCCCCTTATCTCATGGCAGGAAGCACCAGTTATCAATAGCCGCAGTCATTTATAGGGTGGCTATAAAAAGCAACACACAGTGTAAGAAGGAGGAAGCAGCCCAGCCCCGGCCACCTTAACTTTCCCAGCCGTTCGCACTCTCAGCTCATTAGCATTGGGGGAGAGGGCGGGGCCCAGCCAACGAAAGGGAAAAACTGAGCCTGGATGGAAGAATAGTGCGTGACGCAGGGGGCGCCGGCGCTGACGTAGCAGGGCGTCTGGGCCAAAAATAGCAGCGCCGCCTCCTCACTTAGCTCTTTCTATTTGTTCTGCTAGAGGAGCGAACCATTCAGGCTATGCTGGGGGGGATCTTCCCAATTTCCCACACTGTGTCATGTTCTAATGCCAGCTACATGTCACAAGGTGCTGAGATCCAGAACGTCCTAGAGTCACCTTTCAGTGGACTACATTTAGACACACACATGATGTGGGAATGATAGGAGGCCCAACAGCAAGTGAGCAAGTATCCTGGGTGCACTATGTGCTGCTGAGGAGGCAATGTCTGGGGAGGGGGCAGGAGGTCAGTGGGGCGCCATGTGCTTAGGCAGCAGAACTTGTTCAGTGTGGGAAGCACATGATTTCTAAGAAACTTTGATTTGCAGTTATTTTCATTCCCATGGTGGACCACAGCACACTCTATTTTGGGAGCCCCAAAATGTGAGGCTTTGCCGGAGATAAATATAGGGGACATTTACCTTAAA
>CM044447.1:66848026-66864855 GCA_024363595.1 Xenopus borealis
CTGCTTTACAAGGTGAAAAATGATACTTTACACTTCAGTATTTAAAAAAAGGTCACACATTTGGAAAAAGTCATTATCTCTGGTGATCTATCTGAAAAAACTAGTTGTTTGAAGGTGAACAACCCCTTTAAAAGCAAGGCAAGATCTCTACTGGAATAGTTTTTGTAGCAAGGCACTGTGAGTATAGTAAGGAATGATAGTGTGAGTGTAAATGGGGCCAGTTACTTTATACATTGTCGTAAAGACTTTGTTCACCTTCTAACACTTTTTCAGTTCAGTTATTTTCAGATTGTTCCCCAGAAATAAAGACTTTTAAAATGACTTTCAGTTTTCTATTTGTGACCTTTTTGTAATAGTGAAGTTTAAAGTTTTTTTTTTCTGCCTTCTTTCTTTCTAAAGCAGCAATAAAATGATTCTGAATATCAATTAGTTGATACATTTCTTATCCTTGACACTGCTGAGAATCCCTGAGTTTTATTCAAAGCATCAGTAATATTAGATACGATAGTTGCTAATATTCCACAAATGCTGCTGAGAAATGTAGCAAATTGTAACAGTTCAGAATCTGCACTGGTATTACTGAGTGTGCCTGACTGAAACCCCAGAGATAGGAACATTAAACTTTAAACCTTAAAGTTGATAAAAAAAAAAGTCTTTATTTCTAGTGAAAAACAAGTGAACTGAAAAAAGTGTTTGGAAAGTGAGCCCTTTAACCATCTTTAAACATGTACAATGTACCACAGCAAGTCCTTCAGCAAGTCAGGAATCCACTGTGGGCAGGTTAAGCGGATCCTTCCCAGTTAGACCCACACAGGTTTGTATGTCCTAAAGGGGGCAGCAGAGTCAGTGGCTGCTAGGGTTCCTTCAGTAGAGTCAGACAAGTAGGAGGGTTCGTGACTGATGCTCAATCTCAGTTAATGTTTGCAAAATAAGTCAGTGGTGAGGCCCGTGAACTTCTAATAACACCAATGTACAGAAACACATGGGGGTATATTCTTTAAAAAGGGAAGTTAGAGATTGCCACAGTCCTCTACATTTCTATGGGATTTTTAGTATTTATCTATTGGTGAAAGTGAAAGTTCTTCCTTTGCCTTTCAAAATCCTATAGAAATGAATGGAGAGTGACAGAATTTCACTCTAGACGACTGTGGTGATTTCTAACGTCACTTTTTGATAAATATACCCCATGGTATCACTTAAACATAGCAAGTGCCTTTGGACTTGGGATATATACCAGAACATTTATCAGAAATATTTGAAGAATCTGCCCATTCAAAGCATATGGACTCTCAAGGGATTAAAGGGGTAATCCTTAAAGTTGTAAAGTGGGTTGTAGTGCCTCGCCCAACTACAAAAATTGTAAAAACTACAATTTATTGCCTATAAAAGCCAAGGTGTCTTACTTTCATCACATTTCCCATCACTCTGTAGCATGGCCTGCTGTAGGTCAGCAACGAGATACAGCCTCAATTACCTGTGCCAAAGCACTTACAGCATAGGAGTGAGGAGAAGGTGCCGTTGTTATGGCTGGACGTATGCTGAGGGACTGAATAGTTACATAGTTAATTACATAGTTACATAGTTAAATTTGGTTGAAAAAAGACAAAGTCCATCAAGTTCAACCCTTCCAAATTAGTCAAATGATGGTTTGTGTTTCAAGGCAGACCGACTGGATGCTCACTAGGAAGGCTGACAAATGAGTTGAGCAGCAAATAAAAACAACAATGGGGAAATTGCTCAGAAATCAGGCCCTGGAAAGAATGGTAAAAAAGTCTTATGCTCTCCGATATGGGCAGCACCACTGTGGGACTTTTATTATCAAGAATTACAAATTCTTTTCACACATGCATCTTGCAAATTCAAAATCATATATATTATGTTACATATAGTGTAATCATATTTTATTGTATTATATGCAAAGTGCAAAAACTGGACAAAAGCACCATGATTATTGCATTATGCAGCCTTCCCCATACAGGGCCAGAGGGTAGTGAGCTGATGCTAAACACATACCTCTTCTGTCTGCCTACCCCTAGTCCAGGCCCATGTCTCCACCACTCACCATCTGCTGGTCACTAACCTCCATACCCTCCTTCCATTGTCATTGTGTGCACAAGCTTGTTTGCCCTTGTGGGTAGGGGTTGGCTATTTTGCCTAGGGCATCTGGCTGGCTTGGCACTGCAATGGCCCCATAGGTTGCACCCCCTTAGGTGCAGGTTATAAATCAACTCATTTCTCATGAGTACAGCCAGTGTCGGACTGGGATGCCAGGGGCCCACCAGAAAACATTAGACCAGGGGCCAACCAGAAAACCTTAGACCAGGGGCCCAACAGAAAACCTTAGACCAGGGGCCCAACAGAAAACCTTAGACCAGGGGCCCAACTTTCCAAACTATTATTCCTTCTCTCCTCACTTAACCTCTTTATTCTCCTATTCTTTTAGATCTACTTACTATACTCTATTCCTCCATTATTAAGCCTCTTTTTCCACATAAAGAAATAGGGAATGATCATGAAATAGGCCAAATTGTTAGAAGCAAGAGGTTCCACTGACACCTGGGCCCACCGGGAGTTTTCCTGGTATCCCTGTGGGCCAGTCCAACACTGAGTACAGCACTTCCTATGTTCAGCATTACTGTATTTATGTATGGTGGATTTGGAGAAACAGGTTGGCATCTCCTTGTATGCCAGTGGGTGCACAAGGAGCAGCAGAGCTTCCTGCCTATGGGTATCATTTGCCTTCATTCAGTCTACAGTGCTGGGTAAACATTGCATTATTAAAAAAATGCAATGCAAAAAAAATTGCACTTGCTTTGTAATTAGCCCTATATATCAGGAGTGCCCAAAAGATAGATAAGGATCTACCAGTAGACCTTTAACGGGTGATCAGTAGATTTCAACACACTGTCAACAAACAGCTTGTCTATATCACCCTCCTGTTTCATGCTTTTCATTCATATGTTAGTTTATTTAATAATGCTACATAATAAATAATTTTTAGTTAAAAATAGCGATATACATTTGCTCATAAATCAATATTTAAGTACAGTTTTCAATGGAACAGAATACTAACAATCATCAATAAAAGTAAACCCCTCATTAGTAAAGAATGGGCGCTCCTGCTATGGATCATTTGAAAAAAAAAAAAAAATTAAAATTGCGCCCTCTGCTGACTCAGGGTTTAGTTCCCCTTTAAACCAAATTGGTAATTTGGGGTTAACAGCATGGAAATAGCTGATCAGCCTGTTAGAGAACACAAGAGGGTTCATTTGTCACAGGCTTGATAAACTGTACATTGTATTCAAATGCAAACAACTTGTGCCTCATCTAGAGTTCAATGACCTGCATAAGGAACAACACAGCTGAACTATTGGCCGGGCTTGTTTCCATACATGTAATAGCTGTGAGGTGCAACATTGTGACGACTAGTGTAATCAAGCAGGAACTGGGAATCTCCTTCCTGTATTCTAGGGACACAACACTTCTATTTTTAGTGCATTGCAAGAATATTTTCCTTTACTCGTTTATTACGTTTCTACTTTTCCCTCGACCAATTTAAATAATGTGTAGTCCAAAAATAGGTGCATGTTTCTTTCCTAGAGGAGCTGCCAAAAACATCACGCTTCTCTGGTTAAAGATAATTCTATTCTTGGATCTAACTGTTCTTACTTTAGAAGAATGACAACCCATTGGCAACTGGGCAATATAAATGGTACCTGCACGGCTTTATCAGAGTTATCTGACCAATCAGCTCAGCCAGTGAGTTATTGTCAAGTTTGATCCCCCCACATCCAACTTTTCCTAATTTAAATTATTTAAATATATTAGTGTGAAGTGCTATGTGGGGCAGAAAACTAAGTTAGTTATTCCCAAGGTGCTTTGTGTGCTTTATTCAGTAATTTTGATGAATTTACTGTGTATTGTCAGGGAGCTGATACAAGCAGTGTGACATACATTCTCATTTCAGGATCATTTCCTGAAATGAAAGGGAAGGCAATGGGCTCAAACATGGCTCATTTCTCTGGAAATATTCTTATGGTTATTTTGAAGAGGATTTTGTATAGCATCTGTTCTATAATGTTCTATGTTGGAATCTCTATATTGATTCAGTGTTTTATTTGAAGGGGTTCATATGTGAGCCTTCTTTGTTTATATCATTCAGCACTAAGGAATACGTTTTCTAAGGAATATGTTGCCACTTTATAAATTTGCATCTAACAATGCATTCAAATCTCACTATGCATGCAAATGAGCATCCATGACCATTTTAGTGTTTAATCAGGGGGTACAATTCATTTTCAATGATTATGTAAAATCTTGACACCTGAGCATTTGCAGTTGAAGCTGCCCTTGGCCTTGCTTAAACTGTGAATCCTCGGCTTTGGTGATCACTGCCATGAGAATATGCACGCCAACTCAGATGCTCTACACTGCTTTTTAGGAACTGTTAGGGCACACTGAGTTGAGCACAGTGGTGCAGTTCAGGAGGGTGGCTACTCCAGCAGTCATAGCTTGTCATAGTTTTTTTTTTTTTATAAAATGCATCAGTTAATAGCACTCCACCAGCAGAATCTTGCTTTATATATATATTTTATTACTATATTCTTAGTTTCACATATGCCCTCAGCCACGTGACTTGTGCTTTGATTAGTCTCACTTTACTGCTGCGTTGGAGTAATATCATCCCCTGCATCCAGTAGCCTATGAACAGAACAATGGGAAAGTAATACCAGATAACAGCCCCATCACACCTGCATTGCTAAAAATGCTCCATTGCCCCACCTAGTGGTAGAGATAAGAATAACACTCAATAGTAAAAATCCAAGTTCGACTAATCCAAGGCATGACTCCTATGGTAACATTGAATAGGAGAAACAATAGCTTATATGTGATGACTGCCTACATACCATTACATTTAAAAAAAAGTATTGAGTCAAGAATTCAATTTTAAATGGGAGAATTTATTTGCAGTGTACATAGTTTAAATTCATAATACAAATGATAGGTTTTAACCTTCCTTTTAATGCAGCAGATGCCCTCCCCATTGATGTATATACAATCGCAATAATCAAACAATAAACAACAGACTTTAGCTCCTTGAAAATATGCCTAATTTTGCACTCCATAGTGAACTTGCACTTCTCTCCGGGGTCTTTAAAAATGCCCACTTTTAAGTTAATGGAATAACTATTCATTATTTGTTATTATGTAAATAAGGGTACAATTTGTAATTGCCCAATAATGTGATTATTATAAACAGTCCTTGTGTCCTTCCTTTTTTCATTTTTAATCTTGTTTCTTTGTTATTGATTAGCTCAGTTGATGGACTAGGAAAATATAAACTAACATCTTTCCATTTGTTTTTAGTAATAGGTGATTTTAAACTATAGGTAGAGCTAACCATCAGCATTCATGGAGCCCCATACTAAGTTTTAAGGGGTTCCCCCAGGGCACCCAATTATTAGCCTGGTAGTTACCTGTACCCCCCTGGGTGGGCCCTTCCAACAATTAAAATGGGACCCTAATTAGAAAAAAAAAATATTCTCCTTGCAGGCAAGATCATGTCTCAGTTCTACCCCACCTACTCCCTGGCTGGAGGGGCGTCAATAAAATGGTTTCTCCTCCAGAGGTATGTGTGTTTGCAATGGTAACTAATATTAACTACTCGGATTTGAAGATTGGTTGCTATGGGATATCACTTGGGGTAAAGTTTTGTGAATTTTCCACCATTCTGGCATTCGAATCTATAATCTCTGTTAACTCGTTAAAGAGAAGTAATTCACAAAGCTTTACTTCCCCATTATTTTATATAGAATATGAACTATGTTTCTCTAATCCGGTTGAGTTTGCGTTTGCATTTTTTTTTTCTTCTTTGCTTTAAAAGTTTAAGTAAAAAACATATGCATGAACTTAAGCAATTAGGGTGTCCTTATTTAGACACTTATTAAAGTATTTATACATATTATCTTAAATCTACAGCTATCATTTTGCCAATTAAAATTAGGACCGTAATTGCAATTAAGTAATTTAATTGCCAATTGAACAGCAAAATTGCTAAGTGACTAATTTTAATGCCTTTTTTAATTACCAATCATGACTGGGGAGGGAGCTAATCAAGTTAGATCAAGCAGCACCGAAGGAAATGATGTGAAGCTAAGGGAAGAAAAACACCCAGGGCGACTTCTTGAACATACAGGTACCAACTCATTTGTGGCAAAGTGCGGCACCAGGTATAAATACATGCAGCTTGAATTTAAAGTCATGTTTTCAAGTTCCCCTCTTTTGCTAAATGCACAGTAGAAATGAGTTCTTGTCACAAAAACATGAAAAACAGGCGAAAATAATATAAAATATTAGCATTGCTACCTTGCAATGCTTGGGACTTGATAGAGTTGTCGCTTTAATGGTCACCAATTAATTCTTTGCACTGGATGCAAACTACGCAATTCATTTGAATGCATCCTACAGACTGCAGTGGTTTCTATGCAGCCATGCATTTGGCTATTTTGATATAATCCATTTAGCCTGTAGTCTATATATGTGTCGTGGTATAAATATACAGGCATACACAATTCATACTATAGCAGACTAGTTAAAGAATTGGACTGGTCCTCAGGGGAACTGGGGAATATAATGCAGTTAGCCCAGTTGTGGTGGGTCCTTGGAAACTAGACTATACCCTATGAAGTTTTCAGTTACACACACCATCACCTGTTGACCATGAATTGCCCCTAAAATCAGCTTGATGCCCCTAGCTTGGTGCTATGAGGCACATAATAGAGCAAAGAGGCGCTGGGTATGTTATCATAATCATCCCATTGAGCACCTCCTAGTCCAACACGCTGAACAGAGAATACTGTCAGAGAACAGCATCTGGAGGGAGTATTCAGAGGGAGCTTGACTTTAGGGTCTGTGTTGGGCCCCAGTTCAACTCTGCCCAGTTATTAGCATTAGGCTTCATTTTCAGACCTGGGGAGCACCCAAACAGCTGAATCCTTTTAGTAATAAAGGGTCCCCTGCACCCAGTATACAGCTTGTTTTTCCAGCCTGAATCCCCCTAGCTGCTGATCAGTGTGTTCAACAACAGACAGAGGACTGCAAGTTAGACAAGCCAGTTTTAAAGGGAAACTATACCTTATGTACAGTATAAGTAGTCTCTTGGGATAATTTACCTATTGCAGTGCAGAGTGCAACGTGCAAAAAACATGGGCATCTGGTACTTAAAGTGAGGGGGTCCCCATCAGCCCCATAACTTGAGCAACGTATAGACATTTGGCAGTTGCATCTGCCCCATGGCAGGCAGTAAGGACAGTTCTGCCTTGAGCCTGCACTTTACACATAGTACCAGATTTCCAATGCAATGAGTGCAGCCAGACCCCAGACACAAGTGCTTTTAAGAAAAGATTCTGCACTGACTCCTTTTTTGTTTAATTGTGAGAGTATAACTTCAAATTGAGAAATGCTATACTACATGAATGAGACTATTAGTCCATCAACTATCAGTATGATAAATACATTGCACGGTTATGCTTAGTTATAATGCGATTACCACTAATTTGCCAAAGAACAAAGAGAATTTGGGGAAATTTATAAACTTTATACTCTCACTTTATAACAATGGAAATTTTGGATAAAGAAATCACATGTAGCGATATATTGGTCAGTACTGAGCCGGCACCTCACGTGTGCTGGAGATTAAATCCACACGTGTAGAACAGGCTGGGCAGTTTGGTTACACATTGCTCCAGCCAGGTAAAACAAACACTTATTGTACTTAAAGATAATGCTACACGAACTGTCTGGAGGCATGACTGCTAATGAGTATATAGCCCAGTCACTGGGTGTGTACAGAGTATTAATGCATAATTGTGCAAGTATCTTAGGGAATGTTCTGGATAGTCTATAGGTAGCTATGGGAGCCTTGAGGTACTCCATGCATAGCTCAGAAACCGCCCCCTGCAACTGTATTAATGGCAACTAGATTCTAAGGTGCAAATTCACTAAAGCGCAAAGCATGTAACGCTATTGCTAATTTGCCAGTGTGACGTCAATTCGTAACTTCGCTGATTCACTAACAGTGTCCCTGGCAAAAATTCGCTAGCGAAAGGACATCGACTTGCGCAACTTCGCACCCTTATGCCAGGCTAAGTTGCGCACTGACGAAGGGACGTAACTAAGCTAATTCACGAAAATGAAAATTTTTGTAAACGTTACCTCTTACGCTAGACGTTACTTCGCCAGGTCAGACCTCGTGAAGTTCAATACAATAGATAGGAGTTTAAAATTTTTTCAAAGTCCCAAAAAACGATGGCGTCTTTTACCTTTTGTTGGGTGATGAAAAAGAGTGAAAAAATTTTTGGGGTTACCCTCATTACCCCCCTACATTTCCTAACATATGGCAACTCAGCTATACAGTGGGCACATGTTTAGGGCAATAGGACAACTTTATTTTATTTATTAAAGGTTTCCTAGGCTTGTGTAGTGTAATGTAGTGGCTGTAACATACACCTCTATTAAACGCTTAAGTTTGTGCCATATGCAAATTAGGCATCGCTAGCGTAAAAGCGCTTTGCCTGGCGAAGTAACAGTAGCGCAACTTCACTACTGTTTGCTGCCCTTAGTGCAAATTCGCATCTTAGTGAATTTGCCCCTAAGACCACACTCTCCCCATCATCCTGAATATTATCTGTGGAGAGTATGGGATATGCCAGGTTTGATGTGATGTAAAATAATGGGGTGATCTTTGCC
The DNA here is from genome assembly GCA_024363595.1 of Xenopus borealis. NCBI lineage: Eukaryota > Metazoa > Chordata > Amphibia > Anura > Pipidae > Xenopus > Xenopus borealis. The sequence continues at coordinate 66,856,775 of CM044447.1, forward strand.
ATTAGTCTGTTGCATAAAAACACCCACTGCCCCTTTATATACATGCTGATTATTTGTAGTGGATTATTCACACAAAGGAATACAACAGAGCTTTGTAAATAAGCAATTTATTTTATTTATTGTAGTAAAATACTTTCAGGCTTAAAACCTAATCAGACAATTTACATTACTCAATGTTGGCAGCCCAAAAGGATACATCAAAATACATTTTTAGCAAAGTGGATTTTGATAACAGAGGCTTAAAGTTGAAGATTTGCATTGACCAATCTCACAGATTAGAGTCCGTAAAATGGTTAACCAAATGGCACCTTTTTGGAGCAGAGCCCTTTGATCCTATTTTTATTCTGTAACCCTTGTTTGATAAATTAATATAAGACCCCTGTTTGTTTTAAATGGATGATGACAAGGGCAAATGAGGCGATTCTCAAAACACTTATTTGGTTATTCAAAAGGCCAGGTCAAAAGACTGGACTTAACGTGTCCATAGACGCACAGATAATATAATACAAAACAGAAGATTTAGATATTGGTCACTGGTTGATCGGGCTGGACTGAAAATTTTGATCGGATGCCTTTGAAGACACCCTTAATATCGGCCATTGTTAGTGCTGAATCGTCAGATACAGGTACAATTCATTTGTTTCTACCTGTATATTTGACGATTCAGCTCTATACGTGTGTTGAAACGTACAATCTTTCTTGGAAAGATCTTTTCCGAGAAAGATCCTAATTGTTACGTCTATGGCCAGCGTAACACTGAATAACCAGTGAGCAAGGCTGTAAGCAGACCCTGAGGGTTAGCAGGAGGTATAAGGTCCTAGTTGGAAACTAACTGAATACATGTGTCTGAAAAAAAATTCTATAATGAATTTGCTGTGGGGCCTAGTAATTTCTAGTTACATCACAGGATAGGCTTTGGGACCTCTGTGACAGAATCCTCTATTATAAAGATAGTCAGCTTCGGGTGTACCTCGAGTCCTCTAGGGCCTACAGCCGTTATTGAGCTTCCCTATCCCTGTCACCCTTGAAGCCTGAATCTCAGCAATAAAACAGGGGAGCAGAGAAACTAGAATCTCAGCCATAAAGCAAGGCAGGAACACTGCTTCCAATGGGTATCAGATAGGATCTGTGCCACTGTGACAGAATGTCCTCTTATAAAGGTAGCTAGAACAGTGATCCCCAACCAGTAGCTTGTGAGCAACACGTTGCTCTCCAACCCCTTGGATGTTGCTCCCAGTGGCCTCAAAGCAGGTGCTTATTTTTTAATTCCAGGCTTGGAGGCAAGTTTTAGTTGCATAAAACCCAAGTGTACTGCCAAACAGAGCCTCCTGTACACTGCCAGTCTACAAAAGGGCTACCAAATGGCCAATCATAGCACTTATTTGGCACCACAAGAACATTTTTCATGCTTGTGTTGCTCCCCAACTCCTTTTACTTCTGAATGTTGCTCACAGGTTCAAAAGGTTGGGGATCCCTGAGCTAGAACCTCAGCCATAAAGCAGGGCAGGACTGCTGCTTACAATGGATATTGGATAGGATGTGTGCCACTATGACAGAATGCTCTGTTATACGATAACTAGAAGCTCAGCCATAAAGCAGGGCAGGACTACTGCTAAATAAACCCCTTTTTCTTCAAAACCACTGTACCTGAAGAAAATTGCAGACTCAGATACAAAGTTCATGTCGATAACATCCCTTCAATTAATTTACAAGCACAGCCATGCTCAGTTAAACGTTTCCAGCTACATAATGAAGCCCCAGACCAGATCCTCTCTGGATAAGATCCTTGAGCGTGGGGGCCCAGCTAGAACTACACTGAGCAGACTGATCCTCGTAGATATGAAATGTTACACAGGAAGCAGTAATTATAGCTGTTGTTGTGTACAGTGTTGCTGGTGATTTTATCGCACTCATGCGGACCCCGTATACTGCTGCCAGCACAGTTATTTCCAGCACGGAGGCAGGAGTGAGTCACTGAAGCATGCTGATTGGGAGCTAAGGGGGAGATAAAAATAAGTGACAATAACGAAATACAGTAGCACATCGTATTCCAAAAATAAAAAACTACTCTAATTATGGTCTGTAGTAGGGCAGCTTAGAAATGTTTATAGGGGACCATAATGAACTATAATGAACAAAATTGGCTTAGAACACACTATGCACCTCATTTTAACTACTGTTTTCTATTGAACTATACAATATGAAAAAGGAACTTAACCAAACACCTGCTTTTTGTAGTATAGTAGTAGTATATCACTACCCCGCACACAGTTCATTGGTAGTGATTGGCTTCCCAAAGTCACAAAATTGTAATTTGTGGGCCCCGCTGCCTCCCATCCCTCACCCCCCCTCCTATGGTCGTCAGTTCTGCTGTATAGTAGTTACACTAGTGGGAGTGATCATGGGCATAATGGAAGGGCATGAACTGGTGATTTTTTTTCATTGGGCCCCATCCCGCTTGTTGGCAGGGCCCTCCACCCATGGAGCCTAGGTAGCCAATAGGCCCTGGCATTTCAAATACAAAGAGGCCCAACCAGTTTCCCAACAGCCCACTCCACAGTGACAGTCTCTGGCATTTGCCAGTTCTCACAGATTGCCAGTTTTGGCCTGGGGACAGCCCTGCTAACTTGGTAGTACTGGGTCCCATGATTACTAACTGCAACCTGAAACAATGCTACACTGTAAGGACCCAGGGGGAGATATGAAGCCCCTACATATGGGGAGACAAAAATATATAAAATGCCTGCACATTTCACCAGGATAAGCAGTCTATGATACTCCAGCTGTTGTTGAATTACAACTCTCAGAAACTCATCAGGCTTCTACTACTGTTTGGATGCTGTGAGTTGACACAGCACAAAAGACCTGATTCCCAAATCGAACAGTGTTTCTTGATTAGGGGAAATGTAACAACTAAACGCAGGAATCTGCTAATAGAAAATATCTGATTGATAGTCATTTAGGTGAGGGGCTAATTGGCCCATTTGAGAACCTGCTACATTCCATATGGTGTCTGCTCAGCCATGCTTAACGTTGTCGTTGACAACAGCTGCACCCTGACACATCAAGCTGTGCTACTCCCAGACACACACACTACAGTGCATGCTGTGCGCTCAGTATTGTGTGTGTGCATATAGAGGGGGTGTGTAAGAGTGCATACATGGGTCTGTACTGTTAGGGCTCTTATGCATGAGCGTTTTTACCTGCGCTCCCCTGCGACTGAATGAAGCAAAACGGAACACAGGGGAACACAGGTAAAAACGCTTGTGTGTAAGAGCCCTATGTGTGCATATGGGGGTGTGAGTACTTTTGCAAGAGAATTGTTGCAGGAGTTATACAAATTAAAATTCTGCCTGCCCCTTCCAGGCACTGATGTCCAACATGGCAACTACCTACCTCTTTACAGTAACCTACAATGCAAAGAAACTCTTGGTTATTTGGGAATGCAGGGGAACTAAACTTGCACATAATACCTTACCCCCCCCCCAGCCATTATACCAAACTGCATCAGTTCTTCTGCCAAAAAGAAGTTGTCCCCCAGACCTGGCGTCAACATAATTGTCAGTGGGGTGGGCAGCTGTTATATTAGCCAAGTCACTTTCAGTCTGAAGCTCCACAGTGGTGAATGCTAAATAAAAATGTAACAGCACAGCTCTGAACTAGTGAACAACACAGCTCTGAACTGAGAAACTGGCTGTCTTTTTGCCAGCAGGGGTGATGGGGTGGGGTAGCGCTCAAGGGAGTATATACAGGAGATTAAGCAGCTTAAAGATAATTGAGAATTTTAGTTCAAGGGTAAGGCCACACAGGAAGATTTCTTGGAGATTTGTTGCCTGGCGACTAATCGCAGCGACTAATCTCCCCGAATGGCTTGCTAGTATCTTGCACTAAAGTCGCCTGCACCTATTCACACGCGGCGACGTGATTTTCAAAGTCGCTCAAAATTGCCTCACGAGGCAATTTCGAGCGACTTTAAAAATTGCGTCACCGCGTGTGAATAGGCGCCGGCGACTTTATCGCTAGCGGGTGCAAGATAAGAGCAAACCATTCAAGGAGATTAGTCGCCTCAAAGACGTGGCGTTTTGTCGTCTGGACGAGCCCTAAAAGTGGTACTTTCCTGCTTCATTGTACCTAAATATATATGCAGCCTTCGCGCTAAGCGGAGGATCAGACAATTTCTGGCCATCCTTAATTTCCCTGATGTCGGTTATCATTATCTCTGAACAAAGGGCAGGGAGAGTATGGCACACAGAGGGAGCATAGAGCAGACAGAGTATGGCACACACAGGGAACATACAACAGGCAGAATATGGCACATGCAGTAAACATAGAGCAGACAAAACATAGCACATGCAGGGAGTATAGGACAGGCAGAGTATGGCACACACAGTGAATATAAAGAGCAGGCAGAAAACATAGAGCAGGCAGAATATGGCACACGCAGGAAGCATAAGGCAGGCAGAGTATGGCACACACAAGGAGCACAGGGCAGGCAGAGTATGGCATACACAGGGAGCATAGGGCAGGCAGAATATGGCACACACAAAGAGCATAGGGCAGGCAGAGTATGGCACACACAGGGGGCATAGGGCAGGCAGAGTATGGCGCACACAGGGGGCATAGGGCAGGCAGAATATGGCACACACAGAGAGCATAGGGCAGGCAGAATATGGCACACACAAAGATTATAGGGCAGGCAGAATATGGCACACACAAAGAGTATAGGGCAGGCAGAGTATTGCACACACAAGGACCATAGGGAAAGCAGAATACAGCAGGAGACAGGGAAACCTATCAAGACCCTAAAATAAACAGTTCATACGGACACAATGCTCGTGCCATTCCAGCAGTTTGTATGAGGAGGAACAGGTGAACAATGTGGGCACTTTCAGTCTGCGTCTGAGGTGTGAACAGTACAGGGCTTTAGGCTTGTGAACAATAGAGGTGTTACAGGTGTGAACAATGCAGGGGCCAGTTAATCTTGGTGCTGATACCTTTTAATCTTTTTTTACACAAGGTAAGCTGTCTCAGCAGACAGACTATCATGTGGAGGCCACACAAGGGGGGGGCAGATGGACAGCACTGATACAAAGGAAATGCTCCTCCATTAATGTTGCAGTCTCTGTAAAGGAAACACAGTGACATGAATCTTGTGCTATTGAATACATAGATTATTTGTAAGGCATTAAAGGGGAAGTACATTGTGATGGAATTCTAAAGTTGGGGATACATGGCAAAATACATTTTGGTGAGCTTGTTTTAGTTTATGTCCTGATTGGTCCAATTGGGATGATCCAATTGGTTGGCCACTAGGACCTATGGAGGCCTGTCAGGAGAGGACCACATCAACCTGCTAATGCAGTCTTCATCCAAGGGGACCTTTAGAGTGGTGGCACTTGGGGATATTTATCTAAATCTTTGCTACTGCAGGTGACCAATCTTCCCGAATTGCCTTCCCACAGGCAAGTATGTGAATCACTGGCAGGATAGCATATGAGTTGCTTGGTTCTCCGAATTTACCAAAAGTTTCCTCGTGAGGCAACTTTGGAAAGCCAAAGCGATGCTCATGCCATCCCGCTGGCGATTCACATTCATGCCAGTGAGAAGGCACTTTGGGAAGATTATCACAGGTGACTAAATCTCCCAGTGTGCCACCACCCTTAAATAGAATTTGGCAGGAGCTTCTTTTGAGCCCTATACACGGGCTGATAAGCTGCAACTGGAGGAGCCAATAATTTGCAATTAGTGAACTTCCCCTTTAAGTACTAATCTCTAGCATAGTAGCAGCCTTTCGTCTAGCAGGTTGCTCCACCCCCGCAGTGAGCAAAGAAAGTGGTTTCAACTGTCAATACCCCCACCCCCAACACACACACACAACTTCCTTTTTGTCTGCGCCACTTAGAGACTCAGTAGGGAGTTTTCTTGAACAAACACAAAATATATGGGCACACTATCACCATGGGCGCCTGCCAGCTCCTGTATTGTTCTGGGAAGCTGAAAGAGGCAAAAAGGCTGGCATCTGCTCTAGAGCAAGCTCTGAGTTAAAAGTGCATGTTTTAACAATTCAACTTTTTTGTGTGGCAGATTTTTAGATTGCATGGGGTCACCGCTCCTAGCAAATGGCAATGATTTACATGGAAGATGAGTGGGAGAAGGCCTGGATAAGAAATACTGTAGTGAAACAGTACTGGAGACCTGCAAATAAATCCTAGTAGTTGGGGTCTTGTGTTCAGATAGCAAATTATAGGGCAATGGCTCCTGGGGCATTAATACCAATGGTAATTGCCTGGACCCTGACAGCAAAGGGGAAAAGCTCAAGAGGTGTAAAGGAGGCATTTGTGACTTGTTAACTGAGTGGGGCTTGCGGGGAGTTGGTGCATTGCAGGTGGGGTTTGAGAATAAAAGGGTGTCACAGCGAATGCCCTGCAAATAATTGGGGATCCCTGCTGACTTATTAGCATAGACCCCCCATGATTACTTATGGCAGCTTGTCTGGCAGTACACATGTGGGTTAGGCGATTATTACTTGGAAATGCTGCAGCAATTGTGTCTAACCTTATGAGTCCAATCAATTACCATCCAGGTCAACTGTAAGACTTGCCGATTCAAGGTAACTGCCCTTCAAATCAATGAGCAGTGATTCAGAGTGTTTTGTCACCCACCTGGCCATGCTTGTGTATCACTGCCCTACAGCAAAATCTAAACATTTTAGGTGTACTTGCCCTTTAATGCTTGCCATGCTAAGGAGAAAGCCCACAGTTTCCTCTCTCTGTACAGGTATGAGAAAAGAGGGGTGTGGGGGCAGGACAAAATATCAAAATCGACGATCTCCAACCTGCAGCCCTTTAATTATTGTTCTACTTCAACTCCCAGCATCCCCCGACAACCTTCAGTTTTAAATGGCCAAAGACTTTTACACAATGTAATGGGAACATAGACTTTTATGTGCATTTCTTGTCTCCTACAGCCTCCCCAAAAGAGGCTCCCTGTTACTGGGCAGATACCTCCTGTGCCCTGTGTACCAGAGTATAGCAGCAGACAGGTTGTCTCTTACCCACACCCCCTGGCACATACTTTACCCTCCTCTGCCTCTTGTTCCGATTCTTGCCCACGTTTCATCCATCACCGGGGTGCTTTTCTGTTCCATCTTCAAGAGGTTCTGGTAGCAGCCACAACAACCACACCTTGTAACCAGTCTATGTGACTCATTCACTTTCTAGTTGCACTTTTACTACAACTCCCAGCAGCCCCTGTAAGCTATTTGAAAGAGCCCAAGAGTTGCAATTTGGCAACATCTACAAAGGTGCATCCCTTATCCAAGGTTTAACCTCTTCACTGCTAAGGGTTAAAGCTAACAGGACAAAAGCCACCCATCCTCCTCAGCAGATAAGGAGTTAAAGCTCAATTATGTCAATCCTTTTTTCTTCTTCTAATTATAACCCAAATATCAAATTTTTTTCAGCTGTATTTTCCAGAACCCCCATTTCTATTCTTTGTGCCCCCATAGATCCGGCGGAGGGTTGTTTTTCCAGCCCCGAGATAAAGCACTGCATTGTATGAGAGCAGCCGGCCAGGCGCAGCACCGCAAGCTCAACTCCCCAGCCAAACGCGTCACGCGTGACGTCAACGGGGCCTGTCTCCGTGACGTCAGGTGCTCTGAAAATATCCCACGGGGGTGGTTCCAGGGCTGGGGCTTCCAGGCGGGTTCATTCATGATGCGCAACCCGAAATAGTTCCGAGGCGCAGATGGGGGGGAGAGAGAGAGAGAGAGAAAGAGCGCGGCTGTGGCTACCCTGAGAAGTGTTAGGAAACTCTCTACTTTCCATTGTGGCATCATCACTTCCATGTGATTAGCAGGGGAGGAATGCAGCAGGGCAGCTCAGCCATGGAATGAGGCAAGTAGGGGTATTCCTCATAGGAATGCAGCCTGCCCTGCACCCTCTGAGCTGCAAAAGGAGGCCAAAAACGGACGCATGAAGGTTATGACAACTAAATGAGTTTTCCTCAAAGGGGAAGTAAATCTGTCTTGCAAGTTGCTTCTTTATGAAGAAGAAAAAATGTGGCCAACAACTTGTGTTATA
>CM044447.1:66867441-66878910 GCA_024363595.1 Xenopus borealis
GGAAAATGAGGGGTTCTGTTGAAACCAAACCAAATAAAACTAACATTTCAGCCACAACTGAAAATTTGTTCTGTATGCAAAGAAAACCCCACAAATAACTACATGTGAAATACAGGACTCTCTGAAAAAATGTGGTGTGGCTGTTTAAGATGCACAATAAGGAGGCAGTTGAAGAAAGATGGGCTGCATGGTTGAGTTGCCAGAAGAAAGCCATTACTACACAAATGCCACAAAGTATCCCACTTACAATATACCAAACAGCACAGAGACAAGCCTCAAACCTTCTGGCACAAACTAATTTGATGTGATGAGACTAAAATTTTACTTTTTGGCCACAACCATAAACGCTACATTTGGAGAGGAGTCAACAAGGCCTATGATGAAAGTTGCACAATTCCTACTGTGAATCTTGGTGGTGGATTGCTGATGTTTTGGGGGGTGTGAGCTACAAAGGCACATGAAACGTGGTCAGAATTGATGGCAAAATGAATGAAGTAAGTAATCAAAAATACTGGAGGAAAGTTTGCACTCATCAGCCCAGAAGCTGCGCAAGGGATGTACTTGAACATGACAATGATCCAAAACACAAGGCCAAGTCGACCTGTCATTGGCTACAGCAAAATAAAGTGAAGGTTCTGGAGTGGCCATCTCAGTCTCCAGGGGCATAACTACCGGGGGAGCAGGGGGTGCAACTAGGCCAGGGTCCGCACCCCTGCAGGCCCCCCCCCCAGCAGTCTTGCGCCGCTGCAGCTGGCTGGAATCGGCTGCAGCAGCGCACAAATCAGTCACGGGCGAGGGGGGGCGGCTGCACGGCCCTCATCAGGGCCGGCCCCCACCTAGTTCCCTTGCTGGTGATAGTTGTGGATGAGGCTCTTTATCTTCTCAGACAGTAAAGCTGGCCATTCTTCCTGGCTAAAAGCCTCCAGTTCCTGTTGCTTTTGAATCGGGGCTGAATGCTGAGGATCAATTGCAAACTCACTGAACAGTTATGTCCCATGTAGCCCCCCCCCTTCAAGTCGCTGACTAACTCAGAGTTAGAGAGCTGAAAAGCAGGAAGTTGTGTTGTATTCTGTTATATTAGACATCCAGTCACTCCAGCCTTTATACATGACATTTTTGGCTAACTATATTGGAAACATTTTTTACTTTGCAAAGCCTATCTATTTACTCAGTTTTTATTTTTAACCTGAACTGTTCCTTTAAGAACTGGGGTATGTAAACTTTTGATCAGGGTCATTTGGGTAGTTTGTGGTGAGTAACATTTTTACTTGTCAGAGGCCCTCTTTAAATCTTATATTTCTTAAGCCATGGAGTTTTAAAGGAGAAGTAAACCCTCCACAGTCAAAAGTCCCCACAGACTCCCCTCCGTACTCCCGCACCACCCTGCACACTGTTATGCTAGAATTGTGTCCCTCAGAAATTCTGACCCACACAATGCAGAACAGCGCAGCGGAGCATAGAGGCACCAAATTTGTCAGCCTTGGCTTCTTTTGGATCCTCTTCTTGCTGTTCAGTAAGTTACTGCTCCAACTGCGCATGCGCCATATATGGATATGGATCAGCGCTTGCTCAATGAAGAAGCTGAAGCTGACGAACATGGCACCCCTGTGCTCCGCTGTTCTGCATTGTGCAGGTCAGCATTTCTAAGCGACACAATTCTGGTGTAACAGTTTGCAGGGGCGGGCTTACGGAGGGGGGTCTGTGGGGACTTTTGACTGTGGAGAGTTTACTTCTGGGTTAGGCCGCCATTGGAGATTTTTTTCATTCCAGCCAAATAAAACTGCTGCATGTCAGAATTGTAATTGTCTGCTAGGGCTGCATTGGATATTAAGCTCTGTATATAATTAATGCGCCATCTAGAATTTCATAAGTGACATGCAAATGTCTTTCTTCAAGAACTGTTATTCAAAACTGTGGGACTGAATGGGAAGATAAGTAATAAAAAGTAGCAATAGCAATAAAATTGTAGCCTCTGCGATATCGATAGAAACCATTCTGAAAGGTTTGAAAATCCTGAGGAACACATTGACTCAATGATACAGTCATAGTCTGACTGGTTTCTGTAGGCCCTACTTTAGGGCCAATGATCAGCCCTGTCTGACCTAGCAAGTAGGTGGCAAAATTGGGTCCATGTTAAGCAGATCTATGCTGTGTTTCTCTGGAATTTTTCTGGCCTACGTGGTAGAGGGCCCATAATGGAAATCAGTGTTGACCACTCCTCCTTTTAAACCACACCCACTGTAAACTACAAGAAATTTTAAGACCATACCCACATTGATGGTGGTAGCACACCAAAAAAACCAAATGGTTGGTGCTCACTGCAGGGATATTACTCATATGTGAATAATTGAAGTCATGTTAAAACCTACCCTTAAATCCATATGCCTCCTCCCTCCCCTGTGGATGATACAGAAATCCCCCAACACATGATTAAACACCTTAGGGGGCCCTAACAACAATTTTGAAATGCTAATAAACCCCAGAACAAACTCTACCAGACATGTCGCATAGCATAGGGCAGGCAGAGTATAGCACACAGAGGGAGCATAGGACAGGCATAGTATGACACACACACACAAGGAGAATAGGGAAGGCAGAGTGTATAGCACACAAAGTCCGAGTATGGCACAATGTATTGCACACAGGGAGCATAGGGCAGGCAGTGTATGCCACACACAGGGAGCTTAGTGCAGGCAGAGTATGACACAGAGCATAGGGCAGGCAGAGTATGACACACAGGGAGCATAGGGCAGGCAGAGTATAGCTCACGCAATGAGCATAGGGCAGGCAGAGTATGGCACACACAGGGAGCATAGGGCAGGCAGAGTATGGCTCACGCAATGAGCATTGGACAGGCAGAGTATGGCACACAGAGGCAGAGTATGGCATACACAGGGAACGTAGGGAAGATGTATAGTACACACAGAGCATAGGGCAGGCAGCGTATGACTCACAGGGAGCAGTCCATGCTGTTTTACCTACAGTGATACAGTGCTGTTCACCTTTGGCTGAGGTGGGAACAGGTGAACAATGTGTGAATTTTCAGTCAAGTGTGAACATTACAGGGCTTTTAGGGGTGTGAACAATAGAGGTGTTACAGGTGTGAACAATCCAGAGGGCATAACAGGTGGGAACAATACAGGGGATTACAGCCTGAATTGAGGTATTAATGCAGGGACCAGTTTATCTCTGTACTGAATCTTACACAAGGTAAGCAGTCACAACTGGCAGAATCTCATGAGGGGGGGCACAAAAGGGTGTTTGGCCCACAGACCGCCAGTTAGCCAGCACAGTAAAGCATAGCCTTTGCTAAATAACCCCCTGTGCCAGGTGCTGATGAAACACCAGTGCAGTGCAAAGGGCAGCCTATGTGCTAAAGCCGTAACAAAGGTGATTTACAGCATCCAAGTGAGAGACAAAGGCTTTCTACTGCAACTTATACAAACAAAATAATCAGACATTAAGGGGTATTATAATATTTCGATTCTGCCCTGCTATCTTAAAAACAAAGTATTCAGACCAGCATGGTCAGGGCTGCTCTCACAAATGCAGTGTTTATACCACTGCAAGATTTTGATCCCCAAACAAGATCTATTTGCAGAGTGACTGCGATAAGAAAGCCGTTTTATATCTTCATGGATCTGCAGGAAAATCAAGCTGGACTTTTCAAAGAAAGGGGACATTTTGGGGTGACAGTACGCACAGATTGTACACATGTTCTAGAATGCAAATGTGTTTTGTTCAGGCAGTGGCAAAAATGCAGGGCCTCTTTACACAGTGCATAACAGGCTGATGTTTGCCAAGTAGATTTCTCTATGAGCCTTAAATATTTGGCCAGCCTTAGGTAAGTGAAGCCACGTGTGTGAGGTTTGCCTACGCAGAATAAAAAGACCTGTGAGGTTGCCTCTATGAAGTGCTTCCTTGTTCCTGCCCCGGAGTGCATCATCCTGCTCAGCAAACTCACTCTCTCTTATTAATAAATGTTGATTTTACGGCTGGATTGCGTCTCTTGTCTTTGTGGTAGAGAAAGGGGTTAATTATGGCGCGGAGACCACAGAAAGGAGGTTGTTACCATTTCACTGTTGCTATTTGCTTACGGTGGAGCACATAGTCACCCAGATTGGAAAAGATGGCAAATTACAGTGTGAAGGGTCCTGAAACTTCCATGCACTCTCTGATAAAGTTTTGTACAGTATGTGGGTCAGAAGGTGATATGATATGACCTCACATGAACCAGTAAGGACAACGATACACAGGACATTTTCTTTAGCAGGTGTAATTCAGCCGGTGGAGAATCACCGCTCAGTGGCATACATACCAGACCTTGAGTAATCAGTTTGCCATCATCATCTGTCATCACTCCATGTGTGTCCCAAAGTCTTTACTGCTCATTTATCATTTGGTGGTAAAGTGCAAAGAAATTGGCACACGTCACACACATTTTTTGCACTTTGAACCTTCTCCCTATGAGGTTTGTGGCTCACAAGTGGGGCGTTACTTGAAGGGGAGGAGGAGTTTAATTTGAGTGGCTCACAGGCAGGTTTTTGGCCTGCTGTGGCGTTGTAAGGCAGATAGTATGGATGGCAGAGGTGTGATCTGGTGTGCATGGGCATATTTGTTCTTTAGGGCGGTATTCTTTTTATTGACAATGCCTACTGCCCAAGGATCTCAGACAAACCTGTAAACTTCCCTGGATTTTCACACTTTATAGGATCATAGACCATTATTCTGTAGCATTCCCGTGTTTTTTTCTTTCAGTTTTCCCATCTGTGTTAGATGTACACAAGTTCAATAAGCATTCAGTGACATGAGAAAAGCTTCTGTGCATGTGCATTGACTTCATTTGGGGACTCCCAGTCGGCCTTGCAGCTGTATTTGTATGTTGACGTCTCTGCCCTTGTCACTAGTGATGGGCGAATTTATTCGCCAGGCTCGAATTCCCGCGATTTGCCGCCGGCAAATAAAGTTATGAAACGCCAGCCAAAATTCGCTGTCATAAAAAAACGAGACACGGGTCAAAAAAATGCGACGCACGCCGAAAATTACACAACGTGCGTAGAAAATGATGCAAAGCATAAAAAAAGAGACGCAACTCGTTTCGCAAATTTTTCACGGGATAGATTCACCCATCTTTGTCATCTCTGGGCTAATATTTGGGACTCCGTGTGGGAGGGTCCTGCTAACTTAGTAGAAGTGGCTCCATGATTACTGGCCCCCTCACTGCTCTTGCTCTTGATACTGGTGCAATAATAATAATAACGAGCCCCAGGTTTTCTGCAGGGACCGGAATAAAGGGAATTAGTCTGTTAATTCCTCCTCTCCTTACAGAGTGTGAAGCCACTGTGCCAGCCTTAGCTTGGCATCTCATATCCTGATCTATTTGAGTGTCATTATGCTAATGAAGCAGCTTTCTCTTCTAATCTAATTAGAATGCCTTACAGGCACATGATGGATTTCTAAGAATTTGCTTCTCATAATAATATCTGGAGTGGGAGGAAACAGCCTCCTATTCTCTATAATAAACAGTGTCTCTGGATTATTTTGGTTCTATTACTCACCAGAAATGATTAAGCAGAGCCAGAGAAAGCACAGATTTGGGACCTGCAGGATCTGTTTTGTTGTAATAATATGTTGCACAGGATTTAGCCTTGCTATTTACAGGCTGTTTACTACCCTTGAAAGTATAAGTTTAAAGAGCATTACTCCACCCTAATGTTCTTGGACTACAACTCCCAACATCCTCCAATTTATTCTTAAAGGTTAAAGCATACTAAAAGCTGTAGTCCAGCAACATAAAGAATGGGCTCTTTAAGCAGAACCCAAGCTCTTCAAAGCCAGTGGCCTAATTAATGAAAGATGATTATCCAATGAGAATCCTCTTTGCTCTCCATACACCTGTATAAGTTTCTATATTGCCTGTGGAGAAATGAAACATGTTTTATCTGGAACAAAGTACTTTGTCTGTCCTCCTGATGTTTGATTACATTGAAATATTAGCGACATTCATAAATTTACAGTTGCACACCTCCTATCTGTGTATATAAAGTGCTTATTTGCATTTACTGCACTTCTATATGGGCAGATATATAAATTAGAGGGATGAATATAGTGCAGTTTCAACACTATCTTGGAGAGCAAATACATTGTCATCCCAAATTTCACCCTAACTGACCTATAAGCGAGGTCTTTCAGGTTTATTTAGGAGAGCAAATAGGCATTCTCCACAAATCTTACCTAACTGACCTTGAGGCTGGACCTCCACAAACATTCCTCAATGCCTCAACAGGGATCCTTGCCACTATCCAAGCAAATGAGCAGATGCCATACCAATGGCGGACTCAAGTATTGTGATTTCTTTTTTTAGATAAAACTTGGTTTGGAGTCAGAGCAAAGCTGGATGGAGCAGTGGACAGTATCTCTAACATATTGAGTCTGCATTTCCAGAACCTGCCTCTAATTACCTTAATTTTAGTTTTTTTTAAAAAAGGGTTGGTGGACTTTTAGTGATCCTACTAAACCCTCCCTGTTTGGTCTCAGTGCAGGCAAGGTTTTCCGGCATTCAGTCTGCACCCACAATGGAATAGTTCTCCTGCCCCATCTGAAATATGTCAACTCCATGTGAGCCTTCCAACAAGAATGCACCTTGGCAGGAGTTAGAAGATTTTGGAAAGGCTGAGATGGCTTGGCGTTAGAAATAAATCTTTCCTCATCTTCCAACTCACACAGAGGTTGGCAGCAAAAGAAAGCTTTGGCCTGATTCTCACCCCGTTGGGAATGTTCCACCTCAGGGGGGCCGGGAATGACTAAGTGATTCTAAAACTACTTGTACTTTAGGTTGTTGATATACTTTATGATCAAAAGTACGTGTTTACTCCTTTTCATTTTGCAATTGGCTATTTAGGCCACAACCATTGTTGCTGATCCAGATGTCACTACATCATGTGATATTCTTGACAAGTCTATGCTTCTTACTTACTTATGGCAACAGTTAGAGAGAGAGGCCCTTTCCTGTTTTAGCACAATATTGCCACTTTGCACAAAGTAAGGTCCATACACAATTGGTTTCCTGAGGTGAGAGAGGAAGAACTTGACTTGAGATGAACTGGAGTTCTACCAAGAGCCAGGCCTAATCCCCATTCCCCAACATAAGTTCCCAACCTCTGTTCTAAGTATGGAAGCAAATCCCACAAAAAATGTTCGAACATCTAGAGGAAACTATCCCTGAAGAGTAAAGTAAGGGTTTATAGAGACTCATCAAACCACCCCCCCCCATCATATTTTGTAAGGTTTGCCAAATGCTTGAAATTGTTCCCAGCAGATTTGAAGGTTACTCATTAGCCACCATTCTCGGTGTTTTTAACTATTAATGACCCGAGCGACAAAACGCTACAATCAACATGATGCTAATTGCAATAAGATTGTACGGCTGTTTTTCAGATCAGCGCCATCAATCAGTACATGGTAGGTCAGTATGAAACCAGTGAGGCAGATATTTTCCATTGAGCCAGGCACCAGTGCAGCTAAATCCAATCAATAAAATGAGTGAATTTGTTGTAATGGGCAAAGTACTTCCCTAGTCAACATCTTCCAGCATGTAATGTCCAATACAAACGCATTGGTATTTCAATAATGAATTGAGCCCGTGGGGTCAATTTACAAACTTAATTAATGCTGCGAAGCCGTTGGTGTCTCACAATGCGTCCGACTGGGAATGAAATGAAGGCAAATGTGCATGATTATATTGCGCCCGGTATCATTAACCCTTCACTGACAGGGTGAGGAAAATCATCTGATCTCAATTCTTTTGCAGCAAAAGGGGTTTTAGTTTAGGTTAATGTGATACCTTTCCTTCAAAAGAAATATCCTACTAATGCTGCTTTCCTTTTTAGGGAAGGCAGCAAACGAGAAAATTATTTTTTTTTTAAAAAACACAGCGTTAAAATAATCGAAACCTCTCAGCATAGGCTGACATTATTTCTTTGGAACAAAAGTCCAATTTTGTACAAGAAAGGTCTACATACTATGACTTTGTAGAGAGCCATACCATTGGCCTCTGTTTGTCAGCAGTGACATACGTTGGTATCAAAACACCTAAAATTGACCCCTGCAGGCTTACACAGTGTTAAATATGAATCCCCTGAAATTTTCAGCACCAGTGACAGGTATGCATTTCAGGTGGCAACTGCCTAAAGGGCACCCCTACTGTCGCTTTATGGAATTTCTTATTTAAAGTGATACTGACATCAAAGTTCCATTTTGTAACGATTGCAGCAGCACCACCTTCCGGACCCAATATCCTGGGTACAGCACATCATTATATCTAAAGAACAATATTTTTAGAGCTACAGCTGCTGCAAATATACAGGGCAGACAGTTATTGAAGCACTCAAAGTTTAGGCTAGTATTCTTTGAGTCCACAAATGGTATCAGTATGTTGTTTTTAAAAGTCTAGAGGGCAAGTCTTATAAACTGTTAGGCTGAATTAGGAACATTTTATTGGGTCTCCTAAACAGGGTGTTGCTGGCTGGCTGATCTCTGGGGCTTTGGGACTGGGGGTACCTGGTTCTCCCTCTTTACTACTAAATGTTGCTTTAAAGTTGCCTGTTCGCCTTTAAAACAGATTCCCCCATGCACCAGTATTTTATGACACACTGTAGCCCCCATGCATTTCATAACACTGTACCCCCCCCAAGCATTTAATGATTAGTGTAGTGTGGTCTCCACCAGTGTTGCATAGAGCAGAGAGATTGGCCCGGATGGTTGCAGAATGTACTGTGTGCCAGCTCTACCCAACTGGCCACCATCACAAGTATATAAGTGAGCTCCCATCCATTCCATAGCACTGTGGCCCCAAGCATTTCATGGCACACTGGACCCAAGCATTTCACACTGTAGCCCCAATGGATTTCATGAAAGGCATAGTGACAGCCCCCTGCCAAAAGCTCTCACAGACCTTATCATTAGTGATCCCCAGGTGAGAAACATCACATTCTCATCTTGGGAGACTGTGGCAAACATTTTGAAGGGGTGATTTGCTATTGAGGGCTAGGGTCCGAAATGTTTAATCAGCCTCGAGCAAGAATATGAAGCCTTCATCTGAGTAATCATTGCATGAACCACAGAGTTATGGAAGGGTTATATCCCCTTTACATCCCATTAAGCGGCTTATCAACCTACATGTTTAAGAAAAGAGGACACCTACACATATAAAATGCACTAAAAAAACAAATATGATATTTTCCTTGCAGCTTGGGACTGTTTTATACTTATAAAGAGCCACGTTATGTACTTCTTTTGATTTTTATTAGTATTCACCATTAGTCTGATATACTGAATGGAAATTAAAAGCCAATTCATTATGGCAAGAAAATGTCCTTACTATATATTTTTTTCTTCCCAGCTGTAAAAATTGAGATTAAATGTCAGATTCAAAAAGTTCATCAGAGTTTACCATTATCTGCACTTTGTGAGAGTAAGCATTAATTTTCCCACAGACAATAAAACGTCTCGGCATTAGCAACTCCCGTAGTTTTACAGTGAAATACAATAAACCTTTCCCTTTGCTCATCTAAATCAGCCACAAGTCATGTGGTAACAAGGAGCTTTCATGCAGCCACTTCTAGGGAAGCAAAGTCAGGATTTACAGTTTCTTTCCCAGTGGTTAATATGTCTCTTTTGCTCAGACCTATTTACAGTAGTTTTTTTCTGGGGAATGTTCATAAACTTGTTTGACCCCTGCTCCCCCAGAATTACACTGTGGCTGTGGAATAGCAGGTATAATAGAGATAGATGGTGCCTATAGTAGCAGTGGGGATAATAGTCTCTGGGAAGGGACTGTGGCTGTGGGATAGCAGGTATAGTAGGGAGAGATGGTGCCTATAGTAGCAGTGGGATAATAGTCTCTGGGAAGGGACTGTGGCAGTAGGATAGCAGGTATAGTAGGGATAGATGGTGCCTATATTAGCAGTGGGATAGTGGTCTCTGGGAAGGGACTGTGGCAGTGGGATAGCAGGTATATTAGGGGGAGATGACACCTATAGTAGCAGTGGGATAATAGCCTCTGGGAAGGAACTGAAGCTGTGGGATAGCAGGTATAGTAGGTAGAGATAGTGCCTATAGTAGCAGTGGGATAATAGTCTCTGGGAAGGGACTGTGGCTGTGGGATAGCAGGTAAAGTAGGGAGAGATGCCTATAGTAGCAGTGGTGATAATAGTCTCTGGGAAGGGACTGTGGGATAGCAGGTATAGTAGGGAGAAATTGTGCCTATAGTAGACTGTGTGATAGCAGGTGTAGTAGTAGTAACTAAGTGCCCCGTAGTCTATACTATACACTTATGCACCCTGAGTAAATCTATAAGTTAGTGATATGATCTGGGATACACAGGCAGGTCCAGACTGAGAATTAAAATAGGCTCTAGCATTTCAGGTAAACAGAGGCCCAATCAGCTCACATTGAGGCCCAAACAGCCCCCCACCATCCCACTAAATACTGACCTTCTCTGGGACCTGATAGCAGCCCCCTACATACCTCCCAATTGTCCCTTTTTTGGAGGGACAGTCCCTCTTTTGAGAGCTCAACATGCAGTCCCTCATTTCTCTGCACTGAACAGCCAGAAAAAGAAACAAAGTTTCTAACTTAATTGCCTTTTGGCAGAGAGCCCAGAACAGCTAACAGGTGCAAATAAGATACTTTGTAACACTTTTGATATAAGAAAATAAGTAATTGTAACAGGAGAAATATTTTCGAACTTTCATAATCTGCCAAATTTTGTAAAATGAACATGGTAAATAAGGGGTGTGGCTACTAAAATGGGCGTGATCAAACAAATTAGTTACACTACTTGTGAAGAAAAATGTTGTCCCTCTTTTTACTTCCAAAATGTTGGGAGGTATGCCCTCTGGCATTTGCCAGAACACACAGATTGCTGGTCCAGGTCTGTATACAGGTGTTTCTGGGTGAGGTGAAATTAATTCTGAAGCCTATGGCCAAGTCTGGACTGGGAGTCAAAATAGGCCCTGGCATTTCAATTAAAGAGCCAGCCCACTACAAAATGATTTTCTATAGGACCTTACAGCAGCCCCTCTGGCATTTGCCAGAACCCACAGATTGCCAGTCCGGGCCTGCCTATGGCTAATAGGAACTATGTTGTGATGTCACCCTGTTTCCCATAAGGCACAGCATAGTCTTATTATAGTTATTTACTTTATCCAAAAATCTTAAGGAGTGAAGGTTGAGAGTTGGTTATTTTGTAAATAAAATCCATTCTTTATAATTTACCCATCTTTTAGCAATAGGCATATTAGGAATGAAGGATCCACTTGAAAATGACCTGACAGTAAAGAGAATACTTGAAATTGTCCCATTCATTAATGGTAGTCGGACTCGTTACCCAGAGAAGCCTGCTAGCACACTTGTCATGGGAATGTGAGGCCAGCAGGGCCCTGTCATTGACCAAACAAAGAAAAGCAA
>CM044447.1:66896873-66945253 GCA_024363595.1 Xenopus borealis
CTTCAGTTTTGGAAAAACATAAATAATGGAAAATAACTGTAAAAAGTCTTTATTTCTGGGGAACAATCTGAAACAGCATCAATGAAAAGTTGTTTGGAAGGTTCTTTATACTTGTGCTCTTAGTTGCGCCTTTATGTTCCTCCTGTCTCCTGTTTCGCCTATTAATACAGTTCGCTGTGGGAATCCTGGAGCTACACCATGGAGCTACTGGCAACTCCAAACCAAGCAGTAGCTCCAGTGTTCCCACAGTGCCCTGCGTCATTAGGCACAGCTTAATTGGACGCACACTTTCAAGCCAGAAGTTAAGTCAACCAGACTGACATTTTCAGTGCAATAGTGTTGGATTCATATTGATTCATGTTCAAATGCAAACACAACTGTAAATTTTAAAGCATCGCTCAAAATTAGATAATATGCATGTCCCCATGTCAGCTGCAATTACCCTGGAATTATGGGAGAAAAATACTGCATTGTGGGAAAAAGTGACAATTTTTATATTGCTTTTAGCCCACTGCGATGCATTAAGCAAATCATTTTGGTATGGTTCCTAGGGTGTTGAAGCGTTAATGAGATTTCACCTATCATTAACTTCTCTTCGAACTGAACACCCCACCCACTGCTGTTACCCACATATTGGTGGCCATCTACGTAGTCTTGTCATTTCTATCTCTACACTTTCTACCATAGAGACAAAAAACTTAAGATCTATTTGTGGCAATTTGCAAGTTGCTGAACTATCATCAAGGGTATAAGGCAATATATGTGCTGGTTAATTCATATGATTAGTATTAATGCATTAGTTGAGCTATTTCATTTGACTAATTAAAGACCAAGAAATGATTTGTAGCCATGTGCTCTTTTGGGACTGTGGAATAGCACTCAGATAAGGGGCATACACTGTAGTGGCTTGTATGCAACAAGTTGCTCATCATCTGCTGCTTCCATTGGCCTCAAAGCAGGTACTTATTTTTGAATTCCTTGTTTGGAGGCAAGTTTTGGTTGGATAAAAAGTGCTGCCTCCTGTAGGCTGTCAGTCCACATACAGCTGTGCTCATAAGTTTAAATACCCTTGCAGAATTTATGATTTCCTAACCATTTTTCAGAGAATATGAATGATAACACAAAAACTTTTCTTTCACTCATGGGGGTATTTATCAAAGAGTGAAGTTCCGCCACTAGAGGGAAATTCCACAGCTCTCCATTCATTTCTATGGGATTTTGGCGGAACTTCACTCTTAACTTCACTCTGATGAATCTACCCCTATTTATCAATGGGTGAAGTGAAAGTTCACCCTTTGATAAATACGCCTTTAAAAATCCCATAGAAATGAATGGAGAGCGGCGGAATTTCCTTCTAGTGGCGAAACTTCACTCTTAACTTCACTCTTTGATAAATATACCCCATGGTTAGTGGTCAGCTGAAGCCATTTATTGTCAAACAACTGTGTTTGCTCTTTTTAAATCATAATCACCACACAAACTACCCAAATGATTAAGAAATCATAAATTCTGCCAGGGTATGTAAACTTATGAGCACAACTGTAGGGGCTATCAAATAGCCAATTACAGCCCATATTCAGAACCCCCCAAGGAATTTTTTTCATGCTTGTGATGCTGTCCAGCTCTTTATTTAATTTGAATGTGGCTCCTGGGTAAAAAAGGTTCGAGACCCTACTGTAGTTTATACCTATGGTCATTCTGCAGAATTATGATAGTAATAAATATGCAAGTTTTATAATTGAACTGTAGCCTGTGTGCAAGAGAAGGCTTCTCATCTTGACAGGTTAATTGACCTTCGATTGTAAGCTCCAAGTTGTGCATGATATACAAACTGTAAAAAGCTGTAGAATATGTCAGTATTATATAAATAGAGAATAACAATAGAAAGACAATCCTAACCTTTTTATGGTACCTTGTACCCGTCATGATCTTGGTGGAAATGTTATTGCTGGTAACATATAAAATACATGAGTTCTTTAAATGTATTCAGTTTAACTGCACCATTTTCTGTATACCAAAGACAAGCTTATTTTCACTTATTAGTATCGTTTATATAAAATATTTTAATAAAAGGGTCAGTTGACCTTTCCGTGTACAATGATATTCTGCAATCTGTCTTAATTGTTGTCCTTTTTAACAACTTTTTAGGAATAATTTACATAGAGCCCTTAGTGCTGATGAACAGAGTACTTCTGCCCCAGGTATGGCTGTGCTCACTGCAGAGCTGTAAGTACAGGTCCTTGTTACAGACTGTGTCTGCTGCTGCTCCCTAGCATTTGAATAAAGTGCATGTGAGGAGATTGGAGACACCTATGCATCTTCCTCTGCCCACACCTTGTGAATACAGTGATCCTGGGCACAGGCAGTGCTATATTCATAAGGGCCACAGGTCATTGTACTCCAAAACAGAGACCATTTGTTTACTAGGGAAATGCAGGGTGCAAAGTGCAACACAAATGATGCATAGCAATGTTTTTTTGTACCTGGCGCACTTATCTCTCATTTATTGAATCCTATTCATTCTGTGTTTTCTTACTCTTTACTGTTGTTTACTTGTCTACCATTCAAACCAATGACTGGCTACTAGGGTCACTGTAACCCTAACAACCAGATAACAGTTGAAACGCCAAACTGGAGTTGTGTATAGATGCGTATAGCTGGAGTTCCATGATTTGTATGAAAGCACTCTGCCTTCAGCCTTGTTTATTGAATTATCCTTTTATTTCATAGTAAGGGATACATTATCTTTTATAACACATAGGTTTTAATGAGTCATGTGACACAAGTGAAATCACTAAGAAACGAATATAAGGATATATTTTACAGGTTATTTATGGCTGCTGTACAGTATAGTATAGATTCGTGTAGCTTTCTTTCGCCAGAATCAGTGCTGTTGTGGTCGCCAACATTTCAGTTTGCAGTGTTAAAAACTTTGTAAGTTTGGTTGATGTCATTGCCAGCATTCAACAACCCTGCAACTACCACCTTTAAGAAGTTGCAGTAGCAACAGGGTTTCCTGCATCAATAGGCATAACTGCACTTAATTTGGAACAGGAGACAGGTAGGATTTAGCTGCACCTATAGTGAAATTAGCACCATTCGATTCAAATATCTTTCCTAAATGGATTTTTCATGCAACTGACTGCAGGAAAATTTGCAACCGTGCTAGCGGCTGTAAGTAACGCCTATTATACAGGTATAGGACCTGTTAACCAGGATGCTCTGGACCTGTGGTGTCTTTGCGTAATTTGAATCTTCATACATTATGGGGCAAATTTACAAGATTCACGTGAAGAGATCAAAGTTCGATCGAATTCGTTCAAATACCGATCGTACGACTTTTTCGGAGGATCGAATATGTAAATTTGGCCACTTCGATCATTGAATACCGAATATTCGAATTATCGAATAGATTGAATGATCGAATATTCGATCATTCGACCATCGAAGGATTTTAACTTTAAAATTTATTCGAATGCCTACTTCATCTGATTGAACCTACCGAATACCAATAGAAGTCTATTGGAATCCTCCCTTCTTTTGCAAACACCTGTTCGAATTTCATTTGTACGATCAAACGCCTCGATCGTTCGAATCGTATGAATTTTCCGGAGACTCGAAGGAAAAAGTAAAATTTTTTCGTGAAATCGAACAATCAGTGTTCGATCGTACAATTTCATCGAGAAATCGAATATCGAGGAGATAATAGCCTAAAACTATTCGATAAGCATTCAATAGTCGAATGCTTATCGAATTTCAAGGGCTTTTTAGGTGAATTTTAGTAAATTTGCCCCTTTGTGTATTAGAAAATCATTTAAACATTAAATAACCCCAGTAGTCTGCTTTTTCTTCCAATAAGGATTAATTTTATATTAGTTTAGATCAAGTACAAGGTATTATTTTATTATTACAGAGAAAAAGTAAATCGTTTGAAAAAACAAATTTACTTGTTTGATTATAATGGAGTCTATGGGAGACAACCTTTCTGTAATTTGGATCTCTTTGAATAACATGTTTCTGGATAATGGATCCCATACCTGTATGTATTTATATTATTTTTTATTATACATGCAGCCATTTTAATTTATTTGAAGAAATTTTGTATTAGCCTCTACCAGACAATGGAAAAATGAGTTTGGTCTCTGAACACACCAGTGCCAACTAATTCTGTATCTTAAAAAAATAAGAGAATGTGAAAATCTTCTGATATGATTTAATTAAAGTGAACTCTTTGAACATTGCTGAGGCAGAGCTTTAGTGGGGTTAACTTCCTGTACAAGCTGAAATAATTACCCGCCATTGATTGGGCATCCTCTTTCCTAGGCATTGTCTCACGCTCACTTGTTAACCGTATTGATCTAAATAATTCTAAGGTAGAAAAGTATCCTAATTTCATCATAGAAAGTGCCACTTGCATTATTACATCAAGATCAGGGCCATAATGAAGTAGTTTGTTTTAATCAAATGACAGAAGTTCTGCTGTGAAAGTCATACTGGGATTTACTCAGGCTAATGCTGTATTAAGTGGTTTTACAATTGCAAGATGATTAAGTTCTTTTAATTAGGTGATATAATTGGCTAATCTGACATGTTGGTTCATCAGTGAAAAGACTCTCTTGTTGGGTTTTACAAGGTGCTTAATTCTGGATAAGAAAAACGAAGCACTTCAATTATTTCTTATTCCTGAATATACTCTTAGCAATTATGTCTTTATACTAGCTAGAATTAAGGTTCGGAATCTCTTCAAAGAACATATTAGACTTGCTGTGTTCTGTTGCTTTTGGAAGGAAACCGATGAAATGGCTGTCTTTGAGGAACTTGCTTCTTTAAACATTTCTATTTATTTCAATTGCCTCTATAGAGAGTAAATGTGCCACAAGTATAATTTGAAACAGAAATGAATAAGGAATCATTATTAACAACATTTGTAAATCACCAATCTACAATACATGCAGAAGAAACAAAGATACACATACAAATAGTGATGGTACAGGAGATAACCTGAAGGTTATTAGAGTTTACAATCTAGGGAATATGAGAAACAAGGTGTGGGGTGGCATGATTTGGGGGCACATTTACTATTGGTTGAATTTCGAAGTAAAAACTTCGAAATTCGACCATCGAGTTTTTTTTTTAGTCAACGGAAATTCGAATCATTCGATTGCATCATTCGAATTGTTGATTTTCCAAAAAAAATTAGATTTTCCGTGTGGCTGCGCAGGGGAGGGCAGGTCTAGACGCACCTAATTCTTTTCAATGAGGTTGTACCCGTACGCGTGTAAGCGCCGAACGTAGGTTCAGACGCAGCATGTTGCTCCTGAACCTGCGCTCCCCTGCGGCTGAAGGCAGCCCAGGGGGGCGCAGATCAAAAATGCCCCTGTGTAAGGGCCCTTAAAGCTATGGGATGCCCCCCATAGGCTAAAATAGCAGTTTGACAGGTTTAAGGTGGTAATACTTTGAAATTTGAATCATCTAATTTTTTCAATTCTAATCGAATTTTGGCTTATTCGATAGTCAAAGTAGCCAAAAAAAACTTTGAAATTCGAATAATTGAATTTAATTAGAATTTTCACTTCAACCCTTACTAAATGTGCCCCTAGGAGTCAGAAAATCAAGAGACATGGGGAAGAAAATACAGTGACTGGGGGTTCGCATTTCAAAAACCACCAGGGCCACACAGAAATCCAGTGGATAACAAATTGGCACCTTCTAGCAATTGTAATAACTTACCCGACACTCCTGTTTGCTGAAAATTGCTCTGGGCCTGGGTACTACTGTTCAATGCCGCAGCTTTGGGCAGGGTTCGCATATGGAGAGAAGCAAAGAAAGCATTGTTTTCTTCTGATTTCAGCATTTCATTCTACTGTGCATGTCACCATCACACATTACCTACAAGGAATCTCTAGGGTTGAACATTATCCTGAACCAGTGCAGTTTAAAGCAAACAAAGTGCACCAGGCCAGGGTCTCCCAGGGTGCTCAATCTGAAACCATTTGTTTGCACCACTACAGGATTTGAACCGCTTTGAGGTCCAAAATGTAGGATGGAACCCCTAAAGCTCACAACAAGGTTGTCTGAAAACAATGTTGCATAAGCCATTCAGCAATAGTTTCTAGAACAGGGGTCCCCAACCTTTTTATTCTGAGCCTCATTCAAATGTAAATAATATTGGGGAGCAACACAAGCATGGAAAAAATCCCTGGGGATGCCAACTAAGTGCTGTGATTAGCTATTTGGTAGCCCCTATAATGACTTGCAGCCTACTGGAAGCTCTGTTTGGCAGTACATCTGTTTTCTATGCAACCAACACTTGCCCCCAAACCTGGAATTCAAACATACAGTAAGCACCTGATTTGAGGCCACTGAGGGGTTGGTGAGCAATATGTTACTCATGAAGTACTGGTTGGGGATCATTGATCTAGAATATACTATATAAGCATGTAAGTGCAAGACCACTAAGGGGTACAAAAGAACCCTTCTTAGTTCTCATTCTAAATGCACTTTCCCCTGGGAGTCTGGATATGCTCTCCACTCTTTTGGGGCACAGAGACCTGCCATGTTTTTCAGGTGCAGGACAACATGGCAGATTTAGCCTGTTTTTTGCACTTTGCATCCTGGCCTGTACTTAATAAATTACTCCAATTGAGTAGTAAACATGTCTAACTCTACTGGTCACCAGGCTTCCATGCATACTGTATGTAAAGGAGCAAATGGGCATTCTCCCCGAAATCTCACTCTATCTGACAGTTTGGCAGAGCCCCCAACCTCTGCTCAACCATACCCACAGTTTGGCAACCACTGCATTAATAGGTGTAATTGACCTTTTGAGACAAGATTGAGGCCTATTGTAGTTTTAAGGTGTAATTCCCTGAAACGCTGATATATTTAGTAACAGAAAACTGAACAACATTAATTAGAAGTGAGTAAATAGTCTTTATTTGTCTTTAAATCCCCAAACACTGTGATTAAAATACTGAGTTATATTGCTTGATTTTCTGCAAGTTATTTGCATTCTTCTGTAGCTATATTTTTACATGAAAAATATTCTTTCATACGATTTCCTTCTTAGTTTACATTTTAGCATGCCCAATTAATACCGTATTCTTTTAAATGCAGGCAGAGCTAATTTTCAATCTGAAAATATAATTTTCATATTAAGATATACTAAATTAAAGGAGTTATTTATCAAATAGAGTAGGTACCACCTCAATAAATAAATTAAAATAAAATGACTCCATATATTAGCGGTTCCATTACTGGGCTATGCCTGAGAGAATGCACGCAGTTGCCGGTTAAGAGTCATTTGCATGAAACTCAGCACTACACTCAAATTAATACTGTACATGATTACAGGACAACCTGCTTGTTAATTGCCTGTAGTCTTTAAATATGCACTTCTTTCAGAAATAGACACTAATTATTAGATCTTGTTTGCTGTTACACCATAAGTTGCAAATGTCTCGGAACGTTTGGAAATTTGCAATTCTAATGGGGTAGCACAGGGAAAATCGATTTAATCATTTGAAATGAGGGTTGCATGCAAAATGAAGAAAATGTTTCCCTGAGATTAGGAAATCTTTGATGTGGGTTTATCAAACATTTACTTTCTTAAGTTCACTTTTGTATATTTAGTCTGAAGATATGAATTCATTATCATAAACAATTCAATGGGGCAGAAAAAGTTTTTCTTATTGCACAAAAATCTGGTCCTGCAAACCTTTTTTGGGTCAGAGTGGGCTCCACTGCCTTTGTGTGTCTAGGGTGCTAGTGCAGATTAAATCTTTATTTTTGTAATAGTTTTAGTGTTTTAGTGTTTTTTTTTTTGTATTTTGACAGATGGAGCAGAATATGTGTGTTGTGTGTGCTACATCTGTATATTAAGAGCTTATATCAGGGAATTACAAATTGGGTACTTCCAGATGTTGGCTGTCAGGGCTTTATTGAAATTGTAATTCAGCAACATCTGGAGATCTTTGATGTGTCCCCTAAATGGAGTCAGAAGTCTTCCTGTGTACTTGTTTTCACTTTTTAACCATATGGAAATGAATTTAAATAGATTTTTGAATTCAAATACAGTACAGAGATTCTGTACAATGATTTGATATTGATTACACAGATTTACACTACATCATTTGGCGTTTACAATTCATCCTTGCATTTGCCTTGACACTTGCATCAAATTGTTTAGCGTTCATAGAAACATTATAGAATTCACATTATTTGATCATATAAAATGCACCCATGTGTATACATGGCTATAACTTGATTTAAGTAATTTGCCACTTGTTCTATACCAAGGCAACTGGTATTAATGCTGATTGATCCAAGACTGGTCCTATACTTCTTTTGCAAATTGTAAACAGCCTTTTAAGGACTTTTTTCCTCTGGGTTTTGTAGAATATGAAGAAAGAATGGGTGGCTTTCTGTAGGCCACAGCCTTTTTCAACTTCCATCCATGTTATTATGGCCCCTGAAGTGCCAGTTTAGAGAGAACGAGAACTGCACAGGGATTGGCTAAATGTTGAAGGTTTCAACACTAGTAAATCTGAAGCAATTACTGTATAGTTCAATTTATTGCCATTGGATACTTCTACTATGATATTTCTCCCAGTAGACACAACAACCTGAAGGGATGGATGGCAAAGCAGGGGAGATAATAAGAAAAGAATGATAGAGAGTGCTATTCAGTGACTATTTGCAGCTGGTTTTCATTTTTTATTATTTGTGGTTCTTCGTTATTCATCATCTCTCTAGTTTGCAATCTTGTTGCTGGGTCCAAATTGCCCTTGCAACCATTGATTGGAGGAAAGAGACTGGAACAGAGTCAGGGGGCCCTCGATACCACCTGTCGGCTACATACAATGCTGTTGTCACATCTGTACCCCAGCGGTTTCAGAACTCTTCACACATCCATTTATGTAACTCCCACAAGTAACACCTGTATCTAGGAGTTGCATGACATATTGATAATCCTATCACAGTAACTACACAGAATCAATACCTCTGTAAATGCATATGACACCTCTTTGAAGAGTTACAATGTGCCATTGTGATTGAATTAGTGGAAGAACTTTCCACACCAGAAGATCAGTTGAACTGAAGAAGCTGTTCGGATGAGTATTGAAACTTCTTCATTGATTACTCAGCAAGTCCAGTTGTTTTAGAATTACTTATATTGGATATACCATGACCTGGATGAATGAAGATCTTCATATTTCAGTTTGTCTATGTTTCTCAACCTTCCTAATGCTGCGACCCTTTAATACAGTTCCTCATGTTGCGGTGACCCCCAACCATAAAATATTAAAATATTTTCGTTGACAGCCGAGAGCGGATTGTTAGGAAAGTACAGGAGACAGTGTGGCTGCATAAAGATTTGTTTTCCGTGCTTCGTGCCACACCCATTTTGTGGCCACACCCCAATTACCATGTTAATTTTACAAATTTTAAATGGGCAGGGAGAGCTGTATGACAGTCCCTACTAAGGGGATATAGAAAGTTGTAGTGCAACTGGCTTCCCTACACAGGTTACTGAACTACAACTCCCAGCACCAACACCCCGATAGCTACAACCTTGCCCCAGGGCTAGTGGGGGGAGAGATGAAACTGCTCTTGTAACCCCTTAAGGGACCCCTGAGAAAGGGTTGTTTGACCCCCAAAGGGGTCCCGACCCCCAGGTTGAGAACCACTGGTCTATGAATCATAGCCTATGATTAAGTACCAGGGGGTACGAAACGCGTAAGGCGAAGGATCAAGTGGGTCTGTATATCAATTTTTTACTAATTTATGATGAATAAACATTGAAACTTTTTAAACTTTCTAAAATGGGACTCTTTGGAGCATAATCTTTTTAATAATGTATCTAGACTTGCACCCCACCATAACTAGGAGCCTGTATCGGTGGTGCAGGATTCTCTTCTCATGAGTTCCTATGGCCACAATAAATGTTGAATTCCCACTTCTACCCATGCTAAAGTTAATATGTCATTGTTTTGTTTTCAGGCAAGCATAACTTCTGTGGAAGCTGCAGAACCTATCAAATCATTCACCCAAAATGAGCTGCCCTCAAGGGAAGCCCAGTTGCTGACACTACAGCAAATGAAAGAATTTGATGTGTTGGTCATTGGCGGAGGAGCCACTGGGTGTGGATGTGCATTGGATGCAGTGTCTAGAGGTAAATCAACGGTGCAACTATGTAGGAAGCAGACCCTGCAGGAGGGTGCAGGACTTATCAAGTATGGTTTATTATTTTTCAACCTGTAGTAGAGTCAACAAAGCTAACTTTTATAACCCATGGGCATATGTTCTCAGTGGGTGCAGTCATAAATCCCACAATATTTTGCACAAATCCCACAATAATTCCTTTGTAACTGGTTAAACTAGATTTGAACCCTTGCTAAAACAAATATTGTTTGCTTTATTAAAGGCCTAAAGACTGCCCTTGTGGAAAGAGATGATTTCTCCTCTGGGACAAGCAGTAGAAGCACTAAACTGATACATGGCGGTGTCCGATATTTGCAGAAAGCCATAATGAACCTTGATATTGAACAGGTATAGTTTCCATCAAGTAGCTACGGCTACAGCACATATAAATATGCTGAGTTTCTTCCAACTGGCTACAGAGAAAAGACCCATGAGTAGCCCATTGGAAATCATTCTTGCACTACTAAGGAGACAACATTTTAAAAATTATTTCCCATTTTGACCCCTAGGGTGATTGCATCCATCCATGTTCCTTTTTATCTTACATTTATCAGGGGCATCTGCAGCCATATGAAAAACAGCTGTTGTATTTAGAGGCAGATTTCTCAAAGTTCAAAATCATGTGAGATTTGTTTAACTCTCCCAAATTCGATTGAGGGTTATTTGTTAAGAAATCAAATATCTAAAACTCGGACGATTTTTTTAAAGTAATGTTACTGTTGCCCTGCATTAGTAAAACTGATGTGTTTGCTTCAGAAACACTACTATAGTTCATACAAACAAGCTGCTGCATAGCAATAGCAGATATTGAAAAAAGGCTATATGGCACAGGTTAAATAGTGGATAACAGATAACACTATTATGTTCTACAGAGCTTATCTGCTGTGTAACCTGAGCCTTTTTTCCTTTGAATGGCTGCCCCCATTGCTACACAGCAGCTTATTTGTATAAACATTACTAGTATTTCTGAAGCAAACACCACAGTTTTACCAGTGCGGGGCAATACTGCATTATATTTGTATTATTTTAAAACAGTTATATTTTTTGATGTTACTGTGCCTTTAAGCTCTGTTCAGTTAATATTATATTGTTGATCATTCAACAAAACCTCTTTAATCCTGTCACTAGTATAACCTGTAGTGTACAAGAAAAGCCTTTACTTTTCCTTTAATCCAGTTTGTCATGCTGGCTACTGATGTTATGGCTGGCAGTGATGGGCTGAAAGAATATGACCAGGGGTGTGTCACTTTCCTAACACTGTGGATTTTTGTTCACTGTGAACTCTCTGACCTCCGCTTTTGTCACTGTGACACAGCATGAAAAGGAAACCTCTAGTTTAACCACAAGATTTTGGCATTACTCGGCGGCTAGGAATGAAAGAAAAAGCACTGGAACTCGTGCATATCAAAATAGCAGCTAGAATAGGGGAGTAAAACTCAATGGTTTCTTTAAATAAATAAAAAAACAAGACAAAACATACATTTCCTTCAGTTCTTTTGAAGGACTAAAACCACAACATTATGATATGATGTACCAAACACGTGTGTGAGTGCGAATGTAAAGCCTAACCATATATGATACATGTCAATCCACGCTGGACAGGTTTCCTTAGTACTGCACCTTTCACTAAAACTTTTGTTTTCTTTTTATTAACACCAAAACATATTGCAACCAAAGTTAATAGGATGAGTAAAATAAGAAAATTGATTGCTACAATTAAATAAATGTGTGTGTGTGTGTGTGTGTGTGTGTGTGTGTGTGTATGTATGATGTACCCCCTACTGGGAATAATAAGGATTTAAAAAGTCACTGAGCAGTTCTGTGACCAGACAGTGAAACAGGTGGGGCATGACTACAGGGAACCCTGAATAACATTCATGTATCGTCATAAGGGATAATGCTTAATGAGAATGTCTTGATGCTCCTTACTTCTGGAATTCCATCCCTGAATCCTCTTTCAATCTCTTCAATAAAAAACTAAGAGCCTACCTTTGGAGCACTAGAACATTAGCCTAATCCTGTGCCTACTGACTATGCCTTACCATGTGCACATTTTCCATCTCCAATTTGTGCCTGTATGTTTGCCTCCCATCCACTTAGACTGTAAGCTCTACGGGGCAGGTACCTCCTTCCTACTATGTCTCTTACCACATAGCACTTACGCTTTTTTACCTATGATTCTGTATTTGTTTATTATGCGATTTGTCTCTCCCATGTATACTTTTTTATATATTGTACTTCTATGTACTGTACAGCGCTGTGGCTCCTTAACAGCACTTTACAAAGCACGTTAAAGTTATACATACATACATAATGTACATTGCTACTGTAAATTATAACACTATTAGAAGTCAATGCAGAGTTCCAGCTGCTCTGTATTCAGTATGTATTAGTGGTAGATAATGGTAGGATCTAATATCCAAAAAAACTGTTAGCCACAAAGCTCAGAGATAGGGCAGTGCCATTTTCCACAGTGTCTTACTTTAATAAGTAGCTCTTATTGTTTGACAAATCATGCCTAACAAATTAGCATTGATATTAGGTTTAAGTTTTGGGTTTGCCTTTAATTTGGCCAGAACTGTTTTCTGCTGTATAAACCATAAGCATGTTGTGCCTCTGCAATGTGTAAAGCTAGGTAGAAAGGGAACCAAAAGACATGTAAAAGCCTGCAGAACCCTGAATTAAGGACTTTATGTAATCCAAATAACTAGGAGGAAAATCAAAGTAAAGAACTTTATGTAGCATATTGAGCCCTTGGATCCTTAAATCTTTATTTCATTGTAGCTGATTATTTTATTGACTAGTTAGTTGACATCCTTCTATCTGCTGGGAGAGTTCTTCAGCTAATTACTGTGTGTGCAGCTTTGCTCCAGGCAATGGGTTTTATTAATCAATTGAACACTGATAGGAAAAAAGGTCTCTGGAGTTTTCTATCATTAGAGTTTAGAGAGCTGTACTGGTTTGTATTTCTGGGAGAGGCATTGTAGAATTGTTAAAGGAAAGCTATACCCACCCAAAATTTGAGCACTTTTGCAGCTTACATTAATTATGTAACAAGAACATCCCTTGCAGTTTTGTCCAGCTAGCCCAGCATAAAGCTATAGGCTTAAAGGGAACCACTCACCCAAATAAATAGTTCCAAATCCTTTTATAACATGTAAGTTTAGCAAAATAAACTTCACTTACTGTGTATAAAGTTATATAAATAATTTAGATTGTGTTTCCTTCTCACAAATATAGCAGATAGACAGGCACCATTTTGTGTACACTGATATAAAGACAATTTTTGTATCACCGCAAACTCTTGTGTATTTGCCGGAATGGGGGACCCATGCCCATGATACACAATTATAGAGTGTGGGGGAATGTGGGAAGGGCAGTGACATCTAGGAATTACTGAATGTAAAGTTTTAAGATGTAGAACTGTGTTAGCCATTGGAAAAAATGCAGAAAATGTAAAGTTTGGTGATACCTTTATTCAATAAGTAAAAATTGCAAGCTTTTGGCCCCTTTGTCTTCAAGAATGGAAAGTGAAAGTAATTGCCTGCCCCACCTCTATGCCTCATGCATAGATATCATTGACAGGTCTGATTTTTAAATACATTTATAACAGGCATGGGTGTTTAAATAGAAAAGAGAAATTGCATTTATGTTCCATTTTGCAAAGGACTTTTATTATACAGCTTTTTTATCAGAATGACAGGTCTTCTTTAAGTTACTGATACAGGAGGCACGGTATTCTTTCTCTTCGTATGGTGCATATTCTGAGACAATCTGCAGTCTTTATTTTTTTGTTTTTGTTAAATTATTAAAATTTTCTAGCTTTTTGTTCTCCAGTTTAGAATGTAAACTGTTATTTGGTTGCCAGAGTCCCATTTGCCCTACCAACCAGGCAATGGTTTGAATATGCACAGACAGATGAGAAATAAAAAGTAACCATAATAATAAAACTGTACCCTCACAGGGCAATAGTTTTTGCTGGATGCTGTGCATAGTGACCCTTGTTTGAAAGGTGAAAAAGGGAGAATTGGAAAGTTGCTAAGATTAGGACATTATATACCATTATTAAGGTTAATTTAAAGGTGAGCAGCCCTTTTAGCTTCTGGCATTCTTCCTTAATGGGAATAACTGAGCAGAGAATACCCAGATGCTACCTCTTGCTTCAGTAACTTAAACTTGTGCTAAAAACTCGTGATATTTGCATAGTAAAATGACAACTAAAAGTAAACTAAAAACTTAGAAAACTAAAAGTAAAATCTAAATGTATGTTGCAAAAGAGTGTAGACAAGCCGTTTTGCATTAAATTGATTGGGTGTAATATGTTCCCTATAAATGTTTCTTCATTAGCATGTTTCTGTTACACACGCATATTTGGTTTTCAAACGTGTTACTAGTACAGATGAAGGAGGATTTACTACTTTTTTTATTCTCCTCTATACAGTATAAACTTGTTAAAGAAGCTCTTCATGAGCGTGCCAATCTTCTGGAAATTGCACCTCATTTGTCTGCACCGTTACCTATAATGCTGCCTGTTTACAAGTAAGTTATATACATCTGTGAGTGGCTACAAGCACAACTTATGCGCAATTATTTTTCATTTAAATAGTGCAGTATCTACATAGAATGTGTGTGTGATCCCTGTTTCTGTGTAAGTTCTTTTCCAGGTACTCTGGTTTTCTTCCACACTCCAAGTAGGCAGACTCCTGATAAAATTGACCCTGTTGTACGGGGACCTTAGCTTGTAAGATCCACTGGTTCAGTGACTGTAGTGAATGATGTGTAATCTCTGTAAATAGTTTAGATATATGGGTGTGACCCAATGCACTTTAATCTTTACATCTCAAAATTCAAGGGGGCCTCCATTCATAGTGGAGAAGATACAATTCTAAACTTATTCACAATGTGTAGATATTTTCAGTGGTATTAACTTTATCTGTTAATTCCACATATTACAATGACAGTTTCCTGATGCAGATTTGTATTTGCACTTCTTAGGGGCAATTCACAGGACACTTATACCTGTGGGATTTGTACATTCTGCACTTGGTACATTGCACGGAATCTGGCAAATATGCAAAATGCAGTGTCATGGGTTTTGCACAGTTCAATTTGTAATTCTTTCTTATGCCAGGTGGCAAGTACAGGGCCCGCTGCACCATGTGCCCATTGGTGCTTTCTCTCTTGTTTATCTTAATGGCATACATGATAGAGGGTGTCTATGGGAACACCCAATGTACTACACCCAACCCATTCCTCTTGAATACAGCAATGCCGAACATCCCATAAATGTATGCTTACGTTTTTCAGGAGTAGCTTGTTAGGTCTACAGAATCCCTCCTTTATAAGCTTGTGTTTATATACATTGGTGCTGTCCAACTGGAGGCTTTGGGCGAGATATGGCCCTCCAAGAGATTGTTATGGGCCCTATACATCTCACAAGCTCATTTTCATCATATATTCTGGCCACTTTACATAAAGTATAATGAATAACTGACCAACTTTATGGGAGAAAGATGGAAAGCCCTTATATACATTAATGGGAGCTGTCATATTGCTTGTCATAGATGCTTTTCCTATTGGCTGCTGCTACAACCTCTATTGTTCTGATCCATACCTATGATGGTTATGGCCATATATGGGCAGTGCATGAATTAAGAAGTATTTTGCCAATGGTAAAATAAAAAAGATATTTCTCAAACAAATGAATTTTCATGTGAAGCTCTCCTGTGTGTTTCTGTTTATTCTGTCTGCTTTAGATGGTGGCAGTTGCCTTACTACTGGATTGGAATTAAGGCTTATGATCTTGTGGCCGGAAGCCAGTGCTTGAGGAGCAGCTACATCCTGAGCAAGTCTAAAGCCTTGGAGCTCTTCCCCATGCTGCAGAAAGATAAACTAGTTGGGGCAATTGTCTATTATGATGGTAAGTCACTTTCATCAAAGGATGTTCCTTGGTTATATCGAGCAACAGCGTTCATCCCCAATGCATATTATTTATCTCAAACATGGCATTTATATGTGACAGCCTAGCGTGTAGTAAGCAAAATGACATCATACAAATATTGGGCTACTTACAAGTCATCTTACTATGTAAAACTAGATGGCATGCATAGAATACTTATTAGCTCTGGCTCCATTTATGCTTCTTCACTTTCAAGCAGCCAACTCCATCTTTTATTCTTGTCTCAATTTGGGTGCTTTTATGGGACTTTAAGTTCCTTTATTCATGACTTTAGTACCAGCTCTTAGGAACAGTTTGCAAAGTTCTAGCATCGAACAATCTACAGGGCCTATTTATACAGCTGTGCATTTATGCCCAGAAAGGTGGTATAAATTAAACATCATATTTATAAGGCTGTGTATTTAGTTCACTGCATGCATCATAGTCCCTGAAATGGCCATTAAAAACTAAATACAGTATATACATAAGTATGTTTATTCATTTATATAGATAGTTATTTACACCATTATTTCACACCTCCTCATATAATGGCATAATCCAATCAAATCAATAGAAAATTTATGAAACATTCAGGAATTCCAGTGTTAGTATCTTGTGGCCTTCTGGGGACAATTGTTATTAGATTCTGTTGTCTATTAATTCTTTAGTGGTATTTCAGGTTTGGAGTTGTATGTAATGTACAGTTGGCAGTTGTTGCTTTAGTGGGCACGGATGGAAGTAATGTAGAATGTTGTATCTTCTAATAGTCCTGTAGAGCCACCAGTCTTGTGACTTGTTTCTTATTGTATCAATGAGGACTCACATGTTGTTTCATCATTTCCGAATGTTTGCCATATGCTTTAAGATGTTCTAGCATCCTAAATGCATAACAAGGGTAAAGGTGTGTCAGCAATGACGGCAGGCTGCAGTGTTTCCTAGAGAGCAGGTGACGGTTAGGCTGGCTTCAAGCCATAGGGCGACACCTGCAGGTATCTTTGGAGACTTTCAGCAGCAAGGAAGGACCTATTTATTTTCAGCATAACTGATAATAAGCATAAGATAATATTAATAACAAGCTGAATTATAGCAATGAACAGTATGTATCAATGGTACATGGCCAAACGGTGACATTTTCGGCTTCTTTTTTTTTCAATACATAAGTGGGCAAGGAGGACGCCTGATTCAGAATGACAGCTATTTTATTTCAGATCTCGGTACATAAACAGCACTTGAAGATAGCAATTGGAGTTGCCTTGAGGATTCTGACAACTGAAAAACAGATTCTTATTGCTAAAAAAATCCTTTGGTTCAAATCCGATGTGACAGACTGTAGAAGTAAATGCTTGTGTCAAGTAGCTGAATGGGAACAGAACTCGAGGTTATCAGTCAGACGGCCAAAGGTCCCTTCACCTGAGCATTTTTTCAGCTGCTTTCACTGGATACTTTTTAGCCACGTTAAGATCAGGTGAAAATTACTCAACCTTGTAATGTGGCTCTCATATTGTACAAGGTTCCCTTAAACTTTAACAGTAAACAGAGTTTTCAAGACACAGAGCTATAGAAAGACTTCTCGCCATACACTGGCTGATAAAAGCTGCAATTTGGTCCTTCAAGATAAGTCATCAGCTTACTGGGGCCTGCCTGACTGATACCTGGCTAAAAATTGGGCAGATATTGATTGAACATGTTTAAAAATCCCATCAATGAGGACTGCATCGGCTCATTGATCCGGCCCTCACCCCCCCCCCTCGCATTACCTTTGTTGCGATCCTCAAAGCAAGCATATTGGTAGAAGATCCAAATGTTTGGTTACCTTGCCAGACAAGAGAATCTTTACATTTATGGCCTGACTTATACAAACACTGATATGGCCAATGCTTTGAAACAATCTCAGTAAGTTTGAGCTTCCAAATTCTTTCAAGAGTATGCAAGAAATAATTTGATAAACATTTCAGAAAATTTTTTAAATGCTCTCTCATTTTCTTTACTGACAAAGAACTCAGACACTGAAAATATGTATTTATGGGTGCAATGGCATCTGACTGTCAGCTCTTTGCTTAATGTCTTAGACTAGGTTACAACTACAAGGCTTTTGAGGAATACGTTCAGGTATAGTCAAGAACTGAACATGTTGTAGTCTGTTACTGCTTAATATTAGGGCTTCGCTTTTATTGCAGCCATGTACCACATAAATCAATAATTAACACCATAAGGCAAGTTTGCAACAGGTTCTGAATTGTAGTTGGTGTTCTGAAGTGCTCTTGCCTATAGCAACAAATCAGCATTCAGCTTTGATCGATCTACTGCAAGTTACCCTCACTGGAGCCATCCAAGTAGCGAAGGGCTCCTTCCAAAGGCGTCTGTTATATGCAGAAGCATGAGCCATGACAAGAACCTTGGCATCTCTTTTGGGTTTGAGATACCGAACGTGACAGTGACCTGATGGAATTGGGAGCAGGGGCAGCTAAGGGTGGCCAGAGA
Source organism: Xenopus borealis (assembly GCA_024363595.1). NCBI lineage: Eukaryota > Metazoa > Chordata > Amphibia > Anura > Pipidae > Xenopus > Xenopus borealis. The sequence goes on from CM044447.1 coordinate 66,915,496, forward strand.
GCAGGCAAAGGGTTGGGTTAAGATGTACATTCAGTACTGGGAGGAAGCAATGTAAGGAGCAAAAAAATGTGTGCTACTTTCTCTTTAAATTAATGTTCTATAGAGGATTGATCCAGCACATGCCACGGTAAAATAAGTGACATTGTGTTAGGATAAAAGCATAGGCGCAAGGGTGTTTCCTTTCCAGTTTACTCTAATGGCAAATTGGTAGTTTTCTTAGCTGGCATATATACAGACTGATCCCTTGCCTGAGAAAGGCAGAGGATTGGAAAACCACCCATGCACCATTAGCATTATACAGGTTAGGGTACATGTGCATGTAGCTTGATGCTATTGACTGAGTGAGACACAAGTAAGTATGGTAAAGGAGTCTTTATAGATTTGACACAGTTACTGGTGTTTAACTTCATGTACAGGCAGTCTGGACTCCAGTTGTAATGCATGTAGCGCAACTGGTTAAATGCGCAGCAGAACACAATTAAATATTAAGTTACTTTTGCTTCATTGACACTTTCATATCTTATTGTTTTGCTTCTCTCCCCCTAAAAGTAATACTGTATTCCATTTATTTTTCCCTGAAATCACAGCATTTAGCCTTGAGAAGTCTTGGCTGAATTATATGTTTGATTGAACCCAGAGATTGATAATTATACGCTAGCCTTATTAAATGCGCTTAGTGGCTGCTGCTTTTAATTGAAAGCCACAAAAGAGCACACATAAATGGTGTAAGTACCAGCCGCAGCCGTTCCCAGACGAGACCAGGGGCTATTCTTGCTCTGCCGGAGCATCTGCAAACTAAAGCATATGTTTGATGTTAGCCTGGGTGTACACAATGTGTCCTATTTATTTAAGGCTTCCTTTCAAGGCACAACTTGCAAGTTTGTTACTTAAGGGTACATGTCAGACTTGATTTAGCATACACTAGGATTTGGATACTTCTGAACAGCAAAAAGGCAACATTTTGGGGGTAGAATGTGGCTGCTATGTGAGCAGTGATCTGTCACTTTTATTTATGTTGCTCTGGGAAATCGGCAAAAGAGGCACCAGAGGAATTTCAATAAATTAGAATATATTGTGTTTAAAGAAGTGCTTAATGCTTCTGCGTAAACGTCTTTCTTACAGATATTTCCTCTGCATTAATTATTACTGTGTAACTGGAAACATATTCCAGTCCATAATAAAAGCAGCTAGATATGTCCAGAGAACACTGATTCATCTATTCGCCACAATTCTGTATTCTTTTTTTACTTAAAGGGAAACTATGACACTGAACATTGCAGGTCTCCATAAAAATAATCCATAAAATGGCCCTGTTTCTTATAAATAAAGATAAATAAAGCCTTTCATGAAAAATTCATTTTTCTAATAATATGTGCCATTGGATGATTTCATATTTAAACTCCATTTCACAGTACCAAAGGTCAATACATAGACAGAGCTTTGTCTTTTACATTTATCTTCCTGTTACATAGTGCTGTAAACTTGCTAAAACAATCTTTGCATTTTAACCTGGATTTTAGCCTAAAGCTAGCCATACATGTCCAGATCTGGTCAGCAGCTTAGCCAATTCTCACCACCATGTGGACATGTATAGCAAGTTGGAGGGGGGGGGGGGGCTTTTTCAATATTTTTCAAAATCCTGTTACATCATTTTTACTTCATGTTCCAGTCATTCAAGTGGTTGGCCTAATAGAATAAAAACAATAAAAAAGTGACCATGCACATATACAGCCACATGTACAATATCCTTCCATTTGGTGTGCAGGTTGATCAGTTGAGTAGCATATGGTTAGGTCCATCTGAGGTCACCCTAAAGGTGGCTATACACTGACAGATTTAAACTGCTATTTTGGCCCCTTCAGATAAGTGGCAGCTTATCTTTCCATGTATACTCTCTCTCCCATTGCCTGCTGGGTGGGACTACATTAATGAATTGATGTGTTCATCTCCCAATTGACCAACAGAGCTGCCTATTATGACCTGATCATTGGCAAGGGGACAAAGCTATTGGATAAACCCAATTTTGCTCTTGATCTGTTCACATTACCTCCTCAGGCCACATTTATTGGTTACAATACTTGGTGGCGGGTGTGAGCAGATGGTTTAACTGCCCTTGCTGTACATGCAGTATCTGTACAACAAATAAATTTGAGACCACTTGATCCAGCAACATATTTCCTTTGATTGCCTTTTGAGTGAAAAGGCAGCATCCCCTTACCTCCTGCCATAGGGCAGGCAGGTGTGTAGAGCCTACGTCCAGGCCCGGACTGGCCATTTGTGGGTTAGGGCAAATGCCAGAGGGGCTGCTATAAGGTCCCATAGATAGTCAGTGTTGAGTGGGCTGGTGGGGGCTGTTTGGGCCTCTATGTGGGCTGATGGGCCTCTTGTGTACCTGAAATGCCAGGGCCTATTTTATTTCTCAGTCCAGCCCTGCCTACGTCCCTAACTTGCGTGACAGGAAGGGGCTGTCTACATGCCTCACCCTGTATTCATGGGTTGAACATGCTCCATTTTGCAGCACAAGTACCTGTAGCAATTTCTCAGGACAAGGCACAAATTGCAACATGGCCCATTTTTATGTTGAGTTCTTCAGTGAATTGTCAGTACCATGTAAGAATAATAGTTTGGACAGTATCACCATTATGGCTAGATGAGCATTACATGTCTGCTGCCTTAAAGACCAGCTAAAGCTTGTGTATAAGGGTGGTATTTTGATGAATAGCTCATATTTACATGGGATTTGCATATACATGGAATTCCTGGATGACAGTAATTTAGCTTTTCTCTACTTCCTTTCTAAGCTGTTACCACCTGGCCCCCCTTGAAAGTCTGTGTGCCATTGCAGGCATATGGGTTTCATTAGGATTAGCTTGTAACAAACCAAACCTTGTCTGTTCCGCAGCAGGTCGCTGGCATAGCAGCAGTGGCACTAACGTACAGATGATAAGTGAATCTCCTGCTGTACCTGTAACAATTTAATTGTGTAAGTCAGCCCAGTCAGGCATCCTTGCACATGACTTGAAGACATGAAATTCATTGTCGTTATTGTCCCTGTCATTTTGTATCATTATGTCTTGACTGCAGAATTTTCCTCACTCCACTGCTTTTGCTACCTCCAGGAATGAGAGATTATGGCTGAGGTTGGGGTATCGGCAGGCCTATGAACTACATTCACCTCAAGGGAGCTGCTTATTAGACATTCTTTTCCTCTTTGACAGGCTGGATTTGACTATTTGTTCACCATTAAAACATTAGCCCAGTGATGCGTATCCCATGTAAAAGTTGTACTTCAATATTTTAGCACATTTTTTATACCGATAGTGAATATTTGCCATTATTTTCAGTAAGCTCAGCAAGGTTTTAAGATCAATTTTTCAGGAATCAGGAAAACGTCCACTGTATCAGCTGATCATGTGATGGACCAAATCAAAATTATCCAATCATTTGGATAATGATGGAATAACATTTAATACTTTCAAATGTTGATTGAAGTAAGCATTGTTTTGTTATGTACATATAGAAGTCAGTAACCTGAGAGCCTGGTCAGGCATAACCATATCATCCAGAATCCCAGTTTGGTCAATTTAACTTTGAAATTAATTTATTAAATGCAGGTTAGTAAGCAAAATGCAAGATTTTTGCACACTGAACTTCACCTTGAAATATTGCTGCATGATTCTGTGTTACAAAAGGAGTGCAGAGACCTATGCCCCCCCCCCATGAATAGAATGCAACCTGTATTTGGCACTGCTGTATGATGGCACTGCTTGAGCATCATTCAGAACCAGGACAGGGCTTCCAGATACAAAATTAAGCCCTGCAACTGACACATGTCTGAAGCGTACATTGTGCAAGGGGCAATAGTAAATAAACCCTCCTTTTAAACTGTGTTGGAATTGCTATTCCTGAAAATATATATGCCATTACTGCTAAAGGCTGGAAGTTGTAGTCCAGCAACAACTAGAGGGCAGTCAGCAGGAAAGCTGGTGTTTTATAAATTGCAGGGCTTTACAAAGAATATTGCCCCAGTTCCAATCCCCACTAGGGAGAGAGACACTATTAAAATATTTTTTTTGTAACTTTTGGGTCCCTTTAAAATATAGTGCTTTAGTAAATATGTACAATAAGAAACATATTTTTTCACTAAAGGCTGTTGGATGTACATGTTAGAACAAAAATAGCAACTGTGGGCAAATAAAATCTGTAAAGATAGTGAGTGTAATGGACAGTAATCGTGTGGATCTCCTTAAATAGCCACAATGGGGGCTGTCTTAATTCAGGCATGAATATCTGATGGTATTCTGAAGTGAGTGTTAATAGATGAGACAATCATGATGTCCATTACAGTTGCCAAATGCCTTCACTTTTCATCCCCGAAAAAGCCCCTGCTGTGACAATCCCTCAGTTCCTCAATGGCAATCAGAAGGAACAATAGCAGCACTGGTACATTATAAGAAAGAAGGATAAATCATATCCTGCAACCTTCTGTTTTTATTCAATCCAGTCTAATATATATTTCCTTCTGCACATTTTTGTCCCTCTTTGTGGCTTATGCACAGTGTCAATTTTGTTTCCGTAACATGAGGTATCACAGGATTGCTTTGTGTGCACATAGTTCCCAGGGATTCTATGGAATTAGTCTGTCCTGGTGAGAGAAAGTTTAGAAATCTTATCCTAACTCACTTTAGGAACTTCTCTGGGTCCCCCAAAGGAGGTCAGTCACAAAGTTTGTAAATGTGATTCAAAGGGGTAAATTCACTAAAGCGCGAAGCGTCTAATGCCAGGGCTAATTCGCCAGCGTGATGTCAATTCGTAACTTCGCCAATTCACCAACAGCATCCCTGGGGAAAATTCACTAGCGAAGTAGATAGACTTGCACAACTTCGCACCCTTATGCCAGCCAAAGTTGCGCACTGACAAAGGGACGTAACTATGCTAATTCACTAAGATGAACATTTTTCTGAATGTTACCTCTTGCGCTAGACTTTACTTCGCCAGGTCAGACTTGGCGAAGTTCAATACAATAGATAGGAGTTTGAAAAAAACTTTTTTCTTAGTCCCAAAAAACGCTGGTGTCTTTTACCTTTTGTAGGGTGATAGTCTGAAAATCAGAGAAATGTGATAGTCTGAAAATCAGCTAAATTTTTTTAGGGTTACCTTTCTTCCCCCCCTGCATTTCCGTGCTTTAGTGGATTTGCCCCTAAGACTGTTACTTGTGGTGTATGGTGTATGGAACAAACATGCTGAAGCTCAATTTTTTTTCAGCATGTGCCGGCATTAGATATAACCTTTAGGGAGGTCCTGACACTTAGTTAGTGCTACATTTTTGTCATGACTTGTTTTCTGAAATAAAATCAAGTGTGCCAAGGCATATAGACAGTGCTCTCCCACTTGCACCCTATGTGGGGGCCCTGCTCTTAGGCTGGCATCAGGTACAGGGCATCTGCACTACCATGTAAGCTGACACCCGATTGCATGCCACACATAGGTGACATGGTAATGTTAGTGAGTACCTACGCCAATGCAGAGGAGCACCAAATAGACCCTTCTCATACATACATTATCTGCAGGGAGCATTTTCTGCATCTACCTCATGGATACTACTCAGGGAGGAAATGTCTCAGCCCCAAAAAATACTTATTTTTCTAAAGAACATTAAAGCTCCAAACACACCCCATTGTATTGTTTGAATGCAGTGTTATTTGTGTATGGGGACACACAAGGTGCTATGTGCCGTGCACAATACACTACTATTCATATTATTTGGCTTGTCTTTTTAGCACCAGGCAGCAGAATCCAGTGCAGTGGTGGTGAGCAGCTTTCTCTGTAATTCCCATCTACCTTTCCCATTGTATGCATTGTTTGCTGGTGCTATGTCACATGCTGCTCCCTTTTAACTCAATCAGAGCTGGACATTTATTAGGCACCTTTATTTTGCCATATTACTGACATTCCAGCTCTTCTCATCAATTATGGCACTTGTGCAATAAAACTTATGTTATCCAACGCTGCTTCTATACCTTTGTTATGGTCCAGCAGTTTGGGACTAAGGTTCCCAGACTGTGGAGTTCACCACCCTTGCTGGGCCCTAAGGCTAATGCCAGAAGGTGCTGAAAATTGGGCTGCTAAAATACACAGGACCGAGAAGCAGCCCTATAGCTTCAAGTCCTACCTGTGAACAGTGATGTTCTGATCCAGAAAACTATTGGAAAAGTGAAGAATAAAACATTCTATAACATTCTTAAATTTAATTTAAACATACTTAAAATTCATTTAAAGGTTAACTGTCCATTTAAAAGTTGTTTTGTAGATATAGTCAGTCTGGAGATGGAAAGCACCTATGTCTTCGCATCATTTTAATATGGAACAGTACAGTGTCAGATTACCTTGAAACCAGCCAGTGCAATTGGAGAATAAACCAGTGCTTGAAGCATGGAGATGAAAAAAGAGAAAGGAAAAATCTAGTGTAGTATGTTTGATCCATTAACATAGAAAATACGAACCACTGGAGAGCTTTTTCAAATTGCTAGTGTAGTTTTATTTCAGCACTACATGTTTCGGACCACGAGCCCTTCCTCTGAATGCACCACAAACTACACTAGCGATTTAAAAAAGCTCTCCAGTTGTTTGTATTTTCTTATGTGATTTGTACCATCACAAACAACTACTTGTTTTAGTTGCTAGGGACACAAGCCTGGCGACTAATCAGAGTGTCTAATCTCCCTGAATATCTTGCACGCGCTAGCAATTTTGAGCGACTTTGAAAAACACATCGCTGCGTGTGAATAGCTGCAGGCAACTTTAGTGCTAGCGGGTGCGAGATACCAGCAAGCCATTCCGGGAGATTAGTCGCCTCAAAGACGTGGCGATTAGTCGCCAGATGACTAATCTCCCTGGATCTTCCTGCCTGGCATAAGCCTTAAAGTTAAATTAAAGTGTATTTAAACTTTCACATCAAGTTACTAATAGTGCATTCAATTGTTTGTACTTCAATTGTGAAAGTTGAAACTGTTAGTTCATATACAGTTTGCACCTTAATTTATGACAGCTAAAGTAGTTTGAGAACTGTCACTATCTGCACAAACAAGTGTGTATAGAGTGTTACAAATAACTTAAGTATATGATTAAAAGTAAGTGCACACTACACTATGGGGCAGAAATATGATGTGGTATAAAAAAATGGTGGAATAATTTGCCACACATCGCTAATTGTAATTTTTTTATGCACATCTTTCTTTTTGCAACTTTCTCTGGAGCTTACTTAAAAAGGTCTGAAGCAGTGTAAAATAATGGTGGCAAATCTGGTGTTCTCATGGTGTAAAATAAAACTAAATTTGCTATTTATTTTACACAGCTTTTTACACTATTTTTTCCAGAGAATTTTGTTTTACACATCATAATAAATAGACCCCCATATGTTTTCTTCTATTCTTTATCCTTTTTTTTCCCTTTTCCCCTTTTTCTAATTTTTTCCCACTTTCCTCCACTTTTTCATCTTCATGGTTTATTTGTCAATTGCATTGATCTGATGCTTCTGGAACAGAACAAAATTGTGGGACTTGCTATTTGTTAATATTAAGAGAAACCAGACAGTGATTGGTATAATAACGTGGGAGATAAATGGGAAAAGATCCTAATAGATTTACTAACATAGATGGTAAATTGCCTATGTGCAGTTACCCATAGCAACTGATCTGTTGTTAAGCAGATTGTCAGCTCTTCTGGAACAGGGTTTTATATAAACAAATGAACAGTTTCTGTAATGTTCTTTACTATAGAAACAGGATAATAATAATATTATTACGGATCCCTTAGTTTGATAAACTACTTCAAGGAACAAGAAATGTGAATGTGATTTCTAATTACAAATAGTGTCTATGTCCCCTTTACTGTACTTAAATTGTGATACCATCACCATGTAGCAATATCGGCCTTTAGTACGCACGCATAATATTATTTCACACAATATTAATCCCTACCATTCACACAGATATCTGAAATTCTTTCCCCCATTTCCTTTAAGTATAAGAAAAATGACATAATCATGGTAAATAGCTAGAAATCGCTTCTCATTATTGATTCGACTTGGTTGCAATGAGGTGGCGAGGGGAGTGGACATCAGAACCACTAAAAAAATTGATCTCTTCTTTGCCCTTTTGCCATAGACAGATTACTTTTGTACCGGTTCAAAGCAGCGCAGACAGATCATAAGCGAGATATTTTACATAATCAATTTGTATTAAGCATTTGGTATGCCGGCTGCATAAATCAACAACAATATCCATTACAATTCCATCCCCTTTTTCTCCGAATTATCATGATGGAACTGATGTTAGCACACTGAGATTTGAGTAATAACGGCGCCATCGAGTAATCAGAAATTAATTATTCTGAGCACATAGGCCTCCGGTCCCAGAAATGTGGAGTCATTTCTCTAAGCCAAGCCGGGGAGTCTTAACTGGAGAGAGAGAATAATAAGCACAGAGTCTCTTCTGATGCCTGTATTCCAGGAGATTAATCTTCTTTTACCTCGGCCCTCCTTTATGAAAACCATTTAAATGCGTGAAAAGAGATTTCATGATGTCAAAACATATACTTCACCTGTAAAATGCACTTGTCACTTGCTTGTTTGCCTGTAATATTCTGTCATTTTGCTTGAAACAAATGGAATATTGTGGCTCCGAAATCTGCTGTTATTAATGGAGCACTATCATGCAGGCTTTAAAGGGAAAATGCGCTTTATTTTGGAAATCTTAAAATTTTAAAACGTTGCTTACTTGTTTTTTCTATCCACAGTTTTTTCTGTTTTGAAATATATTCATCCTAGCAACAGTCCTGTCCCATTAATTTAAATTGAACTCAGAAACACAGAATCAACATTGCTGACACATTCTAACTTTTTTCAAGCAAAGTAGATTGTTGTTGGTAGTAAATGTCTTAAACCTCTCTGAAGTTGTTTGATTAACCCTTTAACCAGAGGGAATTCTGCCCCCATATGCTGCCCTGAGGCAGCCTTTGCAATGCCACACCCTCACCCATTTTGTGCATTCCTACAAAGCCAATGAGGGGCCGAAACGCTAGTGTGGAGAGCTTTCCTTTTAAACAATGTCTTTTTGTCTCCTAACCTGCAGGGCGGTGCCCCTGCCTTTAACTTAATTAAATTTACTCAAGAGTGTGTGGTGCCTGACATAGTTGTGGCTATGCATCAAAATGTGCAACTGCATTGTTTCCGCCATTCATAGTAAAATTATGTTGTTAAATGAAGTCTGCATGTGATTTTTAAGTCACAGGTCTGCTGCATGTATTCATAATGCAGAATTAGCATTGGATTAAAGATTGTGGTAGCTCCAGGGTTTCCTTGCTCTAGTAGGTGCACAGGCAATTTGGAATAGAAGGCAGAAGAGCATGGGGCATCACTGGACTTAAATACCTGTAATGGATCGTGTCATTACATGCAATAACTGTGTCCATTTATGCACAACTGTAACTGTAAAAGGTTGCTTCACGTATAAAAGTCTGCTTCCTTATTCTCTAGAACACACTATTTGAATATTCAACAGTCGAGTAACTTGCCGAATTTTTATTCGACTGCCTAGTTTGCCAGATTCAGCCTACCGAATTGGATTTAGCTATTTTTGATCGAATAAAAAAAGTTTGATTTGAATGAATTATTTCTATTCAATCGTTCGATCAATCGAATTGCGGTAAAATCTTTAGAATTCGAAGGATTTCAATTCGACCACAATTCGATTGGTCGAATTCGAGGGTAAATTCACCCTCGAATTCGACCAATAGTAAATCTGCCCCTTAAAGTAGAATTAGGGCAGAACTACACGGACAATTGCGTTCCGTTATCAGAGGATCCGACGCTCGGAGTAAAAATGCATGCGATAAGTCGCATGCTACAAAATCAAGGCAACTAATAGAAAGTTGGATGGTGTCGGTTGATCCAACACCATCCGATGAAAATGCTGCAAGCTGCGTCTTCATCTGACAGTCGTGTCTCATCGGATCAACCGCACCATCTGACTTTTTATTAGTTGCCTTGATTTTGTCGCATGCGACTTATCCCATGCGTTTTAACTCCCAGCGTCCGATGCACTGAAGACTGAAGCAATAGTCCGTGTAGTTCTGCCCTAAAAGCTTAACCATAAAATTTATATCCTAACTAGAATTGTATTAAACTGACATGTCAGTAAATCTTGCTATTTTGCTACTTTTTTCTTTGAGCAGCCATTTTGTGATTGTCTGTATCACTCACTGATCACCTGATCACCTAGCTTATATAACCTAGGATGTATCTGTGTTCTTGGTTTGTGTGTGAGCACAAGGGACTGTGGCTTATTGGGCAGCCAAGGCATTCCTACTGTGTGTGCGTAATATAATAAAAAAAGACACAACGTTTCTGCAGGTCTGGTAACCTGCTGCATTTGTGCTGTTATTGAAGGCAAATGTCAGTCAAAGCAAAGAGTAGAGCTGCTAATATACCAGTATCATTTATACATTATAAATATATAATTATAACAAATCCTGAACAATAAGATTGAATTTCAAACCAAATCCAAACCATAACTTGTATATTAAAATTGCAGCATATTCCCCACAAATAGCCTCAATGAAAATTGGTCAACTCCAGTGCTTTAAAGTCACATGACAATAAGACTGACCAGTAACTAGGCAATTGTCCTCTTTTGCATACATCCTTAGCAAATTGTAATCAATACACTCATAAGTTTCTATTTAAGACTGAATAAAGAGGAAGCTGTAAATAGGATATAGTTTCTCTTTAATCTGAAGGACCAGTAGCACAAGAAAATAAAAAACACTCATTCAAGTTAATATACCAGTTACTTCTGTTGCACACAAGTTCAAATGTTTTAGAAGTCCTGTTTTTTTATTGCAATGTCTATGTTGTCATCTGTCATAATGACACACACATATATATATATATATATATATGTTATAACTGCATACAGAGCAGCTGCATTTTCTGGTGTTTGTGGTCCTGCAATAGTGCAGTGTCTTATATGGTAAAATAATTATTTACTACAAAAATAACTATAGGTACAGTAAGTGTAATATCAGTTGCTGTGAAATAATGGCATTTGTTCTGTAACTAACAGGAAAAAAAATATACCAATCACATGGGGTGCTGTTAGCTGTGCTCAGCGTAAACAGCCGTGGCGGTTGAGTTGAATTAGCCAGCTCTAATGTACAACAAGCTAATGCTGTGATGTGGAAAAAACAATGCAACTTTAAATAATCCCTGTGAGATCCAGCCAGCCATCATGTATATTCAGTGTGACAGGGACAGATGTGACAGATCGGATCTGACACACTTCCATAGCACAAGTCAGTGGCTGGAGGTGACTCATGTCCTTCCTTTGATTCTGCCCCTCTGCTGCAGGACAACACAACGATGCACGGATGAACCTTGCCATCGCCCTTACTGCTGCCAGGTATGGTGCTGCCACAGCCAATTACACTGAAGTGGTACGCTTGCTGAGGAGGACAGATCCAGAAAGCGGCAAGGAGCGCGTCTGTGGCGCACGGTGCAGAGATGTTCTAACAGGTATGGGACTTGTAGCCTGACAAACATATGTGGCTCTGCAGATTGGAATGGTTAACACTTTCTGGGCACTGAAACTCAACTGGAAAGATGGAGAAGTGAATGCATGTTTGATAATGAAACCTACAGTAAATTAATATGATAGTAAATAACTGCCATGAATCCATATTAAAGGGAAATAGTGCCAAACTGTTTATATTTCAGTGTACAGCTATCCAAAAGCTATCCAGATGCTGGTCTACTTTTGCCACAGCTACCTGGGCTGCATCACTTCCTGTCTCATCTTGGTTGTGCCATAGGGTAGTTAAGAAAGGAAGGCCACGTAGTTGGGTGGGCTTTGGCAAAAATATCACCCAAGTCTTTATACTTTTACTGCAGCACCATTAGGGGTGTAAAGCAATTAGCCATTGGTTATTAGTTTCAGTGGTTTATATGAGCAATATCTTCACCCCTGCAATTAAAATAATACAAAAACATAAAAAAATTCTAACTGGAACGCCTTTTGTTACAGGGAAAGAATTTGATGTCAGAGCAAAATGTGTCATCAATGCAACAGGACCTTTCACTGACTCTGTGCGCAAAATGGATAATCAGGAAGTCAAAAACATCTGTCAGCCTAGTGCTGGCGTTCATATTGTGATGCCCGGATATTACAGGTAGGGAAGTTGGGTGCAAAATACACCTTTAATTAATAAGTCACAGGTATGTGTCACAAAGTGGAGTTTGAAACCAAAATGTCTTGGGCCAGGTATAGATTAACTTTGTACTTAGCTTAGTGTCTGACCCCTCTAGTCGATATCTAGACTATGGGACAGTGAGACATATGAAGCTTGTTTCCTGGTTCATGGCTTTTTTTAGACACTGTTCTAACAGCTGCATGGGTCACTTTAGGAGGCCCATACATAGGCAGTTAAGAGCTTATTGGTGATCGGTCTGTAACCAGATATTGAACAGGCAGATTTAAAAATGGCTTTGCTCAAGGACCACGTCAGTGCCCACCATTCTGTGTAGGTCCATTCAATAATCCAATGGTTGTCCCCCAGGTCAACAATCCACTGTATACAAGTTATAAAATAAAATACAGAATCTGATTGGTAGCTTTGGTTAACACAAGGGCACTTAAGTGTCTAGCTAAGTACTGAATTGCACCAGTGTAACTGATTAATGAGCAGGAATCCTTTCTTCATATTATTATGTTGTCTTAAAGAGATGTTATTGTATATTATTCTAGAAAAATGCACCTTACAAGAATAATAAATCTAATGCTGTCTTTTAGCCCAGACAACATGGGACTGCTTGATCCAGCCACTAGTGATGGGCGGGTGATTTTCTTTCTGCCATGGGAGAAGATGACTATTGCTGGAACGACTGACACCCCAACAGAAGTGACACACCATCCCATTCCAACAGAGGAAGATATTAATTTCATATTAACAGAAGTGCGAAACTACCTTAGCAGTGATGTGGAAGGTAAGGCTGATGTGCCCTTTATTCCCTTATCTACACTAATGTCTAAAAATTCCCTTATTTACACTGTCTAAAAATATGCTTTGTTATAGTGTTCTGTATTAGTACATACTAATGACTATGAAAATAAATCCACACCCTGAAATTGCATATTTAGTCTCTACATAAAGTAGATTAAGAGCAATAGTACAAATACAGGTGAACTGGCTCAGATATGGAAGTTTCTCATAGCTTTTATGAAGGTATCCAAAATCTCAGGTGCAAGCAGCAAAGAAGGTAGGATACATTTCATACAACGCTTGAAATCGCATTGTTATGCCAAAACTGAGCTCTTTTTAGAATGCAACACAACCCCACACTCATTACCATGACTTTCGTATTTTGTAACTCATGGTAGCATCTTTTTCTACAGACAGTAGTATCATGGTACTGGACATGTGCAGAAAACATATATATATATATACAGTTGAGGATTATCTAAATAACTTTAGAATATACTGCTGCTTAGTTTGCTTTGCCACCAGGAGTTTATTACGCCATCCACTACAATGTATGTGTTTGTTCTTTCCAGTTGATTTTTCTGCTGCCCTTCCCTTTGTGATGTTGATGCCTGATCAGTCCTGTGAGCTATGTGACAGGGCTGATTGGTTGATTGGGGCATGTAATAAGTCAGTCAGGAATAATTACCTGTGCAGAAGAACAGTCTTGGAGGGTGGGACAGAAACCAGGCAACTGGCAGAGATCAGTGGAAATCAAGGGGGAATCAACCTCAGCACTAAAGAGGCACCCAGTGGCTCTCCTTCTTTTCAACTAACAAACAGCACTTGCTTTGGGCTGCTGCTGTTTCCTGTAGTTAGGTATTAACCATAGACAATATAGATATAAAATCCATAATACACAGCTGATTAAAAACACAGTAAAATTCACATTACATGGTAGCTTATAAACCATAGCATCCTTAATAATCAGCATCACCTTGAATGACAGATATAACCTCACTTTTTGCTTTTGTTTTGATGGTTTGCCTCAGCTTAACTTCTTGGTAGCTGCCCAGTGCATGCACCATGGACAGTTTTTGGGCACTCAAATGATGGCCTGATAAAAAAATGTTCTTGTTCGTGTGGCTCTCCAACAGTTTTTGCATTTGAGTGTGGCTCACAGGTAAACTCGTTGGGGACCCCAGCTATAATTTGTTGCTTTGTATGAGCTTTCTGCATACACCCTCTTGCTCGAACTCAAGCCACATTTTAATAGACATTACATTATATCTGTTTCTGGGGTACACCTCATACCTCTTCAGTCAATTTAAAAATCAAGCAGATCACTCTATTAAAAATTGCCATTTACCTGATTTGTAGTAATAATTAACAGATTATGACATCTTTAATTCATACATCATTTAAACTCCAAAAAAGTGTGCAGCTTTCAGCATATGCATTTAAGCAATATCCTTCCTTCAGCAGAACGGTAAGTGTGATGTGTGCAATTATTTAATGTGGCCATCAGCCATGTGTCACTTTATGTGCACCATTTAAGGTGACGGTAATCTTTCATTACTTTTATTTCAGTCAAAAGTCACTTATTTGCCTTTGTGCCTTGCTCATCCCCTGTGGTGGTACATTTTTATTAGAGAAAAGCTTCCCTCTCACTGTCTTAGACAACCACCCTGTTGTGTAAGGCTTTTTTATCAGTCAGACAGTTCTGTTGCTTTGGGATTCTGGTCTACAGGATACAGGAAAGAGTTGTAATTACTCTTGTGTGTACATTGTACACCTATTCCCCAGCTCTGAAAATTCTACATATTTTTTTTTAATTCCTTATACACTCTCTTTAGTATTTTACACAAAAAGAGTTCAATATCTAAATGGTAGAAATAGGTTTACATGTATTGACAGTGGGAATAAACTTCCCACTGCTGCCAAACTAATTGGATCATTTGCCTGATTTTGTTCACCCAACACATGGCTTATAATGCAGGCCTTGCAGACCTGTCAGGAAAGGACCAGATCAGCACATTGATAGGATTTTCTAATGCAGGAGTGTCCACACCTTACTAATGTGGGCTCTGCTTTAAGTTATGATTTCCCATATGAGCTATATGAGAAAATGTATATTGGTATATTTAACAAACAACTATTTCTTATGTAACCTTAACATAATAATTATCTGAATGAAAAGCATGAAACAGGAGGGTGATATAGACAAGCTGTTTGTTGACAGTGTCTTGAGATCTACTGTTCACCAGCTAAAGGTCTACTGGTAGATCCCGATCTACCTTTTGGGCACCCCTGTTCTAAAGGATACTATAAAAGATATAAAATTACTTGGTCTGTAGTGGCTGAATCAGCAGCTTGTTGACCCAACCAAAAGGCTTTCCTAACGAATATCTATACAAAAATCAAGCAGATAAGTGTTGGTCTGATTTTAAAATCACATCAGCTGTGGACCACATGGGTACATTTATCAAGTCCTCCCGTAGTGACTTTTGCAGACTTGTAGCATGATCCGATGGAGGCCAATGACTTCATTACTTCATTTGGCCCAGCACATTGGCAGAAAAATGCTTGTTTGGTGACGTCACCAAGCAAAAAGTGCTTAAATTAGAACAAAACCATAAAAATGAATAGGGCTAAAAATGCCATATTTTATATACGGAACGTATTGCACCAACCTAAAGTTTCAGCTTCCCAATAGCAACCATGATCCAGGACTTCAAACTTGTCACAGGGAGCCACCATCAAAGTGTCTGTGATGCTCACATGCTCAGTGGGCTCTGAGCAGCTGTTGAGAAGCTAAGCTTAGGGGTCATCACAAATTCTTCAGCAGGAAATGATATTGTCCTGTAATATAAACTGATGGTACAGGGCTGATTATTACATTCTGATGCTAATAGCACTGGTTTCTGCACTGTTCTGTTTCTGTGCTGCTATGTAGTAATTATCCATATTAGTTACTAATCAGCTCTATACTGTGACATTTATATTCTATGTCCACTGTATATTTTGAGTTGGTCCCTAAACTCAGTAAGTAACAGCAGCACAGAGCATGCGCAGTGATTGAGCAGAAAAGAAGATGGGGAGCTACTGGGCACCTACTGGGGCACCTTTGAGACACAGATCTTCCCTGCTAAAGCAGATATTTTTGGAAATGTCTTGTTCATGTCTGATTTAAAGCCAGGAAGGAAATATGCCACTGATGTAAATAGTTTTAGTTCCAGATGGATTTTTTTTACTTTACTCTGAATCGACTAGCAATTAGGTGGGATTTATTTGAACAAAAATTTGAACTTGATTGACATGTCTATTTTAAAGTCAGTGTTATTGTGTAAAGGTGGCCATACACGGGCAGATAAAAGCTGCCGACAGACTGTGTCGGCAGCTTATCTGCCCGTGTGGGGGGCCCTCAGACGGGCTTTCCCGATCGATATCTGGCCGAAAGATGTCGATCGGGCAGGATTAAAAATCCAGTCGGATCGCGGCCGCATCTGTTCGTTGATGCGGTCCCGCGATCCGACCGCCCATACTGATCCGAACGTTGGGCCCTAGGGCCCACGATCGGATCAGCCCGATATCGCCCACCTCAAGGTGGGCATATCGGGGAGAGATCCGCTCGTTTGGCAACATCGCCAAACGAGCGGATCTCTTCGTGTATGGCCACCTTTACTGTATATAGATTTATATGTTAAAAGTTACTGAAGTTATGTCAACTTCAGTAACAAAACTAAAGACTTCTCTTCCAAGGGGATATCGGTTGACAGGTAGAAATGGTTTCATTTTGTTTTTGAAATATTATTATTAGTCATTGTTACAAGAAATTAGTTTGCTTGCTGTCTTCAAGTCAAGATGATGTTTCCCTTTTCAGGCAAAACAGGGTCAACAGCTGGAAGGGTTGGTGGAACCTCATGGCCTTATGCCTTTTTTATTTCCATGTTGCTATGACATCAGCATTGATATCCCTGGGGTATTCCCATTCATAGGGAGCGCTGATGGGTCAAAGGAGACACTGATTGAAAGTCTTACTTAGCCTAAGGGTTCTGATCTCATTGAGACCTGAAACACAGCTGTGCCTGTCACTTTAGCTCACACAGCCATGTTGAGCCACACACAGATCTCATGTAATGATCTTTTTTGTGATCTAATAACCATTCATGAAAAAGGAGTATTTTGGTGCGATGCCTCAAGAAATGAACTTTGTTCTCATCTCCTTGAAAATTTGAACCAGGCTGAGAATTTAATAGTGATTGTCTATCTATAAAAACTCAATTGATGTAATTAAATAGTGAAACACATTGGACCATCATGAAGGTGGAATTCCCACACGTATAAGGATTAGAGCTGAAATGACTGGAATAAATATGCAATACTTTATGAAAATTGTAGGTCTAGAGCGGGACAGTAAAAATACCACCCTAAATCAGAACAATCCATCTTCTTCCACCTAGTGGTTTTGATAAGCTGATACACATCTTCTGGCCAGATCTTATGAATTGGATATGATACATAAATTTGTGACTAAACCTCCCAATCCAACGCCAATGAATTTCCTACACCAAACAGGATGTGCCTATAATACATGCAGGTGGCACTGCAGTTATCCTGCCATGAATTTTGGGATGTATAAAATTGGTACTGTATTTACCATATTATGTGTTCTGGGTTATTTTAGATGAAACTGATACTACATTTATTGGCCCTGGTATTCTATTAAGGAATCCGTTTAATCTCCCAAAACAATAAATTAACTTCCTCCTATGCTAGTATCTACTGGCTTTGGCAGGTCATGCTATCATTGATATGAGGCCCTGTCTCCTGTGTCTATAGGCCACATGCCCTGCTGCCTTCTTGAGAGAGGATTATGAGACCAGGGCTGTGACAGTACAGCTAGTGTAAAATGGATGCAAACTGAGTTAGTAACATCTTTAAAGCATGCAGGAGAAAAAAAAGTTCTTGATAGTTCCATTCAAAAAATACTAAGGCAAAAAAGTGCACTTATAGTGGCACCTTCAAAACATACTTACATCTTATCATTTTAGTGGAAAACATTTATTTTTCGATTCCTGCTTAAGGATCCCCACCTAGTCACATGCTGTTATTCACTTATTCAATTAGCTGTGTTTATAGATTGCCCATTATTGAATGCACAACTGTGCTAGCCATATCAACTCACGACAGACATGCCTTTCCTCTGCCAGACACGGTGCCAAGGCTATCGACTTACACAGGCTTGGATACGTTCCAGCTGTTTAATTATAGTGTCTCATGAGCAGCTATTCCTAGTTCCATTAGTTTATAAATGGAATATGCTATTTTATATCAGTGATTAGCACTTCATTTAGACCAGCTTAACAGGCTGGCAGAACATCATCTGTTCTTGATTATACCGAGTTATCTTGTGGGTATATTTCAAATTTTATATATGTGTGTTCTAGCGTGTAAGCCTAATGCCGGAAAGGTTGGTAAAAGGCTCTGTGGAATGTTTAGATTTGCACTTACAAATTCCACAATCACTAAAAAGAAATTCACATGTTTGTCAACACAAACATGCAGGTAAACCTGTCCAGAATGTTACATGCCTAGGACACACACTTTAAAGGTCAACTAACACCAGGAAAATTAAATGTCTACATGCATCAGGCAACTCAAAATTTCTGGGAATTATTCTTAAAAACATGATATTTTATATTAAGAATACTGTTACTTTCTTTTTACAGGGGTTTCTAACCCAAGTCTTCCCAAATTTACCTATATGGCAGTTATATTGTGGAGATCTTCAATTCAACTTGAATGAGGATTCTACCATTTCTGTGAAATGTTTCATGTAACTAAATTCATAATTAATTTCATTTTCATAATTACATTTCCAGTATTCATTTCTTAGCCTTTATTATTACATTTTACAAATGCTTTGTTCTATTGTAGCCTTTAATATTAAGGCTTTAAAACAAACAAAAAAAACTATTTTTTTAAGATTTATAATACCCTAATACTGCAAAAAGCCCAAATCCAAAAATTTGTTATCTCAGATCTGTCGAGGTCCTGTATAAGTCAACGGTCCTGTATAAGTCAAATTGAAGTTATCATGGTCTTCAGTTCGTTTAGCCCGAAATTCTGAACTTTTCAGGGTTTTTAGGCAAAAACTCAAAAAAATAGATACATTTTGCTTCTTTTATGTATAAATAAGGTCAAATAGAGCATGGGATTTTGTGTTTTTTTTAATCTTTAAATTTGGAGTAAATAACCTCCGAATTGTTTTGTTATTTGGTGTATTGGTGAATAATGGTTTTAAAAAGTACACCATCTAAAGCTGCTGATGTTATATAGATGTCATGTAGTCAATTTATAAATATTTAGTTACTTTGAGGCTGTATAATTTTTCATTGTTGAAAGGTGATACCTTTATTGGCTAACTAATATAATAATAGCAAGCTTTGGAGCATTTTTTTCAGCTTGAAGAAGGAACTAAAATGTTCTGAAAGCTTGCTATGATTATATTAGTTAATAAAGATCACCTTTATACCACTTTTGTTATTTTTTATTTAAAAAGGGTTGCCCTGTAATAAATAAGGAGACATACTTGGTTTTTAGAATGCAAGATTACTGGTGGCTGAAAAACCTCTAAACCTACACAAATTTAAATTCTGATAAATAGACCTTCTGTTTGAGATGACACCTTGACTTCCATAGCAGAACTTTCTAAAAACTGCCACAGCCCTTGGTGGGATGAAGGCTGGGGATAGGTCTTGTATGCAGGCATTTGAAGTAATTGTAAGAAAGAGAGCATATTACTAGCATCTTACAATGTTAAGGTAACATTCTGCAACCCAACCAGGGTTTCAGTTTTATTGGCTGGTGGGTAAACTGATAGATATCACACAACTGATGTAAATGTAGATGACCACATTCTATTGTTTCATTCTGATCAGAACTGGAATGAAAGTCCCTCTTGCAGACAGTTTGTTTGAGCAGATGTCCAGTGTGAACAGTTCTGCTTCGATCCAACAGCTGGTATACCTGCCCAGTGCAGTTGAATCAGCCAAACTGCCCAACCAAATCTAGGCACAAAAAGCCAACTTTATGCAAACCAAGGGCAAACCTTTCTCATTGATTTAACTGAGAATTATTAGCATAGCAAACACAATTTTTGTCAACAGTAAATGAGCAACTTATAGTAGAGTGGCATGAATGATTATCATTGTGCTTATTCCCACTGACATTATTTATTGTGAAATGGGTCGTTATCATTTGATGAGTACTTTGCATCATTTCATACAACGGCGTGTAGAAAAACAGCTTTATTATGCAAGCTGTGTATGTCATTATAATTGGATAAATATTGAGCATCATCAAATGCAAGTTTTTTTCATTCTTGAATAATTGTCACCCTCCCTCATTATATAGCACTGCTGACTATCTACAATTTAACTCAGAGGTAAGTCATCCAAAACAGCACCAGTTTAATAGTATGGTACAAGGCACATAACAAAGTGTCAGCAATACAATTCATTAGTCTGATCTTCTCTTTTTATTATTTGGTTGTTTGGGCTTGCAAGTTATAGTGTCATACAAAGGGATTGGTGAGGTATCTGTTATCAAGATACCCATTATCCAGAAAAATCTGGAATATGGCAGGGCCAATTCCCATAGCGTTCTATTGCAACATATTTTACTTTATTTTGGATTGATTTGATTTTCACCTGTAATACCCACACAGTACTGTGTACCTGATGGTAGCTAAGCTAGCATATGTTTGTACTGATGGAAAAACAATCCTGTAATTCCTTTAATGTGTCCAATATGTATTTGAAAAGTGTTCTTCATTATTGAAAACCTAGGTTGCCTACCATATACCTATGATTAAGGACCAGACAAACCCGAAACACACCAGGCAATGATGCATCTGACTTTCTAAATGATTTTTGATAGTCAACAATAAAAATGTAGTTTTAAATTTACAAATTTGAAGGTGCGTCTCAATTTCTTATTAATTGGATGGATTTGTTTGGAGTCGGCACTCGTGTACAGCAAGCATACCGAAAGTGAGGAGAGTGACTTCAGACTGATGGCACGACTGGAGTGGTCGCCTGTTTGTAATCTATACTAGGTTGCCAAACATACAGCCAGTGCCAGCCAGCCAAATATCAATGATGATGTAGTCCATTGGGATACTTTGGGATAATTTTGATTGTAATGTAGATAACTAACACCTAATTCAACATAAGTAAACTGACCATTGCTACCTAGAAAACTGTGTAAGTGTGTGTGGGGAGAATAATGAATGATTGAAAGAAATTAGCAAATCTAATTTCATTATTTAACCCGTCTTCATTCTGTCATTTATAAGAATACAGGGCATGTTAGTTTTAATAAATCTGCCCTGCACATATTAACTTTGTAGACTGCAAAATGCAACCTTCTCATCCTCTTTTAAGATATTTGTCATTCATATACTTCTAGAGGAGCATGGGGCTGTCTCTCTTTATTAGCATCACTTAGAGAAGCACGTGTGCTTTTGCCCATTGCGCAATAGACAACATAGTATCAGTGCATCTCTTGCATGCAAACCCCTTAAACCCGTTTCTGTATTCACGCATTGCTGCATCTAGAAGAGTAAAGATCCAAAAACACACTTAATTTCTATATGGGTTTTAAAATCTATTAAAACAAGAGGAATTGAAACTTGTATTAGTGCATATGCATGTGAAAAAATTCTCAGAAATTCTAATTGCTTTGATACAAATCAAACTGTAGAGTTTTTTTTTTTTTAAACAGTCAAAATTTTACAGACTTGTTGAGAATGATTAGAACAATGAGATTTTTATTTGCCACCTGAAAAGTTCACACACAAGTTTTTCAGATTTAGCTTATAAATTGTTCTTGTGTTTGTAAGGAAAAACTTAAAAAAAAAATCTATATAAACGTTGCTTTTGCTTTTCTTTATTGTATCTCCAAAAAAATCTAAAATTGATTTATCGGAATCTAAAGGTACAGGTTCCAAACAGCCAGACTGTGATTTACTATATAGCTTATTAATGAGAATTAAATTACCAATCAAAAAAATAGAAAGCAACTATTTGAACAGGTTGTCATTTCTCTCTCTGCAATTGATTTAAACCATTTACTTAAGAATAAAGCTAAAACTACTGTTAAAAAAAAAAAGAAACCAAGAAAATCCTTTGGCTGATAATTTGGATCTTGAGAGAAGAAGGAAATTCCAAGGCCAACAGGACGGAATCAAGAAATGTTTGATTAAAATATTTATATTTGGTGGCATGTTTATAATAGCCTTAAATGTTATGAAGTTTAGATTAATGAAAAGTATCATGCAGTATACTGTTTCCCATTTATATCCTTTACCCTCTGTTTGGTTGATGTGAAGTGATCAGATTTGTTATTGGAGCAGTTTTAACCAGTCCTTCATGTTGACCACTGTAATAGTAATCATAGCTTTCCAATGTTAAGCAGTAATGTCAGGGATACTAGAAAATCCTTCTTGTGAGCTCTATATTGCCTGAAGTAAAGTTCACAATATAAGGTATCCTACTATATGAAGAGAGACAAGTTTCCTACCTAATTTGTTTCTGAAACATGTAAAATATCAGAGGCACCCTGAGGGAATCCAGCCATACATGCCAGTGTACCTTTACACTAGATTCCAGAATGAACAAGAGATTAAGTTTCTTTGTGTTGGTGTGAAAGCTTATTTTGGGTTACGTTGTAATGATGGTCTGGTTTCAGCACACTAGCTCAGCGCTATGCAACAAGTTGGCGCTATAGAAATACATGTTAATAATAATAATAGCTGTTGTTAAGTTTCCAGCTCCCTTCAGTTGCCATTAACCAATGGAAGGTGCTGGAAGTCGGGCAAGAGCTTGAGCGCTGCACGTTGTAGCTTAGTAGCTGGAATGTTGTGGGTTAGTTTTTCAGTAAATAAAAAGTTCTAACCATTGGTTACTACCACCTGAAAAGCAGGAACTTCTTTCATAATACTATAGGAATGTGTCAACAGAGTAAAAAACTAGAAGTATTAATGCTCCAGGAAATCCATTGTTTCTCAGGAAAGCAACTAATGGCTACATATTTTATTATGATTTTTTAATGTACCCCACTTCAGCTGAGAATAAATATTTGGAAGTAGAACCACTAGTCTGACAAAAGTAGTCCAGTACTGCTGAAGATTGTATAATGAAATAAATGGAGTTATATAAAGTGTAATAAGAAAACATACTGCCTCAAATTTTTATTTATTTTCATAGTTTTCAAGGGAAATATTACAATGGGCCACCAAATCATTTGACAAGGAAACAGCCAACAACTCATTTTGCTTTAGGAGGCTAGCTCAGTAGTTTGGTGACCATTCTTTGTTCTCTTCATACCAGTTCGAAGAGGAGATGTTCTTGCAGCCTGGAGCGGCATTCGACCCTTGGTCACAAATCCCAATTCCAAAGACACCCAGTCAATATCCCGCAATCATGTTGTTGACGTTGGTGAGAGTGGTCTTGTCACAATAGCAGGTAATTTTATGGCATATAAAGGGTTTTAAGCAAGTGGGGCATCTTTTGATTTCTTTGTAAGGGGTATTCTAATAAATCCTTTTAATGTGACCATTAATGCAAAGCCTCATTCTCACAACAAAAGATGTGGGTGGTTTGCAAATGGATAGTGTATTCATTCTGCTGTAGTAACATTAAGCAAACCAATATGAGAAATGCCAAAAAAACTTTTATTGTAACATGAAATGCACTAGTCACCATAAGAAAGTGCAGCATTTTACACCTATTGGGGTTGGGAGGCATATGTATTGGCACAGAATTCATAACTAGAATAAATTATTTGGCCAATTCTTTTTATGAATTTGGGAATGATACACTGCGAGAACCTAGCATTTAGCCAACTGTCCAATATCAGCCCAACCAGTAAAAATTATACCTGATGCCAATGTTATTGATAGGAAGAAAGAAAAAATCTTAATATTTACTAATAATATCATGAACGTTATTTTGCCTGTGTCAGCTTTTTATGAACCTGATAAAAAAAACCTATCTTTACAGGACTTTCTGTCTAAAGAGAAATTAGCTATTATTGCTAAAGCTTAATATATTTTGTTAGGTGGGAAATGGACCACTTATCGCTCAATGGCAGAAGACACGTTAGATGCAGCAATAAAAGCACACAATTTGAAAGCAGAGCCATGTAGAACTGTGGGGCTTTTCCTTGAAGGGGGGCGGGATTGGTCCCCCACCCTTTATATCCGTCTTGTTCAAGATTATGGGCTTGAAAGTGAGGTAGGTTGTTAAACATTTTTCCTACCATCTGCTATTTATTTAAAATTATATATATATATATATATATATATATATATATATATATATATAATACTTGTATGGGGCAGATTTACTAAGGGTCTAATTTCGAATTTAAAAAAGTTCGAAATTCGAGCATTGAACTTTTTTAAAGGGCATTTTCAATCGAATAAAAATTGTTTGAAACATTCCTTCGATTATCAAAAACTTATAAAAAATCTCTGTAATAGCTCTAGGAGGTCCTCCATAGGCTAAAATAGCAATTCGGCAGCTTTAAGGTGGTGAAGTGTCAAAATAGTCGAAGTAGCCAAAAATTATTTGAATTTTTTTAATTCGAATTTTCACTTCGACCCTTAGCTGTTTTTTTTTTTTCATTTTTATTTTTTATTTTATTCGGTTGTTCTCCAGTTTGAAATTTTATCTGGTTGCTGGGATCCAAATTACACAGGCGACCATGCCCTGGTTTGCATAAGAGACTGGAACATGAATAGGAAAGGGCCCGAATAGAAAGATGAGTAATAAAAAACAGTGATCCCATTTGAAAGCTGGAAAGAGTCAGAAGAAGGAGGAAAATAATTCAAAAACTATAAAAGAAAAAAATGAAGGCCTCTTGAAAATATACTTAAAATTATCCATTCTATACTAAATGATTGTAACCTAAAGGTGATCTTAGGTGAACCACCCATTTAATGTTCAAATACTTTTTACAAGATGTAAAGTATGGTGATCAAAGTACAGAAAAACCCCTTATTCAGAAAACCCCAGGTCCTAAACATTCTGAATAACAAATCCCATACCTGTATTTGAAAAAGTTTAGAAGAGTGAATCCACCCTTATGAGTTTATTTGCTGGGGATATATGTCCATCTGGATGCACTGGAGAGGGGGGGTGGATACGGCAGCCAATTGGAAGAGTTTAATAAAATGTTCATAAATATAACTTCATATCACTTCAATCTGTTTGATTGCCACATGTGTTTGAATCTATTTACATTGTTAAACAGATGAAAAGGAACAGCTAGAATAATGATATACGTATAAGGAATAAAGCGTGATTGTCTGCAGTTCCCATTTACTGATATTGGTTTCCTTTGGCTGTTAATGATGACAGTGCCAGCTCTGTGACATCTCATTCCAACTAAATATTTTTTTTTTTTTGTAAATGTGATGGCTGTAGCAAAGAGTAGTTGAAGCATCATTAGTCACAGTTACATTGATACATGCATAGTAGTGTAAGTGCTGCTCTAAGCATTTACAACACAAGTAGTTTCCACCCACACAATCAAGATTTAATACCCTCTTCAGTCTGCTTGATAAAAGCTTTGGGAAACTGACATAAGTAGCCTGCTTTTTATTTCCCCTGCTGTGCTCTGAGAAGCAGAACAAGAAGATGAGGGAAATGCTTGCTGAAAGTCTGTGTTTTGTCTGGCAGGTGGCTCAGCATCTTGCGGCTACCTACGGAGACCAGGCCTTTGAGGTGGCCAAACTGGCCAAAGTCACAGGAAAAAGATGGCCGATTGTTGGAAAGCGTCTTGTGTCAGAATTTCCATACATTGAAGCAGAGGTGGGTAAATGAAAAATTAACTTTATAACCTTTCATAATGTTTTTCACTGGGATTTTTAGTGGGCAGACTGTAGGATATACTGTAGGTTCATTTACAAATAAAAGACAGTGGCTTTTGTCCAAAAAGCACTGTAAATGGGCCTATGTTTAGGTGCCCAATTAAATTAAAATGATATCATACAATTCATACATCAGGGATACAAACTGGTGGTGCAAAGTATTTATATGGCCCACATACTTCAATGCAGCTCTACAGAGGAGTAGAACATAACTGCCAGATCTGCAGTCATTTATATTTTATTACATCAGAACTCCCAGCAGCGACGGTGTCACCAGGTAATTAACCAGTAACAACCAAAAAGTAATTTGCCTTTATTTTTCTACTCTCATAATAGTTATCAAAGGTGATTGTTTATTTGTTGCAGCATCTAGACAAACTTGCTCAGTGTTATTAAATGATCCCCAGTAAGTCAACTTTTTTTTTTTGGGATGTCTTTTGCCCTAATAAATATATAGTTCAGGTTAAGGTACAGACCACAAGCCTCAAAACTCAGAATTTATCTAATTTTTTTTATTAAAAAAAACATGACCAAACTCCCGTGCTGATTTGACTTTAATTATTAATTTGAAACGTCAATTTAATCAGACCAGGAAAAAACCCCATAAAACCGAGCGAAAACCTGAATCGGCGGTTTTTTAAAGACCTTTTTTCTGAATATATCCATTTTTTCAGGAGTTTTTGCCTGAAAATCCCAAATTTTCAGGCTACAATCAGCACAAACCAGGAACACTTTAAATTTAGATTGGTGCCTCTCCCATTGCCTTACACAGTACCTCAACAGGTCTGAGATAGCAGATTTTCTGATTCTGGCTTTTTGCAGCATTGGTGTATAATAAATCTCGAAAAATGTGATTTTCTTTTCCACAAAACAATATGAATTATTGCTCCAAATAGACACACCAGATAAATTCGAGGTTATTAAATAACCCCCAAAATGTTAATCTTAAGCAAACTGCATCCATGTCATTATGAACGTCAAGTGTAAATAGCATGGGAGTCTCTTACACTCCCTCACTTTGTGCACAATTCAGTCTATGAAATAAGATGCAGATGCAGGATTGTGACTGGATAGTTTGTACCTCTGACTCAGACAAGATCTCACCATACAATGATTCGAATAAGTATATTACAATCAATATTTAAACAAATATTTGCCCCCTGCTCTAGCAGTGTAATACAGCACTCATTTGCCATAACAGGTTAGGTATGCGCTAAGAGAATACGCCTGTACAGCAGTCGATGTCATTTCCCGACGTACTCGCCTAGCATTTCTCAATGTCCAGGCTGCCGAAGAAGCCTTACCGCGAATAGTAGATATCATGGCCAAAGAGCTTAACTGGAAGGAGCAAAGGAAAAAGGTATGGTAAAAGGTAAAGATGTGAAAAATATTTTTCTTTTCAGTAGGGATTTTTTACCAATGTCTCAGGAACCAAAAAAGATTCTCATGCTGAGTATGAGAATACCCTAGATACACTGAAATTTCATATTGCAGTAGGAAATTAAAATAAGGTGCACGATTCCTTTGTAAAGCTGGTTCCTTAAAAACTTTAGGAAACACTCTTATAATGGGATCTAGATAGTTTTCCAGAGTAGGGGAGCTAAAGCTTAATTATTTAACCTTACCTTACCATCCTAAGCATCTTATTTTTATTTAAGAAAGGCTAATTATTTTTCACTTTGATCATACGGTAATATCAGCAAGTAGTTCAAAGATCAGAAAGGTGATATAGTTCACTTTAGGTGTTCAGAACTAGAAGAAATGCCATCAGAACAGATCTGGCAGGATTATCATTGCTCGCATTAAGTGGGCCATTGCCATTCTTGCTTTAAGCATGCATTCCTAATATGACTGGGCTAGAGCTGCCAGCATGCTTAATTTACCTAATTATTTGTTGGGGTATGCTAGACCTAGCCCTGAAACCAAGTAGGTGAACCAGTACGGTTTATGTTAACAGGTAAATATATATATATATTTATAAGATATATGCTTTTATAAATTGTTTCATGGATCTCAGAGTTGGGAGTCATCTGGTTCTTTAAGCTACAACTCCTGCACTGAAGAGGGCCCCAGGTGGCATACCCCTGTTTTAAATCTGAGCAAATTGGCTGTAATTGTCATTATGGATGAAAAATCCAGCTCTATGTGCATGTGAGGAAATTCAGCCATAAGCAGGCACATATCCATGCAAATATTAATTACTTGGCTATACAGGTTTGTATTTGCGGCTGCTGCACAGCCAGTAATGCCAAAAAAGAATATAAGGATATTTGCAAAGCTATGGCACTCACTATTTTACATTTCATAAAGCAAAGTCATTTCTTTGCAGTAAATTCCCATTAAACAGAAAATTAAAGCCATGTTGCAGCAGTTAATGTTCCAGGCACTTTGGTTATTATATTCAGTCTAGAGAGGCTCCTTTGCATTTTGAATTGTTGCCACAAGGGTTTCAGCATTAATGCCAGCGCGGTTATAGCAGGGACACTGCAGGGAGGACAAGTGGATTTAACCCTCCAAGAATTTGCCCTTCCTCCTTGCAGCACTGCACTCTGTCACAATAGATATCCAAATTAAGGATCATGCATTTAGGAAAGCTTGTTGAGAAATTAGGTACGGAAATAAGAATTAAAAAAGGCCACAAGCAGAAAATAAACTACGGAGATAATAAGGATGATGAATTTCTAATAAGATTCGTTGTGTGTTATACTGTTGCGCGTATGCAGTCCTGCTATTTGTAATGCAAAATGTCACAACTGCCATACAACACACAAATAAAAAACTTCATTCGGCATCTTGCTAAGTAGGAGCTTTAAAGACACATGGAAATTCTGAACTGCTAGTAAATCCACTGATAAAGAAGGACTTTCATATTAAAGATAGTATCTGTTAGTGCCAGGTTAATTAGTATTCTCTTATTGCGCCTTCTGCCCTTTCCTGCTTTCCCAAGCCAGGAGTTTTTAGTATTTTGAAGTGGTTGCCTTGGTATAGTAAGGTTTATAAGCCTTTTTAAACTGTTAGGCTAATAGCCTGTGCATCGTTCAAGGGCTGTGTAGGGCAGAAAGGGCATTTGTCCTGAGCACCTCTAACCACAGGGCGGCCTGTGGGGGACAGTATAGAACATCTCCTAGTATGCTACCAAACTCAACTTGTGTCATTTAAAAAAATGCAGTTTTATAAAAACGCAGTTTTTGACACCGCAAAGCCTGATGATGTATGGTGTATTATCTTGCTGTTTTTTAGATAGCATAATAAATATGCCCCTTAATTTGGACTTACATTTAAACATCAATCATTTGGTGTGGTAACCAAATAAGCCACTCTTTGTCTGAATTAGCTACCAGCATTTTGGGCCAAATTGGGCTGATCCAATTGGTTTGCTTGGGGGTAAAGCATTTGGATTATAATAGGAACCTGAGAATACCCACAGCATCAACGGTAAAACCTTCCCTTATATATCTGACTGATTTTCAGCAGGCCCATACATGGATTTTTTAAAATTCAAGGTCCCTTTTGCAGTCTAGCTTTGGGTCAAGCCTGATTTAGCTCATATATTTGCAGATACAGAAAAACATTGGTTTAGCAACCATGCATCAATATTTTCAAGAATATCTAAGAAAACAAATATGGTTTGCAGCCCAAATCCAACCCTTAAATGACCTTTACATTGGGCTTTCAGATGAATTTAAAAGAGCAAATTGGCACTTTACTTAAACGGGTGGTTCACCTTCAAGTTAACTTTAATATATTTTAGAAGGGCCAATTCTAAGAAAGTTTTCAATTGGTCTTCATTATTTATTTTTC
>CM044447.1:66945579-66962361 GCA_024363595.1 Xenopus borealis
AGAATATCACTCTCTACATTATACTAAAAGTTAACTCAAAGGTGAACGACCCCTTTAAACGGTACTGCTCAAAGCATCCCAAGAGGGTGCTGCCCTACAATATCAACCTACAACCACTGCTATACGGAGTCACAATTTACAACAGTTTGGATTTTCTAAAAGTCAGATATTTCTAGTCCTTATTAAAACAAACTCATTGTTTTCAGATCCAAAATGGTTTTGGTAAAGTTTTGCTTGTAGGGAAGATTTTTCCATAAGGCCAATAACTTTTATGTAGACCAATATGTTAAACAACTGGTAGCCAGTAAATCATTCAAACTACTTACCGACCAATCATAATAGATAGCTTTGTGTGTGTGCTGGCAACCATGTCATAGACCCCCTGGTGGCCCCCATGTTTTCATTGTATCTTCCTTCCCATTAATACTTTAACCCCTTTCAAATGTTTCTTAAAATGCTCAGGGGATCAAATTAGTGACTGTTGGCCTTGTGTAATCAATATCCCTCGTGCTAAACAGATGGCATAAACATTTGGAATACACTTGCTAGCACCTCATTTTATTGGCTGATGCATTGGGTGCTAGACTTCTGTTAGAGGATCAGCAGCAATAAATGCAAACACCTATTGATGGTCAAATAGATTAAGAAAATAGGAAATACACCAGCCTGGGGGCATGTCAATCTTTTATACTTGTATTATCACTAGTTTTTTTTATTAAATGTAAGGGCACATTACAGAATGCTCACATTAACTGCAAATGCAACATGGCAGTCCATGAGTTAACTGATTTCATGTTTCCCAGTGGATCTGTGGCTACAGAAATTGTGATCAGCAGTAAACATGCATCTACCAGTATGATTAAATGTAATTGTCAGAATTATATTTACATAAAAATCTTATTGAATCTATAAATTATTTTGTTTGTCATTTTTACTTTTTTCGTGTAGAAAATTTTGCTTTTTTGAGTTTTTACCAGGTCAGGAGCAGAAAAGACATTTCATAACAATGGAAGACTGTCAAATTTTGAATTTCGAAATTTAGATTTTTTTTTTATTCTTTTTTATACTTGAAATCCTAAACCTGCAATTTATTATTATTGATTTCCAGGAAGAATTGGAAACAGCAAAGAAATTTCTGTACTATGAAATGGGATACAAATCTCGTTCTGAACAGCTAACTGACCGATCTGAAATTAATCTGTCACCTTCTGATGTAGACAGGTAAATGTGTCTTATTGTTCTCGACCAAAAGTGCTGGATGTATAAACAGGTTGTCAGTGGGAGATGTTATACTAATTGTTATTCTGACATGGAAGACCAGCTATTGTGTTGCACTGATTAATGTTCGTCAATCATTTCATCCAAATTTTTATTTTTAGAGGACGCTGAAATACAGGCTGTGTGGAAAATAGACATAATTAAATTTAAATAGTATCATAATCCTAATTAATAGGGGAGGAGGGTCCCAAGTTGTTTTGATAGGCCAGGATACTTTCTACTTTACTTGCAAAAATGAAGTACCTCAGGCATGGCACAATTTAATGTTCTGCATAAAAGTTTGGTATGCTTGATGCAAACTGCAGAAACAGCCGAAAATGGGAATTAGGAAAATAGTGCAGTATGAAGGAATGGCCAAGCATCTTACATATGTATGATGAGATGGTCAGTAGACTGTTCTCAGATAAGGTCCTGACTCTGCACTAAAGATATCTGTACAGGTATGGGATCTGTTATTCGGAAACCCGGATTTTATACAACTAATAAAAATGATAAAAAATTATTTCTTTTTTCTCTGTAATATTGAAACAGTACCTTGTACTTGATCCAAACTAAGATATAATTCATTCTTATTGGAGGCAAAACCAGACTATTGGTATATTTAATGCTTAAATTGTTTTCTAGTAGAGTTAAGATATGAATATCCAAATTACAGAAATATCTAGAAAACACCAGGTCCTGAGAATTTTATATAACAGGTCCCATACCTGTACTTTGTTTGCTCTGTGGGTACATTGGGTGCTTCCTAAACATGCTTTGTGTTCTAGGTATAGGAAGAGATTTCATAAGTTTGATAAAGACAAGAAGGGATTTATCACCATACTGGATGTTCAGCGTGTTCTAGAGGTAAACTTTTTCTTCATCATATTTATTTAGCTTTCATAAAATTCAAGGCAAAAACAGGGATATCCTATAATAAAGTTTATTATAAGCTGTGTCATTAAATAGTATCCAGACTTTAAAGGAACAATACAATGTTTTAACATAATTGCATTTTTGCATAATTGTACTTTTGCACTGCACTGGTAAAACTTGCGTGTTTGCTTCAGATCACTAATATTATGTATATAAGTAAGCTGTTGTAAATAGCAGATCACAGATAAGCTGTGTTAAATTACATTATATTCTTAAGAGCTTATGTGATATCTGCTATGTAAGGTAAGCCTTTTCTCCTAATAGTAGTGCAGGGAAACATAACATTATATTTGAATTCTTTAAACACTATGGGGCAGATGTACAAAATTCACCTGAATAATTCAAAGTTCGATCGAATTCCGATCGTACGATTTTATCGGACATTCGAATATGCTAATTTGGCCACTTCGATCATCAAAATTCGAGTGTATCTAATAGATCGAATATTCGATAATTCGACCATTCGATGACCAAAGTACTTTAACTTAAAAATTTTATTCGACTGCCTACTTCGCCAGATTGAACCTACCGAATTGTAATAGAAGCCTATGGGAATCCCCCCATAGGCTTTTTTTTCTATCACCTGCTCGAATACCATTCGTAAAATCGAACGCCTCGATCATACAAATTGTTCGAAGGATCGAAGGAAATTTCACGATTTTTTCGTGAAATCGAACGATCGATATTCAATAGCCTGAAACTATTCGATAAGCATTCGATAGTCGAATTACTATCGAATTCGAGTACTAAAAGCCCTTGAATAAGTGAATATTGATAAATTTGCCCCTATGATTTCTTTTTTTGATGTTACTGATTCTTTAACCCCCACACTGGGTCTTTGTCAGGAGTAACAAGATAACATGCAGGCAACCAGAATAGTATGTAAGTACTAAATTTTGCCACATAGCAAGCGTGTTGAATAATGCTGTAATGGCTGTTGATTCAGCATGACGTTACAACCATATGTCCTAGGTGGCTGTGTCTGGCATAGCTTGCAGTTAGCAATACGCAAGTATCTACATAGCAGGCACAGGCACAAGTAGTGGATATGAGTGTAGACACCCTAAGAAACACCCAAGTAAATCTTTAGTTGCAATTTTATGTATTTGAAAGTAACCGGTTTATATTTGCTACACGTATTTGTAAATGCTGCTTAGGAGTACCATATTTTTCAATTTTGGTATACATGATAGCTGCTTTGATTTCAGTGACACCTCTCTTTTCATAGCAGAAATCTTAATCTTTTTTTTATTTCTAGCTGTTAATGAAGTAGAACTGTGGCTCTCATGGCATTGTGAGATTTTTAGTTCAGCTGCAGCTTGTTTCCAGCAGTTTCCCTTCTCACTAATCTATGAATTTTCCAATAGAATTCTCCTGAAACTCTATAATCAATATTCCCTTTGAATTAATGCAGTGTCTACAGTTAACTCAGTGAGGAACCTCTCCAAGCCACAGTATGGAAGAGTCACTAATTACATATGCCAATAATTAAATACACTTGTCTGTAGGTGCAGGCTCATTTTAACAACATATAACCTCTTGGTCTTTGTTGTAACAGAATATTAACGTTCAGATGGACGCCAACAATCTTCATGAGATCCTGAATGAAGTTGATCTCAATAAGAATGGGCAAGTGGAGCTCAATGAGTTCTTGCAGGTCAGTGCTTTTCCTTATGGAGTAAATTAGACATCATGCTCTAATCACAAAGAGAGATTATATCTTATTTACAGGTAGATTCCCAATTCTTTTAACAAAAACCTCAAGTGCAATATACATAGACTTCAATAAATCTATGCCCTCCAATGGCCTTTGGCTCTGCTGAGCAATACATTGCAAAGTGCCATCTGCCATCTCAACTTGGCTCGATATTGTGGGTTACTAGCCATACAATGATACTGTAGCTTTTTTTTTTTTCATTTTCACACTGAATTTGTATAATGATTTGATTGTATAATTAATTGTATATTCCTCTGTTTCCCCTAGCTTCTGTAAGTGCAGTTGGGCTACTTCTTTGTGGTCATTAAATAGCATGTGAAAGAAGCTGAAAATGCTATGGAGGACCCCTAGTGGGGTCTGTAGACTGTAGTTGCTGAACACTTCAGGAAGCATCTGCTCAATAGTAAGGACTGATTACAGTTAGTGGTTTGGGTTAGTGTTGTACATGGGGCATCATGAACAATAGACTATGGGACATATTTACTAATGCATGAATCTAAAAATCAACCAATGTTTTCCTGTCCTATTTACTTGCTGGTGTAAATTCTCAGGGAAAATTCAGCAGTGTATATTCCCATAATACTGTAGCTGAATATTTACACCATATAGTAGTTTGCCAGTCTGAAGCCAGCAAAATTACTCTTGTTGCATATTTGTTCTCATGCTCTTGATGAATTGGCAAATATTCAAAGTTTTCAAAAACTTGACGTACTTACCTTTCAGTAAAATTGATTTTTAACATTTGTCCTCTGTTGAACATGCCCCAATATCCAAAGTACAAATACAGTAACAATAAAAAAATATTTTAATCATTTTTTAGATTTGAGCAGAACCAGTCAAAAACATGAAAAAAATGTTTTAGTTTTATTTAATTTGTACTTCATAATTATATGTTTAGTATTGATTTTTTTTACTTTCTCATTTTTACAACATAATCAGTTTTTTTCACTTTCCACTTCCTCCGCCCATGCAGTTTCATTTTTGTAAAGTCTCCCTTAGTTGGGCAGGTATTTCAGATATCTGCCAACTCTTTCTTGAGCAGTGGCAATGATGAATGCCGAACATGAGATAAATTAATGCTAGGGATTTTGGTCAATGTCAGCCCTTTCTTCACTGTGTCAAGTTAAACAAACAAGATCAAGGGAGAGGGAATGGTAATTGTCTCTCTCGAGATGAGCACCAGATAGCAGCATTGTTGAATCTAAATGCAGAATTTTTTTCCTCCGTTGTGTCCAGAATCACAAAAAGGAATAATTATTTCTTAATACATTTATCATCTGTTCAATCAGATTAAATGCATATTCTATTAAACACTGACAACAATGAATTGTTCCTTAGAAATTATCCTGGAAACATTTTTAGTCCCTATTTGACAGCAAGGTGATATAGCCATTTGGCTCTATATAGAATTGCTTTCATATCTTCTGGGAAAACGTAACTGTCATTCTAAGCCCAGTGTGGATATTGTAATAGTGAAGAAGATAAAGTAGACAATAATTTATTTTTATTGTGTTTTTTTAGACCATAGGGTCCCAGGCTTGAACTGGGAAATTCTGATAGGGAATGGAAATGGGGGAGATTTTCAAGTAAATGCTTAATAAAGACCCTTTTTAGTTTTTCCAGCTAGAAACCTTAGCTAAAAATGCAGAGGGTGTCCAGGCTGAACTTCCATGATTTAATTGGCACATACATTTATATACTCTTAGCATTATGCTTTAAATTTTGTCAGCTTAATTAGTTCATATATACAAACCCTTACTTAACCTACTGGTTTGGAAACAAATTGTATTCAAGCTCTAGCCTTACCCCACCAAATATTAACAGCTCTCATCACCCAAATAAAGTAAAGGTGGCCATACACGGGCAGATAAAGCTGCCGATGTGTACTTAATGGATTACTTAGGGAAAATGCTTTCTTGATGGTAACATTCTAAAAGCACACACAGTAAAACAGTACTGCTTACTTACAGTATCAGGATATGATAATAGCAATTTATAGGCATTATCCCTTAAAATACATAATATAATTTAATTTGTTCATGAGTGCTATAGTTTAATTGGTATCATGTATGTCTTAATAGTTTTCCATTAGTACTTTTTGCGTGCCTCTGAACCTTTATGTGTTGGCCTCACAGATCAAGAATATTTATAACTCTCAGGGTCAGTCACCCCATTTAAAAGCGGTGAGGAGGCAGACAAAGAAGGCAATTTAAAAGCTGTTAAGGATAAGACATTCTATAACAAACAGGTGAATAACACATTTAAGACAATCTGAAGGGGGTTAGAATCTGGGAAGCTAGGCAGCAGTGGTAAGGATAGGTTGCAGGTGTATAGGCTGGGTAGGACATAAAAAATGTTTCTTAAAGGGATGGGAAAGGAAAGAGATGGCTCTTTGCAATATTGTCCAGATATAGAGGAGCAGGCTTTGATCAAAGGATTAATGTGCATGCCACCAGTGCAACTTGTTAAAGTGGGGCCATGTTTTTGTGGACCAATCCGAATTAGTGTGTGGGTCTGATATTCAAGTGTTCATTGTCAGGA
This sequence comes from Xenopus borealis, assembly GCA_024363595.1. Lineage (NCBI taxonomy): Eukaryota > Metazoa > Chordata > Amphibia > Anura > Pipidae > Xenopus > Xenopus borealis. Next base: position 66,952,031 of record CM044447.1, read on the forward strand.
TCAGCTGGGACTCAAATTCTGGTTTACTCTGTCCAGGACTTTTGCAGCTACTGTGTGAGCCACTGGAGGCTCTTGGGGCTGGTACTGACCTTGTCATTGTTCTTCCTGAATCTGTCTGTTTCCTGTATGTCTCCTCCCTGTTCTCCACCCACCTCGTTTCCCTCATGAGTTCCCTATTCCCCATCTTCTGCTCAGGCCTGATTCATTGAATGTATTTTGTTTTTCCTGGATGACCTGCCTACCTTTATTCCTGAACCTTGATTCCTGTGTGAGCACCTCGAAGTTCCCATGTTCCGCAATTTCTCGTGTGGATTCCCTAATACTGACCTTGGCCTGTCCCCGACTATCGCTTTGCCTGTTCCAGCCTTTGTTTTATGTTACTGGTTGCCATTAAACCTTCAACCTTTCATGTCTGTGCCTCTAGTTATCTATGGGTATACCCCTAGACTCCCCGCGGAGTGGCTAACTGCAGTTACATCGGTTAAATTCAATAAGGGGCAGCACAATATATGTGCTTATCATTCATGTGTATACAAATGGCTTTCAAAATTAAGGGATAAAGCTTTCTAAAAAGAGAAGACCAGAGCCCAGAGGCCCAACATGACAAGAGAAAGGTTTTGGTAGCATAAGAAGTGTCAGTTAGAAAGGAAAGGTGATCAGGATGCAGCTTGATTTTAGGTACCAGTGGAATGAAGAAATTGCAGTAAAAGAGAATGGCCAACAGTACCAGTATACAGTATATTATACATATTATACAACATTGTGCGATTAGGCTAATCAGGTTATTAACAGATACCTACAATAACATAATAATGAGACCCAGTCTAAAAGGTTTACACTCTTGTAGATTAATGATTAATGATATTGAAGAAAAGTTCTCCAAAAAACTCAAAGTGCCATAATACATCTTCTCTTGTACTTGGCTGGACATGAGCTTTAAGCACTAGGCACCAAGGAGCTCTTTAATCAGCTCTTCCATTATTACTTAAGAGAGACAGTGATGGATCAAAAAGTAGCTTCATTTATTCAGTCTGTCAAGCTCTGAAGGCCTCAAGTCACATCTGAAGTTGCACCCTGGAAGCAAGCTTAAAGCTGTTATACTGAACTCTGAAGCAGGCAAGCCTGGTCTGATTCTAATGTCAACTCCTTCTTCCTCTCTGTGCCTTTGGTAAAAAAAACTAGACACTGACTAAAAGTAGTTACCGTAGTGCATTACCGTAGAGAATAGCTGCACCTAAAAATAAACAGATTAACTGATTTTACTTTACTTCCAATGATTGTTATTTTTTTACAGTATGTCTGTTAACTGGACTTGTTAAAGGGGACATTTTATGTGAAAAACAAGAACGGGCCAGTGTATTATATTCTGTAAAACATGTGAAAGGGATACTGTCATGGGAATTTTTTTTTTTCAAAATGCATCAGTTAATAGTGCTGTTCCAGAAGAATTCTGCATTGAAATTCATTTCTCAAAAGAGAATTTCATTTTTAAATCTGACATGGGGCTAGACATATTGTCAATTTCCAAGCTGCCCCAAGTCATTTGACTTGTGCTCTGATAAACTTCAATCACTCTTTACTGCTGTACTGCAAGTTGGAGGGATATTACCCCCTCCCTTTCCCACATCCAGCAGCCTAACAACAGAACAATGGGAAGGTAACCAGATAACAGCTCCCTAACACAAGATAACAGCTGCCTGGTAGATCTAAGAACAACACTCAATAGTAAAAACCCATATCCCACTGCGTACTATTCAGTTACATTGAGAAGGAAAAACAACAGCCTGCCAGAAAGCAGTTTCCTCCTCAAGTGCTGGCACAAGTCACATGACCGGGGCAGCTGGGAAATTGACAAAATGTCTAGCCCCATGTCAGATTTCAAAATTGAATATAAAAAATCTGTTTGCTCTTTTGAGAAATGGATTTCAGTGCAGAAGTCTACTGGAGCAGCACTATTAACTGATGTGTTTTGAAAAAAATATTTTTCCCATAACAGAATCCCTTTAAAAAAATGTAATATTTTGGGTTAATTTATTGAACATTTGTGCAAAACCCCTACTAGTCCCACCCACTTTCTGCAGCCTCCTTTCCCAGGCTGTGGGAAGGGCACCTACAGCACTCAGAAAACGGCACTGTAGAATAGGAACCAATCAGCATCTATGCTGATCTGATGGGAAACTGAATCCTGTATTTGCTTGTTTAACTGCAGGGCTCCTACTATTATTTCCACAGGGACTTTTAGGACACATTTGAAACACAGTTAGGGACCTCACAGATCCATAGGGACCTCCAATAAAGGAGCAATTTTTAAAGATGTTAATTTTTAGCCCAAAGTGAAAGCAGCTCCATATATTATTCTTTATTGTCTACAAGTTTAGGATGGGTTTTTAGTTATACTATATGTCCTTTATATATTCTTTAAGGACCCAAAATCCTACTGATGTAATAAGTGTGCTTCAGATATGATCAGTGACCACTTTGAGAGAAAAATGGAATCTGAACCACAAACTGTGACAGAGTATCTGGGTTTGAGAGAAATGAAAGCACCTAGCAATGTAATTGCAGCTCCCTATGGCTGTGGAAAACTGACTATTTCAGAATACATAGATGCTGGTTTGTTATGGGTTTGGAAAAGAATTAAGGGAATTATGTTTCAGTTTTAGACAAATTATGGGTTTTACATTTATTATGTTGGGGGGTTGGACAATTCTTATCTAAAGACCAAATACTGACAGAAAATCTTTTGTTTCATACCTATTTAGCTAGTATTTACCTACTGTAACTGCTGAACTTGCAGATTTGGCAGTATATTTCCACTGCTGAATTTCTTAAAGCCAAAAAAACATATATTTATTAGGGTTACAAGAAAATTACACAAGGAAACAAGATTTTCAATATACAAGGACAGATACAAGTTGAGCATTGGCTATTATTCTCTCCATAATATTTTGCAGCTACAGTATTAGTTATTTCATTTTACTTTTAGTAATATGGAACTTTCTTCATCCTATAGGGCACTTCCTATTTACTAGTGATCTTTGTGGAGCTTCCCATTGGATTTTGTGGTTCCCAGAATTTCTAGCAGTGTGCTTTCTTAGCACTTGAAAAGTGTCAATTACAACAAACACAGCAAACAGATTTAGTAGTACTATACATGTAAACATTTTCCTATGTAATTTATATTTTTGTCCTTTTCAAAAAAAGCTAAAATTTTTTGTTTTATTGTTATTGAATAAAGCTTATGAGTGCAATTCAGAAAGGCTTCGTGTCAAGCAGCCGCCTGGCAATACTCATGAAGAGTGCAGAAGAGAATATGGATCAAAGAGAACCTATTCCTGTGCATCGCAGCGGTGGTGGAGTGTGAGTCTTATGGGATTTGGAAGCTCGTTGCTGCTTCTGTATGCTGGAGAACATTCCAAAGCTGCTTTTTGCTGTGCACACATGCAAATTTGGCACCCAGTGTGACATTACAAATATTTATATTTTTAAGTTTTTTTTTTCATGTAAACATTTATACTCTGAGGTCTTTTGGTGTTTTCTATATACAGTAACTAAATCAGGTAACAGTAACCATTTTAGGTTTATTTGGAATATTTTATGAATGCAGTTCCTTAATGTTAAGGAATATTTAAAGCTCAGTGGGGAAAAGCTATTATTTTAACACTTAAAACTTTCGACATGTTTGCCTTTGGCTGATACTGAGAGGTTTCAGTAAGAAACATTGTTACTTGATTCATAGCTTGCTCACTTGGGCTAAGACCTACAAAGATAATGTAGGACAGGTTAAGGCCACTATGCAGGTTTTCTGAATTTTTATGGGGAATATTTCATGCTGTAGCTGCTACAAAGTATATTATATACATAATATATTCATGTTGTAGCTGCTACAAAGTATATTATATACATTTTTAATGACAAATATGATTTTGCTCTAATCTCCCCAAATAACCATGTGTTATTTATACAACCAGTTCCATGAATCCTACCCCAAAATTTGTATCATAACCATTTCAGCATCAGTAAAGCCAATTTACTGAAATTAGAATTTTTTGTGTTTTTTGAATTACCTCAAATTTGGTTATTTCTTATCACAGCATGTTTATGGAAACCCCCATTGCGTTAAGCTGAGCAAAAAAACGCAATCACACTAAATATCACATTCTTTGAATTATTTTTTAAATTGCTTAAATATGGAAAATATACCTCTCATTGACTTATAAAAAAGCTTACCAACTTTTAGCTGCCAAATTTTTTTAATTTGAGTATTCCAGATTTTTTTTTAGCTGGTAAATCTCAAAAATACCAAATTTGGAAAACTAAAATTCAGAAAAATTTTAACTTAATTGTTTTTCACCAGAGAACTCAAATTGAACCAAGAATTTTATTAAATCATCCTCTTAGGCCTTGTATTAGCAAAACCAATAAAGCTATGTATTTTGGGGTAGAAATTACCAGTGCCTTTATTAACATTGGTGATCATTGCTAATTTCTAAAAATGTGGTGCCATGTTCACATTTTACTTACAAAAATTAAAGTTCCAATTCATCACAGTTCATTGGGTCCTACAGGATTCCCAAGTTTCGAGACTTTGGTAGAATTGATCCAACTGGCCACTTGATTTTAATAAATATGGATCAAAATCAATGGTCTATCTAAGCCTTTGGGTTTTGTTATCCTAGTGTCGCCAAAAGAACTTGTTGAATCCATAGAAGGTTATTGGAAATTATAAAAAAAAAATTTTTTGACATTGAACACTACATGTCTTAAGTTATCTGATACCAGTAATTACCCCCAGGTTAGCTTAGCAAATTGGTGGACTTATCCACTCTTGTTAGTACATACACTGGAAATATAAGCACCTGAATACACTATTACATGGCCAAAAGTCAGAAATGCTGTTTCTACATGATGTTTTTAACTACAGATCAGACTTCTGGTTAGAACAAAGCTCTGATTTATGCTTTTACATTATATACCTACATAGATTTATCTAGGAAAGATTTATAAGCTACAACTCAAAAGCCCCACAAAATGGTACAATTTGCATTTGGATGTCCATATTATACTATATTGGGAATCTATAATGACATTATATTTGTGAATCCCCACGACCTAATATCCTGGAGATGGTATGCTTCATGCCTGATGGAGCACTTACTCATAGGGGCAAATTCACTAAAGCGCGAAGCATCTAACGCTAGTCAGTGTGACGTCATTTCGCAACTTCGCAACGGACTCTGGTGAATTTTCGCTAGCGAAGTAGATAGACTTGCGCAACTTCGCAAGTTGGCGAAGTTTCGATGAATCATCGTAAATTCGAAAAGATGAGCATTTTCCTCTCCGTTAGCGCTTTCGCTAGACGTTACTTCGCCTGATCAGAGCAGGCGAAGTCCCAAAAAAACGCCGGCGTATTTTAGCATAGATAGTCTGAAAAAGATCTATAATTTTTTGGGGGGGGTTACCCTTCTTCCCCCCTACATTTCCTATCTTATGGCAACACAACTTTACAGGGGGCACATGTAGGGCAATAGGAATAAAGTTCCCGCCGTATGCAAGTTAGGCTTCGCTAGCGTAACAGCGCTCTGCCTAGCGAAGTAACACTAGCACAACTACGCTACCGTTCGCTGACCTGAGCGTAAATTCGGACTTTAGTGAATTTGCGTAGTGCTGGTGAAAATTCACCTGATGAAGTGCGGCGAACACTAGCGAAGCCAACGCTAGCGAATTTGCGCATCTTAGTGAATTTGCCCCATAGACTAGTTCGTTAGGCTATTTTTCATGTCCTAATAAAATATATCAAACTTTTTACAACTACTGCTTAATTTTTTTATCAGGCTCACATACATTTCTCTTAATTTAGCTGGCAGCCAATATCTACACTGATATGGGCACCTTATGTTATAATCAGGCACCTTCAGTGATATTAGGCCATGTTAGTTGCAATCACAAAGCTACAATCATCAGAGAGAGCCAGTAACATCATATTGAAGCTGTGAGAAGCAAGGACAGGAATATCTTTATATATCGCTTGCTGAAGTATTTCTTTCTATAAAAAGTTTTTTGTCTTTTTATATTTCTGGGGGGCTACTAGTATTAAGTAAAAATGATAAGTACGCACAAAACCCAGACGTTATTTTTTCAAATCAGAGCTTTTGAAGCCTCTTAATTTTTCAAACTCGTCTCTGAGCTTAAATACCTCTAAAAAGGTTGCCTTTTGTGAGCAGGTGTACTCACATCTGTGTGCCAAATGCCATGTATCAGATCATTTGTGCAAGCTCTGCTTCCGTACAGCATGATGAATGCGAATGCCCCTGTGGTTCCTTGTCACGTGCAGTTGTTTTGTGCTTCTTTTGCTGTTGAGATAATCCGTTATTTGGGGGACAGAATGGCAATGTTATGTTTTCCACTGAAATGGAACTGCTGACATCTTCGAGACAAATATTTCTCCATGTAGTATAAGATCATGGTATATTATACTAAATTAAAGTGCTGTACTTTACAAAAAGTAGTGTGTGCAGTATATATATGATCTTGTTGCTCTAAACTATACTTGCAGCAAGTAACTGCTAATTTTTGACACTTGAGCAGTTCGAATTGAAGAATAATCATTATATGGTCTGGTTTGGATTCAATTAGCCAATGGAACCTAGTGATAAATCAAGTGTTTTATCTGTAATCAGTCTAGAAGGCCATTGAACTGTTATGGCTCTCAAGCCGTCAGCCATATTTTCTCTTGTTATTTTGCATTCAGGAGCACCAAGTTGGCCATTAGGCTTTCTCTACTAAAAATCCATTATACACACAAACAGGCCAAATTAACTTGTATGCTTCTCACTCCAATATTGTAAATACCCACCAATGTGTTTGATTATTCTCTTTTGTCTTGATTCATTGATGCACTGATTTCTTTTCTGTAGCCATGTAGCCATGCACTGCTATCTGAAGTAAATGTACGCTCTGATGTTATTGGCTGCATGAACTGTATGTACTTTTGAATTTTCAATGAACTGTTTTGTACTGTTCTTAGTGAGTGAAATGTGGGACTTTTACATGACGAATGACAACTCCCAGTGATTTTTCTACACCAGGGTCCATAATGCATGCAATCCAGCACAAACTGCCTTTTGAGTCAGTAGCAGGTAACACCGGATTATTCATTCTCTTTTTCCAAGAATGGACCTTAGTGAATAGTCTTGGTGTAATAAATTTTAAAACTGCACAATTGGTGTTTTTATTGCCATAATTTATTGCATTTTCATATGAAAATTAATTGTATGAATGTATACATGTTTGAGATGCTCTATTTATGTGCCTTTTTTTTAAATTGACTATGCATGAATCAATAAAGGTATTGAAACACTGATTCGCTGATACTTTCCTATTACAAGCAGTCCAGAATGTAACTCCAGTTTTTTCACAATGGAAAAAGTAGAATGGATGTTAATATTTATATATCATTTAAAGAGTGTGTAGCTTGAAATTATTTTAAAAGCAAGGTAGATATATAGATGATAACTGAAGACAATATTTCTATGTACTACGTAATTCTGGTCAACCAAAAGTTTTAATACATATACTATTAGTTTCATTTTCATTCATTAAGCACAAAAACAAAGCAGATTTAATTGAAGAATCTGAACCCCGCACCACTTTATCCCATAAACGGGATGGTGCACTGTGTGTTCTTCTTTATAAACTTAAAATGAAACACTGCAAATCAAATTAATTTAAACTGGTGGTTCACCTTTAGATCAACTTTTAATATGTTATAGAATAGCTAATTATAAGCATATTTTGAATTGGCCTTTATTTTTTATTTTTTTTTATAGTTTTCTTTTCAGCTTTTAAATGGCTGACCCCATCTAAAAAGCTCCCCTAACAGCACTCCTTGCTGGCCCTTGCTCATCCTTGTAACAGGGAAGCATCTCCTAAAGCTTCTCTGGCAGCTTAGTGATAGAACTGCTAATATCTCTTATATAATAAATTGCAAAAGTACTCACTCTGAACTTTCATTTGTTTTGTGGTGTTCATTTCCCTTTTTTATTGTCTGCAGAATATTTTTATAAATATCCTAGTCTTGAAATACATTATTTCATGCAAGAATCAGGTCCATAAACTGCATATAAACCTTTATCTGAAAATAACTGTTTGTACAGGACATAAGTTATTTGCATAATTCAATGCCAACAGTAGTTTAGAGATGATACTATAACTTTGTATTTGTTCTGTGAATTTCTAAAGGTAAGTTCCATATATATATATTTTTGTGATTACTGTAAATGTATACATTTCATTAGCATACTGTTATAAACCAGGAAAAAAACATATCATAAATGCAGTTGATGACACTACTTTACCAATGAAATTCAGAAAAGCCTATTGCTATAGACAGGGGTTTTATGAGACAGCAGTGCTACTGCAGTTTGTATTCATATATTCTGCCTCTTTACAACCTGAAATTTGAGTTTCTGTCTTGATGCTGGGTCAGAAATGGAACCAGAATGCAGTGTAGTTCTGAAGCTTGATTATCAGGACAGTTTCTAACTTCCAACATCCAAATCACTGCCTGGTTGGTAGACTAGGACCTTTGCAAAATAGCAGTATAGGAAGTAATGTAATAAAAGGTAAAAAGTTAACAAGTGGTCTAGTCACCCACTTCATTCAATCAATGATTGATGGTCACCTGTTTATATGGGTTTCTAGGTCTTGGCAAACCATTCACATTTTCTTATATTACTTGGTAAATTCCCAAAGTGGAGAACTGTGGGACAAAATATTAATAACGCAAAGAATTAATAATATGCAACTTCATATTGGATTAAAATACCCCTGTCAGCATCATACTAGTAGCAATGGTGCAAACTCCTTTAAGGGTAGAATACTGTTTTGTATCAGAAATTCTGCAGAAAATTGCATTTTAATTTACAGAGATAAGTTTGTAATGAAATAACAGTTGCAAGTTAAAATAATAAAGCCAATATAATGAACAAATACATTTATGTGTTGGTCTTGTCTTGCTTGAGGTAAGAGATGGAAAAAAAAACATGGATAAGAACACATTGAAGACAGAGGTTGTAGCAGAGATAAGCAAGGAGATTCATAGACATGTTTTATCAGAATAAAGTTATTGCTAAAATACAAAACTATTTTTGAAATTGCCTATATTGGAAGTGCACTAGCACTTGACTGTTGCGGACCATAGTAGTACTACAACTAACATAAGAAGAAAAAAGTAAGTAGGACAAAAAGAAATATGGTAGGATGGGAGCTTAGAAGAGCATGATCTGATAGAAGAGCATGGTTAAGACTGAATTAAAGACAGCAGACAGATCCAAGCTATGTGCCAACCTGCACAAACATAATTACTCTTAGTTTGAAAATCTTCAAGTGAAATTTAGACTTGTAAGACTCCAGCAGAGATGAGGAGCAGGGGAAGCAAGTAAGGTTAGATGTTTAAGAATCATGGATCAAATTGCTGGGGATTTCTTGAAATCAGAATTCAACAAATTATTTATTCATATAATATTTATTTTTTGTTAATGCTTATTAAAGTTAGTCAGTGTTCCAAAAGCATGATGCCCTAAGACACTTTGCCCTTCTTAGAGTCAGATTGTAAAATTATAAACCTAATAAAATTGGAATATGAGTTTATAGTCTAAATTTTAAATATATCCTTATTTACTTCTAATACAGTTATAAAATATGCCAGTAGTCCTTCAACCTCAGGAACAAGTAATCTAAATATACACCTAATAAAACGTGCTTAAGAAGATAAGCTAGGGACACTTAATAAGGCCCCATTATGCATTGGTGAGATTTGAATTTTAATAAACCAAGATAAAATAGGAAATACATACAAAATGTATTTAGAGACAAAATATTTAATGCATGAGATGCAGACTATCGGGTATATAGGTTTAACTTTAAGGGTCCAGGTGCAATTCAGGGATAAAAGAAGGAGATTAAAGAGGTTGTTTACCTTTTGATTAATGAAAAGGAAAGCTTTTTGAAGGATTAATAAAGGATAGGATACTGGACTTCATAGCAAATAACAATACTATAAGTTTGTGCCAGCATGGTTTTATGCGTAATAGATCTTGCCAGAATAACTTAAGTTCTTTTCATGAGAAGATATGCAGGGACCTCGATTCTGGGATGGCTGTGGATGTGATTTACTTAGACTTCACTAAAGCATTTTATACAGTGCCACACAGAAGGTTACTGGTTAAATTAAGGAATGTTGGACTGGAACACAGTCTTTGCAACTGGATAGAGAACTGGCTAAAAGATAGACTACAAAGAGTGGTGGTAAATGTAACATTGTCTATTTG
>CM044447.1:66967861-66970361 GCA_024363595.1 Xenopus borealis
TTTTTTGTATATAGGCCAACATTCGTTTCGAATTGAAAAATTTCGAATCAATTTAAACATTTGACCATTTGAAAATCGAGGTACTGTCTCTTTAAAAAATTTCATTCTACACTTCGCCACCTTAAACCTGATAAATTGCTATTTTAGCCTATGGGGACCTTCTTGAACCTTTAAGAAGTGTTTTTTGAAAATCCAATTTTTTGGCCAAAATTTTTCGTATTGTTCAAATCGAATGATGCATTCAAACTAATAGAATGATTTTTATTTGATCGAAAATGGACCTATTCGTCCATATTCGATCATAAAAACACTTTTTGACTTCGAAATTCGACCATTCGTAAATCTGCCCCCAAAAGTTATGTATGCTGCTGTAAAAAGTGTGTCTGTTCCAAGCTTCACTTTAGTTCAATTCAGTTTATATAAATAAGCTTTCAGAAGCAGGGGAGGCTACCATTCAATGTCCAGTAGGGACCAATGAGGCATTATGCATACCAGATAAACAAAATGACAGCTTCTATAAAGATATTGGGCTGGGCCTCTATCAATTATCAATCAGACAGGCTTTCAAATGTTGAGCTCAAACCTAGTCAGACTGTGGATATCTAAACAGTTTTCCAGTGGATGTTATCGAGTCTTTCATATGAGTTTTTTTGGTATGGGAGACATAATCTCAGTATAACTGCTCCAGAGCACATTAGTAACCCAAAAAAATCTTGGTGATTATGTCATCTCTAACCACACCGTACCAAGTTTCTTACTACAACACCCTTAGACGAGTTTGTGTAGGTTCCCAAAAATAGAATTAAAATATATAGGCAGCTTCAAAGAAAATTTGTGTTTTATATTTATGGATATTTGTTCCCCACCTTTTTCTGCCACTCCTGGGTAAAATAAATATCTTCAACAAATAAAAAGAGTCACCATCGCCAGTAGTCTAAACTACAGTATGACCCCTAGCAAGTTACAAACGTAACACCATCCCCAGGCGTATATTCATCAAAAGATGCAAAGCATACGGAGCCCAGTACATTACTTCTGCAAATAAATGTTCTCTCCGTACTATATAACGCTTCCTACATTACAGGTATTAAATTGAAGGCAGGTTTTAAATGAATAGGGGCACAAACTTGTGTTCCAAAAGTTACCCTCTTTTACTAATGTTCAATTCTATGTGGTGACTTCAAGAATTGGTAAAATCTGTTCCACATGCTCCTAAATGTGGATATGAGAAAGGGGAGACAGTAACAAAATGAGAAAGAGACATACACGAGACAGAGTAAAATAAAAAGATAAAGAAGACTTAGGAACACAGAAAGACAAAATGTATAATTAGCTTTATGAAAATTGAGGAAATTCACTGAAATTAAAATGGAATAAAAAAAAATTTTGGCTCAGCATTTACTCTAATGCCTTGGGACACCTCCGAGTTGGTATGGCATTTCTAGGCAGCCTGCTAGACTTTTGTTTTCCGAATATATTTGAATATGAATTCCTTTAAATGGTGTCAATATAATTTGGTCTGAACTGTTAAACATTATTTTTTTAATTAAAGTGATGTAATACAAGTAATATTTAAAGGGTCAAGAGAACAAAATATACATAGCTGTGCCCCCCCCTCCCCTGCATACATAGAATGTACATTCCTACTCACACATTTACATTCTGCAATTAATTCATTTGCAGCTCATTGTTATGCACGGGCAGTTTTTTTCCTCTTCCAGTAAAGAAGCTGTAAATCTGCAATTTATTGAAGTGACAGGGAAATTTATTTCATTTTCTTCATGAATCGTGGGCAGAAAAATGAGAAAATGATAGGGCCCCTTACTTTTAAGTATTTTCTTCCTTCTTTGACCCATGTTCTTCCCCATGAAGCTGATCACTGTTTATAAAGCAAAAGACAAAATCTTCATTTCTTATAGTTTGCCTTTTATACATGTAAATACATATTTATATTTCCATTTCTAAACAAAGAATTTGGAAATATATATTCATATAAAATATCTATTATTTATATTAAAAGGTACAAAAAATAATAATACAGTAATTTATTTACAGATGTTATAGATGCATACCCCCCCAAGGGCCATTGTCTGTGAGTTATAGTCTAGCAATATTGGAAGGTCTGTGTGTCACCCAACCTCTCAATGTATAATATGCTAATCATACAGAGTTGTTTAATGAAATGGAATATAATTAAGGGGGAATGTAAAAAATTGTCATTAAAAAAATAAATATATATATATATATACATATATAAAAATATGTTAACATTTGTCATTAAACTTTTTTTTTTAATTGTCAGTAAAAAATGGAAATATGAGGGTCTGAAAAATTAATCATTTTTCCAGTGTCATCTGTTAGAATAAAAAACTATTTTATGGTTCGTTAGCAAAATTAGGAATAGAAAATCAACATCTCCCCTATGGAAAATCCTAGATTTTCATATAATTAACAAGAACCACACGTAAGGGTTAACGTATACTATGTTCATATATAGTAC
>CM044447.1:66975361-66998940 GCA_024363595.1 Xenopus borealis
GCCTTCCTCAAGCTGAAGTTCTGGGGAAGTTTCACCTGGACCACCCACATGATCTGGTGGGTCTACTCCAACATTCATTATTATTTGTGTCTGTAGGCAACTGAATTTATGACAGTAGAATTGTGAGGCCTTAAGCTGGCCATAGGCACAAAGATCTGATCGTACGAATACTTGATTTATACGATTTTCGGATCATGTTTGGACTGTCCCGAAATTTGTCTTGCCATGCCATCGGTCGTTCAGTCGATCCGACAGGTAAGAAGATTTGTCGGCAGCTGCTGACATCTCTGCATGTATTGCCGATCTGATGATTTTCAGTGGGAGACTGTCATCAGCTTTGTCGGACATAAACTTTGGTACGATCACTGTAGGGGCTGAACAATGTCTGATCTGTTCTTTTACTACTTTACTTAAACTGAAAGTTAGTGGCAGGTCAGGAAATGTGGATGTCAAATAGTTAGATGATTCAAATGAGCGGATCTTTGTGTCAATGGCCAGGTTTAGCATAACGGGCTTAATTAGCAGAGTGAGAAACAAGAAACCTTAGCAAGGTAAAAGAAACAGCAGTTTTAGAATATGGAACCGTCCCAGAATCCATCTTTATGTTACAGAGGGGCAACGTATGTAAGTGGCTCACAAGGTAGATCTTTGGTACTCCTTAGTGGAACTGCTTATATATGGGTGAATGTTGGGCAGAACATAGGCATCACACAACCCACCTCTAGGGTGCACTGACAGGTGCAAGGTGCAGTAAAGTACTGTTGCAAGTGCAAAGCTACCATATACCTGGCAGTGCTGCACTCTGCAGTGTGGACTGGATTTTAATCTAATACATGGTGTGGAGCACAGCAATTCTCTGCACCCAATTGCTCAGTACTTGAGCACTAAGGGGAGTAATTGTTAGATATGTGCAAATTTTAATATGACTCACATATATACATCTCTCTTTGTTTTACTTTTATATAAGTTATATTTCAGTACATGTGGAGCAACAAACTGGGACTTATTATTTGCCATCTGCATCTAAATTAAGCACTTTGCTGCACTGGCATAACTGCCTGGGAGGTACGGGGTGCTACTGCCTAGTGGTCGCTGTGGCAGTGAGTGTCAATGGGGATATTGTGTTGAATGGCAGGGAGATCCATGGGTGATGGGATAGGCAGTAGTATGGCCCAGTTCTACATGTAATACAAGACATACACACACTACTGAGTGCAAGTAAAGTGAACAAAGTACTAAAGTACTATTTCAGACAAAACAATATGTGTTTACCCACAATGCAACATATATTCCCAGATTTCCAGTGTAATTGCAGTCCCAAGGAGAAGTTGTACTTGGTGCAATTAAGTCTGACGAGTCAAAACGTGTGCAATTACAAAAGTATGATTGTCAAAGAAACAATTGTGATATAAATTACATCTTTAGGTGCAAGTACTCTGTGCCTATTGACTCTGGCCGCTGTGGGAATCTTAGGTACCGCCATGCATGTAAAGCTTAATTTTGTATTCTCTGCAGTGCAGGATATGGGTCAACTCGGCAGAGCTTTTGCATATCTTCTATAAGTGTTGCTTGTTATCATTTGCCTTTTTTCCTGCCATTTACCCAATAGTTTTATCCACATCATCAGGGGAATTAACTTTCAAGGAAAAGGGGCACATTCATTTTCTCTTCACCAAAGTTCGCTTAACTTAGGGGCAAATTTACCAAAGGGCGAAAATTTACCAAAGGGCGAAAATTCACCAGCGATGACTTTGCAGCCATCGCAACACAGACAAAGCTAATTTACTAAGATGCAAAGTTTCTTACTGGTTGACAAACACTGGTGAATTTACGATAGCGTTACTTTGCCAGTGCAAGCAAATCAAAGCGAAGATGCGTTAGCATTCAATTCTGCCTAGCACAACTTGGTTTAAGTCTTGAGCTCAGGTTAATTTGCATACGGAAAATTTGAATGCACCTTTTTATGTTACATGGTGCATCTAATTCATTACATTTACACTGATAACTAGGCATGCCAAGGGAACCTTAATAAAGTCAATAGGGTTGTTTTAATGCCTTACACATAAGCCCATTAAATAATGTGCCATATGTAGAAAATGTATGGGAGAAACCGGTTACACAAAAAAAAAATTTTTAAGACTTTTGCAGCCTGACACCCTGAAAAAAGGAAAAGACGCCAGCATTTTTTTGAACTTAGAAGTTTTTCCACTCAAAAAATATGATATAAGTAACTGAAGATTGAGTAATAGTAGTGCACTCCAATGCACTTCGTCTGGTCTGAGCTGGCAAAGGTAAGTCTGTCGATAGAGGTAACATTCAGTAAAATCCGCATCTTAGTGAATTTGCAGAGTAACGTCCATTTGCCTGAGCAAAAATGCGATATCTCCTTCGTTAGTGAAGTGATGCCTGCGCCATTTAGTAAACTGGGGAAATGCATGAAAGTGGTAAACGCTGGTGAATCTTTGCCAGTGTTAGTCACTGTGCCCTTTAGTAAATCTACCCCTTAGCCAGGTGTATTTTCACAACACATCCATATTTACTAAAAATGGTAAGTTCGTTAGAGAAATTAGAGAAATTTGCCTCTGGCGTAAACTCTCTGTGAAAACTTGTCATACAATAATAGGGGGGGAGAATTTGCTAGAGATTTTGGCATGGAGAATTAGCATGGACAGGGAGGGGATTGTGATTTAAAAGTGTCTGCTCTGTCTTTATAATAAAAGTTCACCAGCCTTTACCTGGCAAAGAACACTTTGGCAAAAAGGGTAGCTTTTGCACTTTGCTAAATTAACAGATTTTTGCCTGAGAGAAAATTCACCTGGTGTAAAGTGCAATTTTCAATTGCAAATCACCATGCTTTTTTTCCCCACAATATAGTCTTTTCTCTTTTCTTTCCAAGCACAGTTGTATCTACTGCACAATGTGCCTGAAGTTAGCTAGAAGGTTTGGATATCAATTTTGTGTTTTTAATGCTATGATCTAAAACTACCATTCAGATTTAAACTTTAGGTTTAAAGTAGGAAAAATAACAAATCAGAAGATGTTCTGGCCATTAATTGACCTACAACAGCTGTACGAAAGTTCCAATCAACTAAACAACTAGTCATCATGGTATTAAAAATTGTTGGTCAGAAAAACACAGTGTGCATTTTCCAAGAATTACATGCAATTGTGCCTAGCATTAAAAACATCATAGGTGTAGTTCCTGTAATCAACCTATGCAACCACCTATGCAAGCTTCAATTTTTGCAGCCTGAATCAGGTTCTCTTGTAGTCTTCCCTGTATTTTGCACCAGCCATTCTTCCATTTCTCAAGATACCCAGCTCCTGCTAATGAAAAGCAGCCTCACAGCATGATGCTAACAATGCTACACTTCACAGAAGTTATTGCATTTCGAATTCAGGTAATTTTAGTTTTTTCTTTAATTTGAAAAAACTTTAAGAAACTAAAATTCTCAAAAATCTTGATTGCTAGCTTATTTTTTTTAATAAGAATGAAATCGCAAAAACTTGATTGCATTACATTGTGCATAAGACCCTGATCACACCAAAATCACATTCTTCTATTTATTTTCAATCAGTCTGCAAAATCTTTAATTATTTTCAAAAATGTTGGATTTTAAACATCTCTCTGTTAATTCTACAGATGCTCACCAGATTTTAGCTGGCATTTTTGTATTTGACTTTTTATTTGTTTGTTAAAGGGACACGAAGCCAAACCATTGTGCCTCCTAGTTCTCTATAGAAGTTGAGAAAACTAAATGTAATTACACATGGAAACCAATTCACCAATGAGAATTTAACTGACCAAAACCTTAATTACAGATGCAAGATAATTGAACAATGAGAATGCTGATGCTTAGCACTATGTCAACCATCTTACTCTTATCTTACATACAGAATTTATCTTTCCATTTTGGGGTCAATATATTGCACTGGAATCAGACTTGGGAATTAAGTCCAGACTTATTCAGTGATGGGAAACTGTGTTTAAAGCGTCCAACTCCAGTTGCAGGAACAAAGAACATGGAGCCAGATTTACACAGATCATCTGGAATTCTCATTGGAGGATTATTTAGCATTTTAATGCTGCCATGGGCCCTGGAGAGTTGGGGAAAAGTGTTATCAAGCAATATTGCTTTAAGAATACAACTCTTTTAGCCAAATTGTATCCTACGGTCTCCGATGTTTGTCCAAAATGTAGAACCTCTGTAGGTACTTATTTGCATGTGTTTTGGGAATGCACCGAAGTGCAAAGGTTCTGGACTGAGGTACTACAATATATGGCTATAGACCTCGACCTGCCCAATATCCGTTCTCCTCTTACTTGCCTCCTTGGTATTATTACAGATCTTACAATTGGCTCTCACAAGAAACTATGTTAGCTACAGCTTCTGTACTACGCTAAAAAGTGATTTTACTACAATGGAAATCAACAACTGCACCTACTCTTAGTTTCTGGAAACAGCTGATAAATGACTCCCTTACTAAGCATAAACTTACATATATAGCCAGAGGGTGTCCCCGAAAGTTCGATGCAGTATGGGGGGCATGGGTAATGGCTCAAGAAAAGTAAAAGGTTAATTGGGATGGTACAGATGTAAAGAAATGTGTTGAACGCATCCTCTAGGGTACAGGTTAGCCCTTGAGAGTACTCCTTTTTTCTTCCTTTCCTTCCTTCTTCTTTTCTCTAACTTTATGTTTTTATTTTTTTATGTTGTAAAATTGAAAAATAAAAACTTTTAAAAAATAAATAAAAAAAAAAAGAATACAACTCTTTTGTTGCTGGACCATAGCTCCCTGCATGCCATGACCTTGATAATATGTTAAAGTAAAGTGTGGTTTAGCAGTACAGCAGTGTTTGGTGTCGCTTAAAATTTCAAAAATTTATAAAAAGTTGAATTAGAAAATGATAAATGCATAAAATGCAATCTCAGATTCTCCCATAGCACTGAACTTTGGCCCACAAGCTATGCTCACATCTGACCAAAAAACATTTTTCCACATCACAATAGCATCATTTTTGGGAACCTATAGATGTGCTCTGACATGGTTATGGAAATGGTGATGCCTTCATTCCAAACAGGCCAGTATTGTGCTCCTGATATTGTTGATTATCCGATACAAAAAACACAAGGAAATAATGTCTCCCAGTCAGCTTACCGAAGCGGTTGAAGATGGCAGCGTGGAACTCGGCTGCAGGACTCTGCACCTAGGGGTAATTTCCCCCACATGGCAGTTAGGCTGGGGGGAGGAGGGAGGGGGATCTATGTGAGGTGGGTTTTTTTTTTACAGGGTCGAATTCTCCTTTAAATGTTTGGGAAAAATCTTCTGCAAGATGCAAACTTTGCCCAAAGTTTCACATAAACTCCCAGATACGTGTGAAC
The DNA here is from genome assembly GCA_024363595.1 of Xenopus borealis. Taxonomy (NCBI): domain Eukaryota; kingdom Metazoa; phylum Chordata; class Amphibia; order Anura; family Pipidae; genus Xenopus; species Xenopus borealis. The sequence goes on from CM044447.1 coordinate 66,980,746, forward strand.
ATGTTCTCCTTGCATTTCCATATAGTTGCTCTTGGTGTTGCTGCTTTCCTCCTGCTTTATATTGTAGTCCCACAGCAGCTTGCAGTACTTATGCCAAAATAATAGGATGCAAAAGCAATCACTGGAAATGATAACAACTGAAAATTGCTATTGCTTCCTTTCCAGGTCAAAATGTAACTGCGTCAATTTTGATGAATAGACAACAATTGTACAGGATCAGCTGCAACTCATTGTTGGCAAAAAAACCTCTTGGCGATTATGTCTAAAATTGCATTTTTTGTCATAATGACACCTAATATCTTTCATTGATGAGCAAAATTTTTTTCAGAGTTTTGCCGCAAAAATTGACGCCCTTAGACTTCAATACATTTTGGCAAATTTTAGCCGTTACGTTAATTTTTACTTTTATTCTTGACATTTCTGATCCATCAAAGAAGGATGATAGGTGTGTGTCTTTTTCAGCCTCAGCTACTATGTACCCATGTACATACAAATACCATGTTTATTGTTAAAGGGGTTGTTGATGGAGAGAAACCAATCATTCTGCATGACTCTGCCTGGAGTGAAAGTTAATTTGTGACTTATCCTTTTTTGGCTGAATTAGTACTTTTTACCTACGTCTCAACTGTAAAAATAAAAATACACCAACTTAGGATGCAACCGTAGAGCGCAAGGGTAGTGCATTGCTTACGCTAAGGCTGGGCTGTTTGCTAAATTAAGCCATTGTGACTCAAAATCCTCCTTTAATAAGGTTCATGCTGTCTACAACTTCATCATTTTCTGCTGAATGATAATTACGTTATTCAATCATGTTCAAGGTTTTAGTGAAAGCTAGCATTGATTGATTAACTTCAATTACCATGCTTACATTTGCATAGATAAAAACTGCTTTTCAATTTGTGAGTGGCATGGCGGTGGAAACCCTGTGCTGATATTTGCATTTCAATGTGAACAGTAAAGAATAAAGGTGGAACAGAGGTCTGATCAGTGCTAAGCCCTTTCTGCTTCGGTGCTTAAGCATTTTTCCATAAACACGCTTGTTATGATGTTGGTTTGTTCAGCACACGGCAAGCTAACTGATTGAAACCCCTTTATATGCAGTTTGCCTAGCAAGTTAAGTATCAGTGGATCTACCAAACCTTGTAATGCAAAGGTGATGTGGTTACAAAGAATCATATAAATATTATTTTACTTTAAAGGGCCACTCTAAACCCAGATATTGCAGCAGAATACAGGGATATAGCTATGCTAGTACAGATGATATCTCCCTATGCAGGGACAAAGAAAACTGGAAAGTGTCATTTCTGGACTTTTTGGTCATCCATACCCACAAGGATGTGGGAAGGCTCTATAGTGGTCCCAATATTGGTCCCAGGATATGATAGACCAGTTAATGGAGCTAAGCCTGAGTTCATTTGGTCACATCCAGCTCCAAACCATGCCCCAGTCTTATTATAGCTAATGAATTCCCCTTTCCCCTAAACTTGTATTACATTTGTATTTTCCTTTTATTTTTGTCGATTGGAAAACTTAACAGACATGAATGATTTACCCTTTGTTATTTTCCCCGTTGGCTTATATATGGCTGTTCAGGCTATTAACACTGTTCTTGCTTAATCTGCTTTAACTTTGACATAGCTCCCCTGTTATAATTCTCAAACACAGAGAGGGCAAAGCCTAAAAACTCGTAGGCACAATGTTAGCAGGGACAACTAATGAAGATTTTAAATAGCCTAGCAGAATTCTGCAGAGAGTATAGTAACCCTCTCACTATGGGGGAACTTCACTCTTAACTTCACTCTTTGATGAATCTACCCCTATATGAGGTCATATCATTAGCTTTGAGGATTTGAGGCTCTTCTAGAGAGCAGAAAATTGGGTACATAGATACCTGTATCAGTGGCATTTTTCTCAAATATTCTTGTTCCCTACAGTCATTAATGTTGCAACAGACCTTAAAGGAGAAGTCTATCCTCCCAGCGCAAAACCGCTTCCCCCTGTAGGCCCCTCCCCCCAGCCTACCCCCCCCCCGGCAAATGCGCCTAAGTTGCTACTTACCCCTCAGCACAGTCTTTCTGAAGTGATAAAAGATTACAATTTAGGATCAGTTTATCAACGATTAGACAAAACTCTAGTTGAAACTCAATGAGTGAATTTTTTTACTGTTTTCAAATTCAAACCAATGGGCAAATCAGCATGGAACTCAAAAATGTACTGAAAAATTCTCAAGGTTTTTGTAGATATAGTTTGTTGCTTTACCAGTAAAATCTATGGAAATCTCCAAACTTTCTGGAAAATATTTTTGAGCATTTTCACTCAAAATCAAGATGAATTTTAATTTTTAATAAACCACCTTGTGACTTTTTCTGAAAAGGCAGTAAAAACCATGTAACCATAATTGCTACTTTGATTGTAATGTTGCAAATGAGTGGATATTGGATGGATATTGAAAGATAATTCAGTAAAGCCTTGGTGATAAAAAAACAATGCTGGGGTACCTGAAATGCAATTAGGGCTACCATGCTGTATGCTAATGCCGTGCCACTGTCTCAATTACTGCTAAGGGGCAAATGCCTGTTTTGCCACTGAGTGACAGCTTCTGTGACATATAATCTTATCCCACTTTCACCTTTTTTCCCCAAACATATACATATTTGTCCATGAACAATATCAAGTAATGTTTAATAATAAAGTAATTTATTCCACTGGAGAGAGATAGCATGATTGATGGGATTTACAATTATTCATTAATGGTGTTCACTATATGAAAAACATAGAGCCATAAGTTGCTGCATAACAAATATTGCATATTGTTTACCTTCTTTGAATCCAAGGAAATTATGAAAATTAAAAGGACAAAAAAGTGTAAATGAAACATTTATTTCTTAATCTTGAGCAAAGTAAAATAAAAGGTGGTAAACAAGATTTAATTTGATTTTAAGAGAAAATATTGGCTAATTTTATTTTCATTAAATATTTTTCCTGAGTGGCAGTTGTGTACTTTCATTTTATAAACGTGATGGATGATATGAAAGGTAAGCTTCCTTGTTGTCTATGTAGTTTATGTAATGTTGAAGTTACATGCTCAAGGTCTACAGATTTATGCAGGTTGCTTGTTGTGACTGACCATACAGTGGCCCTATATCCAAGAAGCATACAGTAGGAAGTGCAGTTCCAGAGATTTCTAACTCAAAGAAAAATGTGGGCAATGAATCTGGCACCCAATAGAAATTTGGCAAAACAGCAAAAGAAGAAGAAGACCAATGCAGTGTGCAAATAGATAGAATGGAGAGCGAAAAGAGAATAGAGTGATACAAAAGAATAAAGAAAGGGGGCTTAAAAGGATTTGGCTGAAAGTGTTATCACACAAATCATTGGTTTCAAAGATGTAGGTTATGATGCTTCCAAAAAAGAAGAGAAGGGTATGATCAGGTAGCAGTAATGTGGTTGCTGGTGCTACCATACCAATTATTTGACATTACTGGTATAACTTCAAGAGAACAGAGAAAAGAGAAATAAGATAGATTAGAGAAAGAGGGAAGTTAGAAGGATGGCACTCCCAAATTAGTTCTTAAGTGGGAGGGAGGTTAAAATTTGTGGGTAATTGTGATTCAACACAAATTCTTTGAAATAGCTGGGAGAACTGAGGGAGAGAATAGAGGGAGAGAGTGGCAGTTGTGTACTTTCATTTTATAAACGTGATGGATGATATGAAAAAAATTGTGAATAGAGAGGTATGATAGTATCGAAAAGCAGGGAGGTTCAAAGGATACAGGTGATTGTGCTCCAGTAGCAATACTTTGACATTGGTGGTGTCACCTCAAGGGTCGCCTCAATGCATTATTTTCTGTAAGGCAATTACAATTATTGTCTATAACAATTCTTTTTGCACCCAAGTTTTGAAACTTCGAAATTGTTTCCTAAAATTAATTCACTACTTATACACCCTGCATTATTTAATTCATAAATACAATAGGGTTAATTTGCATTTCTATTACAAGAAAAAATATGTTAGAAAGAATATTGTCTGCAAATAGTGACAGACACATAGTGATAAATATGTATATTAGAATAATGAAAAATAGAATCAGTGATGAAACATAAATAAATACTTCTTCCTGACTTGGTTAAATAAAAGTTAATTGATCTGACCTTTGTTGCTCTCTGTTGTAACCTATTTCACTATAGAGAGAGAGACCTTTTTTTTTTTAGGTCCGCACTGAAATTGTGTTGATTGCACAAAAGCAATTTGAGCCTGTAGCATGCGTTTATTAGGTTAATAACAATGCAGTTCTGTCAAAAGCAGCGTGCCGGTAAAATTGGTAGACATTCTGATCGCATTACAAAAAATATTCTTCTTAAAGGAAACAATTATAAGGATTTTATAGCTACAGATTGAGGACTGCAAAGGAGAATGCTTTATTGCACTCTGCCAGTGATGGGGTTGAGCAATCAGAAAATGAGGTAACAAAAGTACATGGAAGATACATTTGCTTATTAAGGAGGAAGAAAAACATAATTAATTTTACAGTACCTGGATGTTGAACTTTCTGCAACACTGCATGATTTCATTGGTGCCAGGTTTTAGAAATAATTGTGTATCATGCAACCGTTTATTTAACACTGATCTGTGGTCTACTCTCCCATTTAACTCCCTTTGTAATATATTTTTTATAATAGAATATTTAATCCTTTTTATCCATTTTCATTTTAAGCTGAAATACTATGGATGCTTAATTTGATACTTTTAGCTCCTTCTTCATAACTATTTCTGAAACCCCTCTTTTCTATTTTGATGCTTTTTGTGCTCTTTTGAATTTTGTAATATTCTCCATTGTATTATTTTGTGTTATCAGTTGACCTTCCTGCTGTCTTTGTCTGTTGCCAATTGCCTCCTGATGCCCATGTTTTTTATCAGTTTCCCTGGACAGGTAGTAATTAGTCCTTAAACAGCTGCCATTAGTCATAGCCAAATCTAGTGGTATTAGAAGTTTGTAACTGAAAAACCTTAAATTAAAAAAATAAAACATTTTATACAGATCATTTGGAGTCAGAGTTGCTTTGAAATTGAGTCAAAGAATGTTAAAGCATGACAGCCTGAGTTTGACCCATGTATTTCAATTTTGTAGTGTTTAAACCCTCAAAAGAATTGCCTTTTTATGCTAAAAAGCTCTGTTCATGTGTTGGAGCAAGTGGTTTATAGTAACTAAATAGAATAGAATCTAGGGAAACAATTATTTACCATGACCACCACTGGCAACACTGCAAAAATATGGCTTTATGACTGAAAGAGGAATCTAAAGTTTTAATAATTTTTTTCAAACTGCAGATTAATATTTACATCTGGATATTAAAATAGATTTTAAAGTGGAACCGTCACCCCCAAAAAATATTCAAAATCATATTTTATCACATTAGTCAAGCAAAATGAACATTAATTACACTATATAAATTATTTTAATGTTGTTTTCTTCAGTCTGGGAATTCATTACTATAGCAAGCAGGCAGGAGCCATTTTGTGGACACTGTTATTAAGACAAGCCTTGCATCATCTCAGAATCTTGTTTGTGCACCAGAATGGGGGACCTGATGCCTATCCCCATGTCCTGGCTACACAATTAAATGGTTAAGGGAACTGGGGGAATGTGTGGAGAGCAGTGGCATGTAGGAAGTGCTGAATGGAAAGTGAAAGTAATTATCTGCCCCGCCTCTATCCCTAAGGCATAGAGGAGTGGCAGACAATATTTGATTGACAGCTGAGATTTTTAAATGAGCTTTAAACAGCTATGAATGCTTTAATAAAAATTTGAAATTGGATTTCATGTTTAATTTGAAAAGGACTTTTATTATACAGATTTTTGTGTCTGGGTGACGGGTCCACTTTAAGTCTCAAAAAACCTGTTGAATTTTTTTTGGAATATATCTAATAACAAACCTTTTTGTTATATATGTCTCTAAAGGTTTTCATAGATGTCTATGAAGGTTTACCATGAATCTGATTGAGGCAGGAATAATTTTTTCGGGTAATATCAGTGAAAGTTTGAAACCTCCAGGGTAAAACTTTTAAAGCAAAACTATAACCCGAAAATGAAATTTTGAGCAACAGATAGTTTATATCAAATCAAGTGACATATTAAAGGATCTTACCAAACTGGAATATATATTTAAGTAAATATTGCCATTTTACATCTCTTGCCTTGAACCACCATTTCATGATGGTCTGTGTACTGCCTCAGAGATCACCTGACCAAACTCTAACTGTAACAGGAAGAAGTGGTGAAGCAAAAGACAGAACTCTGTCTGTTAATTGGCTCGTGTGACCTAACTTTATAGTTTGTTTGGTATGTTTGTGTGCACCGTTGGATCCCAGGAGGCCTTATTTATTAAAATGGCTATTTTCTATTTATGATTACCCAATGGCAAAGGCTACTAAAATAGTGTATTATTATGAAAATGGTTTATTTACATGAAGCAGTGTTTTACATATGAGTTGTTTTATGCAATATCTGTTTATAGAGACCTACATTGTTCGGGGGGTATAGTTTTCCTTTAAAGCAGCTGTATGCTGACAAGCAGTGTCACATGTCCCAACCCAAACATACTTTGTTCATGAAGGGTTGTTCCAGTTTGGTATGAATGGCCTCCATATGCTTCTTTTAAATAATCAACCACCATGTTCCTGGGTCAAAATATGCACATTGCTGTCCTCAGTGTTCCTATGGAGTGTTCCTTTCACTTTTGACTACTGAGTCACATGTTGGCCCATTCACCATTGCTTGTGCTTTGGGTGTATCTTGGGACTGCCAGCTTCTGTTTTAATGTGTTGATTGGTTTGAAAAACAGAGTAAAGTTTTTGAGACATTCCAATTTAATGTCATCAGCTATGCTCTAACCCTCAGGATGTTTTTTTGGAAACAGCTAAGATGAGCAGTGAAGATTTAATTTGTTATATTCATTTAGGGGAAGATTTACTAAGGGTCGAAGGGAAAATTAGAATAAAAAAAAATTGAATTCATTATTTGGTACTTCGACCATCGAATAGGCCAAAATTCAATTTGAACTGTAAAAAATTTTAATTGAATTTTAAAATTCGACCATTCAAAAATCTAAGTACAGTACTGTCTCTTTAAAAATTTAGAATTTGACCCTTCACCACCTTAAACCTGCCAAATTGCTATTTAACCTATGGGGGACTTCCTGATGCATTTGAATGATTCAAACAATTTTTATTCGATCGAAAACAGACCTATTTGAACGAAAAAGGTTCATTATCGATCGAAAATATATATATAAAAAGTAACTCAAAGCAACTGGACTTGCTGAGATATTTTAATGAAGACGTTTCACTGCTCATCCAAGCAGCTTCTTCAGTTCAACTGACTGGTGTAGGGGAGTTCTCGGCAAATAGACTCTTCCAACAATCCAATCACAATGGCACACTGCAACTCTTCAGAGAGGTGACATTTGAAATTCACAGTGGTCTTGATTCTCTGTAGTTACAGTGATAGAATAACCAATGTGTCATGCAACTCCTAGACACAGGTGTTACTTGTGAGAGTTGCATGAATGGATGTGTCAAGAGTTCTGAAACCGCCGGGGAACAGATGCGAGAACAGCATTGTATGTAGCAGACAGGTGGTGTCGAAGGCCCCCGCCTCTGTTCAGGGATGGTTTCTCCACCTTAACATGAATCGCCTCTTTCACACCTCTTTCAAACCAGCGGTCTTCTTTATCCAAAATTTGGACATTGCTATCTTCAAAAGAGTGTCCCTTGTCTTTTAGGTGTAGAAAAACAGCCGAGTCTTGTCCTGTAGAGTTCGCCCTCCTATGCTGATCCATTCGTTTGTGGAGCAGTTGTTTTGTCTCCCCAATGTATAGATCTGTGCACTCATCGCTACACTGGACTGCGTATACCACATTACTTTGTTTTCCCTTAGGAGTTGGATCCTTTGGGTGTACCAGTTTTTGTCTCAGTGTGTTGCTAGGTTTGAAGAACACAGGGACGTGGTGTTTGTTGAAAATCCTCCTGAGTTTCTCAGACACTCCAGCTACATATGGGATGACTATGTATTGCTTACTATGTGTCTCCGGGTGGTTATTTCTTTTGATGTTCCTGTTGGACTTGGTTGCTGCTGTTTTAACAAAGGCCCAGTCTGGGTAGCCACATGCTTTTAAAGCTCCTCTGAGATGTTTATGCTCCTTGTCCTTGGACTCAGTTTCAGTTGCCACACATTCCGCCCTGTGGTGCAGAGATCTAATGACACCCAGTTTGTGTTCCAGCGGATGGTGGGAATCAAACAACAGATATTGATCCGTATGAGTAGGTTTCCTGTACACCTCAGTTTTTAAAATACCCCCTTCTTGGATGCAAATTAAACAGTCCAAAAAAGCAAGTTTGTTCCCGTGGACTTCTTCCCTTGTGAACTTGATGTTATTGTCCACTGAATTAATGTGTTCTGTAAAGGCTGCCACTTCATTGGATCTGATTTTAACCCAGGTGTCATCCACATACCTGAACCAGTGATCTGGCCAGTGTCTGCTACATACAATGCTGTTCTCGCATCTGTTCCCCGGTGGTTTCAGAACTCTTGACACATCCATTCATGCAACTCTCACAAGTAACACCTGTGTCTAGGAGTTGCATGACACATTGGTTATTCTATCACTGTAACTACACAGAATCAAGACCACTGTGAATTTCAAATGTCACCTCTCTGAAGAGTTGCAGTGTGCCATTGTGATTGGATTGTTGGAAGAGTCTATTTGCAGAGAACTCCCCTACACCAGTCAGTTGAACTGAAGAAGCTGCTCGGATGAGCAGTGAAACGTCTTCATTAAAATATCTCAGCAAGTCCAGTTGCTTTGAGTTACTTTTTATATATATATACCATGACCTGGATGAATGAGAATCTTCATAGTTAGATCGAAAAAACACTTTTCGATGGTCGAATTTCAAAGTTTTTTTAACTTCAAAATTCGACCCTTAGTTAATCTGCCCCTAAGTATTCCTACTCTAAAATAACTCATTCTTGATGCTACAGTACATAAGCAAGAACAAGGTCCAACAACCATGCACAAGGAGAATCAGTGCCCTCACTATCTACAAACTATTCTGCTTGGAAAAGTAACTAAAATGTTCTGAAAACTTGCTATGACTGTCTTAGTTAGCCAATAAAGGTATCACCTTTATGCCACCTGTTTATTATTTTTCTTGCACTGTGGCTGGCTAACACGGTACAACAACTTTACCTATCTACGAACTATAGAGGGAGTTAATTGTAAATGACAAATTGACAAAATGAAACCACCATTGCTCTCAAGACGTACTTTTTCTAGCGCATTGCAATATGTTGGCGCTATAGAAATACATGTTAATAAATAATAATACTGGTTCTCATTGTGATCAGTAGACCATGGGGCATTGAACTTCCTCCATGCATCTAAGTTGCACATGATGGCAAATCTTTGCTAACCATTTCCATATATATTAGCCTTTTTTCCAGTAACAATTTTTTCCATTGGTGACACAAAGATCAACATTAGAGGTCGTGCATTCAGTTGAGTTTTGGATTTGTTTCTAACCAAGTTTGACTGGACCTATTTTACCTGTGTTTATATAAGTTTCCTCTGGTGCTCCTTTTCCTGCAGTACAAATATATATTTGAATAGAGGTTGATTCCCAGTGAAATTCCCCCTATTGTGCTTATGTCAATGGTAAGTAGATCAGAAAGTAATCTCAATGGGGACAGGGACTGATATGATGTCTAAACGTGTATATTTGCACTATTTATAAATTTGGGATAACAAATAAATGTCATATTTATTTTTATGCTAATATGCATAATCTTTAATTTAGAATTTTGAATAAAATATTTTTTTATTTAAATTTTTTTAACCTTCTGAAGAAACATGGAATTTTTCCAAACAATGGAAGGTAGAAGAATTCAAATAATGTGCTAATTTAAATACATCTGCGCTTTATAATTATGCATGGTTGTATGTTGTTATAATTGACATAAAATATAAAACAGGTCAAAGAGCAGCTATTAAAACTATTTTTCATTTGGTCTGTTGACAGCTCAAAACAAGAATGTGTGCAGCATTTATTAGGAACGGCCACAAAATGGTAAAATAGGTTTGATGGTGTAAAGTGTGTTCTCTAGGGGCGAATCTGCGATTGTAATATCTTCTTTGCTTGCGTTTAGTATTATTTTATTAGTGTGGTTTAATTTTTCATACTGAAAGTTCATTCTTGTAAGAAAATAATAATCATATATGGTATATACTGTGTCTATTTATATTAAATTGATGGTTCTGTAGCAGAAAAATCACCATATATCTTACAGCTATTTTAAACATGAAGTTACAGGGTTCTTTCTTTTAATAATGCTTCTTTCTACTGTTATAAGTTGAGAGGTGAAGACCAGAGCACACATTGTTGTTTAATCATCCTTTCTGTTTGCACAGATATGTTTATGCATATTTCACAAGAGCCATGAATAGTCTGTGAATTATATCCTTATCAAATTGCTTAGTGATGTAATCAGTTATAATCCATGCTTAGTGATGTCATTTCTGTCACACTTCTTATTGAAATGTGTGTATTATAATTAATAATGCAAAATATGAGTATATTAGATGTCATCTTGTTCACTCTATAGTGGTTTATAATATCACTAATAATATTACATTAGACCCAATATGATTTGGTTTCTTGAACATTTTCTTTGTTTTTGGAACATACATACAGTATAGCAAAATTGACACAGGACTAAAAATGGAGCTCATAGACCTGTGTTTGCCTAATTTGCATGTCATTCACTTACAGTGAATGAGTTAGGGGTCACCAAAGGTTGTAATGAGGCCCTGTACTTGCCAATGGCCTTATGGTTTATTATGTAATATATTCCTCAGTAAAAACAGGGCTGCCCTGTGCCTGCTGATACTGAACTCTGCACCTTGCAGCAGATTTTTTATCCAGGGAAATGCAGCCAGACCCCAAATGGTTCTTTTTTTTAATCAGGGCTGTGCTTTTGCACACTTGCACTTCTGTTTTCAGTCTATATAAATGACCTCCATGTGTTTGTGTTTAACTAACTTTATAGTGTCTTCATAGGATGCTGCTTCGCAAACAGTGGGATTTACCCACCCAGTAGCCGTAGCAGGGAAGGCTTGAATTATTTGGGAATAATGCCTATTTGTTCATCTAAATAAACCTGACATAGAAATTGATGGGTATGCTAATGTTGATTATTATTATTAACATGTATTTCTATAGCGCCAACTTGTTGCGTAGCGCTGTAAAGTGAATGTGATTATACAACCAAATCACATGAATTACATATATAGAACATAAAGAGTTACATACATCACAATAAATATGGAGTTACTGTGCATGCATCACAATAAATACTGGTACAGGAGGTGAGGAAGGCCCTGTACAGAAAAAGCTAACGGGAAGGGAATCATAGACAAGGTGTGGGAGTGGGCAAGATCAGAGTAAAGTGGGTGAGAGATGTAGTAATGTAAGCGGTGTTGCATTTAGAATGAAGGTCCCTTCCTGTGAATGAAACACAGGTTAGGGCAAGGGTTTTACAGCTGAAACCTAAAGAAAAGTGACCACAAATGGTACAAAAATATTCCATGTTAATTAGAGATTAATCTTAATTAGGAATATCTTCTTGCTTCACCTGGGGCCATATAGACAACATAATACTGCAGCATTGCAGCACTGATACCTTAGTATACTTTGCCATCTGCTGTTTAACATTCAGTAATGTCAGTGGAACAATAGACTGAAAAGGACACAATGCTTGCTGCATTATACACAATGCTTGCTGTGCAACACAATAGCACAGTATGTCAGTAAGCACCCCTATTTATAGGAATAGTCCTATCAGATTTTGTGTTGTTAAAGTGCATTGTCACATATTGAATATCTGACCATTTTTTTCCTGTTTTACAGTTGGAAAGAAATGGCTACTATACATCGGCTGTCAAATTTCTATCTTTGGAATTGATTACACTTTGCTAGCAAAACTTGTGAGAAATGATATCTACACTAGTTAGAGCCTAAACTGTATGAAAGAATTATGTTGCTTTAAAAGTCCAGCGTGTTCTTCATAATCAGTATATTTTATGTCAGCAATTTGGCAGCAGCAGGATAAAGACTTGGATTCCATTATTGTAAAATGTATCATAGGGGAAGTGTTCAGATAGGTAATTACCTTAATCCACCTGAATACTTGGTCATAGTGTACATTAGATGGGCACCCAGAGTCAGTCTTGAACATCCAGTCAACCCGAACAAAATTAGCTCAGCCACAAAGGGCCAGATTGCATAATTAGATCTCTGAAGCAGAAACATTTTATGCATACCAAAGCCAAGGAGAAAATCTACAACTAACAACTGAAAGTAGTGCATAAAGTTGTTTAAAATTCCAGCTTTTGCTGAATAATATGCCACTGTTCTTTTTCCAGTCTAGGAATTCCAGGCATATTTAAAGGGAGGTTAATTTTTAATTTAACTTTAATTTATAATCTACACTAGGATGGCCTTATCAATTTGCATATGGACTATCTTTTGTGTTTTTCTTTCTTTTTTTTACTGAAAAGAGAAGGAAAAGCATATTTAATTGGGGGTGCCAAACGTTAGGCACCCCCCAAGTGATTATATATAATTACCACCCCAGGCCAGTGCTCCTATCAGAAGAAAACTTTACTGGCCTGGGGGTTCTTCCAGCAAGTACCACAGAGCGATCAGCCTCTTTCGTCTTCTTTTTTCAAATTTTCTGTGGCAGACACATGCGTAGTAGAAAAATAGCTGGCTTCTTCGTTAAAGTTCGGCTTTTCACGCTGCTGCACATGTTCACCTGCATAAAGAAAGAAGAAGCCGGAAGCCTAACGCTCCATGGTGCTCTCTGGTAGAACCCCGGGCGGAGCAGTTTCTGAAAAATTTTATATATGCTTCATCATGCTGAAATAATAAACTTTCTAAATACAATCAATTGAAATTCTGAAATAATTAAGTTTATCTTCACTATCCTTCTCCCAGCATCTGTTTCTCTTCATTCTGTCTTCTTATTTCAGTATGATGAAGCTTATATTCAATTTTCATTTTCGTAACAGTTTCCCTTTATTATTTTTGGTCTGCCAGTATGCAAGCAGCTGTCTGAAAGTCAGAATCCAAATGATTAGTAGAGGGCTATTCATTAAAATAAAAACTATAAAAATCTAGTCTCACAATCTACTTTCTGATTGATGGGGGTATGACCCTGACAGCCTGATATCATTTTGGTTTCCAGATCCCAGAAAGGCAAATTATAAAGGCACAACACACTAAAGAAAAAAGACTAATCTCCAAATAACTTATTTTTAATTCCATCTATAACACAAATATTAATGAATTTTATATTTAGGATAAGAGGAATAGTTAAGCAAAAAATTGCAATTAAAGTTACAAAATGAACCTTCATTTTACATGAAGCCCATACTATTTAATTATTTTTCCAAATAAAATAGCATAATAAGATAAAAATAAGGAGCTTAGAGCAGAGCCTTTATGTTCTCCAATATAAGTTGGATGGGCAGTGATGCAATTCCTCTTAAGGTCACTGTGAAAGAGTAGTATGAAAGGTAAGACAAAAGGGAGTTTTCTTGGATGCTAATTATTTTTTAAATAACTTTAATAGAAGGGCGGTGACCTATCCTGCAGCAGTAGAAAGGTAAATGAAAAGAAGTAAGGAGAACTTGCCTTTAGATCTGACATCAATAAAGTCATCAGACACATAAGGGAGGTCTAACCTAGTGTTAGCAAGAAGGATAAATACCAGATTAAGGTGGGAAACAGAAAAGAAATGGGCAGCATGATATCTTGCTATGGACAGGTATGAGATGAGCCTGTGTTAAGTTAGGGTTTCTTGACAACTGCTAATTGCTTTTTGTAGGCAAAGGGAGTGAGTGTGGAGGTTGTGTGGCATCATAAGCAACATGTCAAATATATCGAAGAAATGGAACATAGAAGATAGAAGATATATATGATGTGAGGCAGGACTTGTAGTTTTATTTAAAAAGGCTTTGAGGGAAGTTTTCTATGAGAAAACTTTAAAGTATGAACTAGTCAAGCTATGCCAAGCTAGTCTTCATGATAGACAGTTTATGCATTAATACCCTAAACTTTTGTGCCAGCTGAGATACACAGTCCTAGATTCAGAATGCTGAAACCCTCCAGCAACAAAAAGTGGTCTTTTAAAAGTGTTTAAAGATATGCCAAACTGTGCAGATACACTTTATATTACTTATATGTCAACAGCTAAATTGTAACAAGCAACCAGCTCCGCTCTTCAGCATGAACTAAATTAACAGTAATAATTGTATTAGTTCTGTACCAATTGAGTTGATATGAATTCATTTTTAGATTAAGCTTAAGGTTTCCATCATTTGTTACCAAGTACATGTGAAAAGTAAATCACCATCGTTTTGCTCAATATTCTACATATTAACATATGTTAATTCTTTGGCTAAAATATTTAGTATTGATTCTTCTTTTTTTTTCATTTCTTATTTTACTTTTCCGTACTCAAAAAAGCAATTTTTTGGCAAAAGAAATAAGATTTTGCTTTTCTTACAAGGATGGCAATTTTCTCAGCTCTGTTTAGTTTTTACTTGCTGCAGGTTTTAAGCAAAGATAACAATTTTCAAGCTATTATTTTGTGCAAAATGCTTTTGTACCCTTAAACAGAGACCTTTGCTGTTACAGCAGTGTCTTTTTATGCCTTTAATCACTTCACTTCACTCTGTGTTATACTAAAAAATATATGCGCCTTTAAGTTTTAAAATAAAGCTCAAATTCTTATAGTTGCAAAATAACTACCTAAAAAGGTTTTAAGGCACAGCAACATCCAGAAAGGCACTAAAAGTACTACTCTTGCCAGCAGTCGCTTTGTGTAATGTACCATTTTGGGAAAGGCAGGGTCAAACAGGGGTACCGATGACTGACTCAAATAGCCACACTGAATAGAAGAAATGGTAGAGGATACCTAATGTAAAGAAAAATATAGATAAGAACAAAAATTTCAGTCATTTAAAAATAGATGGGCATTAAAAGCACAAAGAGCCTTTATATTTTGCTAAATTACAATTTATTGAGCAAACCTGAGAATAGAAAAATGTCACCCCTTTAGAAAAGAAAGTTGCCAGTTAATTAAGGACTGCTCTGAATAACTGTAGGCTAAAATTGTTTTTCATTTTACATTCAAATAAGAATATTTATGATATATTCATTTTATTTTTAGTAAAAATATATAGTTATAATTATTATTGGGTTCCGTATTTTAATTTTATAATTATGAATTAGGGGTTGTGATAAATTAAAAAGATTTTTCTTTGAGCATACAGCTCAATGATGATAAAAATTGTAAAATCCCATTTAGACCTGTTGACAAAATATATTTCCATTTGTGGTTTCCTGATTGTGGTTCAACTTCCTTGCAGTTTTATTGAGTGTTATTAGCATTTCCATAATAGTAAAATCTTCTATTCAGGGGAAATAAAATTAACTAACTTGCATTATGTTTGTGAAGATTCTCATTCATCCAGGTCAAGGTATATCTATAGTAATAAGTCAAATTAAATGGACTTGCTGTATTTCAAGGAAAAAGAAGATACAGTAAGTGCAGCTGATTTGACTTATTACTATAGATACATTTGCGTTACACTCACCATTAAAGCTGACACTTGAAAGAGAAGTGTATAATAATTAGTCTGTGATTACCACATATTGCCCCATTATAAATGGTTTGCCACCCCTTTTTCAATAAACCTTTTAAAGCTCTAAACAATGGAACACTGAAATTCAGAGATTATAGAAGAATTCAGAATTCTACCTCATGGAGGAACCCCATGCTCATCAAGCTGATTTAACTTCATTTTCTGCACCAGACAGAATTGCTTTGAAGACCTAGCCAAAAAAATTCTGGATTCCATCCCCCCCTCCAGCATTTTTTAAGAATTAATATTTTGAAGTAGGCTAGAAACTGTAGTCCAAAAACATTTGGGCATCTTATGGGTGAACAACGTGATTACGTCCCCTTAGCTACTGTTAATTATGCTCAGTCTGCTGAACCTCTGATCAGTTCTAAAGCTCTATCCAAGTCTTCTCCAAGCTACATGTTAAATGCATTTATTCTGAGGCATCTGAAGAGCTAAGGATATGTCTGTAGGTTTGTAACAATCCAAGAGGATCAAACTTTCAATGCAAATCATTTGTTTTGACGTTAATCATCTGAGCCCATAGCTGGGAGCTTTGTGTGATGTAGTGTAATTTGATTTGTAGAGTGTGAGAATTTTATAACAGTCATTTGCGAATAAATTACCTTGCGGTTTTCTGCTCTGAAGAAACTTATTTGTGGTATAATTTAATTTGTTTCCATAAATAAGTGAATGACCTTCACATATTATTCTCTCTTGAATTACAAGCCACTCATCCCCTAGTGGAAAAGGATTTGGTTTTACCACCATCATTTAATACCCCTTTTATCTCCTTCTAGATGGCTTATAGATATGTGATGTGCAGTATAGATATGGATTTTTTCTAGGCATACAGAGGCTCATTTAAAATTGCAAGCCACTAAAATGGGTGCAGAATTGTGCCTATAATAATGCTATTCACAAATGCAATTGTGCCTTCTTTCACTCATTTACCTTAGTGTTGTGCACCAACATTCTGGTTGCAGTGAAGTTCAGGGTGCATTGACACATGGAACCAGTGGGTAAGTACATGGTTCCTGGGTTTTGCACCTTAAGGGGCTTCGCAAAAATTGCCCACAAGGGCATGTAAATGTAGAGGTAAAATAGTGCTGTGCTACTCCACAGTTCATTGCCTTATGAACATTAAAAAAGGTTTTACAGGCTTACTGTGTCAAGTTTCTCTGTAGACATATATAAAATAATTGCCATAAAAATCCCCCTGATATTCCTTTCAGGGGCTCAAAAACTGTGCTCACCCAAAATTTGAACCTAATCAGCCCACGTCTCCAGTTTCAGACCTCAGTAGAGGGGCCAGCCCCCACTGGCCTTAGCATTAAGGCTTCAGTGACATTGGTTCAGTAGTAACTAGTCTGACAAACTGGATATTGCATGTAAGCCGTTCCATCACATTTGTGTTGTGCAGGCTTGGATATCAATTGAAAGTGAAGAAGCCGAGCCCCTGATATTTTATGAAATATATTATTGAGGTGAGGATGATTATGAACCCATATATGGACAACTACATTACTGATATGGTCAAGAGTGGCCAAGTATGCAGCCAATGTCTACCCCAATGAGTGCACCTTCAGTAGTGTGTATTAAGCTTAACAAATTCAAATTAGGGGTAGTTTCTAAACCATTGCAAAATGCATGTTTGGGGTATAGTATAAAAACATTTTATTGAAATATGTTTCCTTTAAATTATAAGCCTGACAAACAGTTTTCCTGTTTCCTGTTTTCCTGTAAAACTTAACAGCCCAGCCCTTTAAACTGAGATAAAACAGCCAGGAAGAACAGAATTATAAATCATTAATTTACAACCAAATGAATGCTGGAAAACCATGAACTAAGCTTTTGCTGCAGCTGCCAGTGGCTGGGTTTATTGGTGGGAAGCACTGGCCATGCATATCTTGACAACTTGTGACAGTTAGTTTACAATAGTCTGTCAATTACAGCCTATTCTGTGAATTGTTCTGGATGTCTGTCAAAGCAAAGCACTGTAACAGGGGGGGGAAATGTCTTAAAACGACGCTAATTCCCTATTCTCATCACTGTCATAGCCAAATAAAGACAAGGAAAGATCTGGTGTCCCGAATGAGAATTATATTTTAATATGGTGCCCTAGGGAAATTTCAAATTAATAAAAAAAAAGGAAATTAATTCAAACATTGTCATTATGGTTAAATGGGTTTCTATATGTGTTGGAGGAACACACTCTACTAGAAAATTCTGTATTTTGTGATAAACTATTGTATGGCGTCATTGTGGGTTTGTGAAAGGCCAAACTGTATCATTTATAAAACTGCAGATTGTGTGAATGATCAAAAATGATCTTTCCTATACCAGCTGTGATTCTTACCTTCTTTATTCATTTTTTCTTCCTGATCTATTCATTATCTCTCAAACTTTTAGCTCTTTGCTACTAACGATCATTAATCATGGATATAA
>CM044447.1:67001040-67033276 GCA_024363595.1 Xenopus borealis
TGCAATTTTCCTTTCCAGAACCAATGAATTATATAGCAGAAAAAAGCTTTCTACAATAGCGTTACTTAAAAAGCCCAATTTCAAACAAGGCACGGATACCTTTTGAACTCTGTGGGGTTTCACCTTTAACTGTGTTTTTTTTTAAAAGCTACTTAAACCCACAGATCCATTTATAGATTTAGAACAATAGATGGAAAGTTTATTTTTCTGTTTACTGCATATTGTGTTGCCAAATTGAATTTGCCTCAAAATTATGTTTTATAAAAAAAAAATACTAAATCATTTACTACTATGCACAGCCTGAATGCCTTACATTCTTTGTTATAAATGGCTTTTTATTAATGCACATTGGGAAATACTGTATTAGAGCAAACACATTGTTATATAGTATACAGTAAATTCATACTGTATTTATTCTTAAAATCATGAAATATTGATGATATAATCCAGATTATTTCCTTAAACAGTACTTGCAGGCAAAATTGAGGGTGAAAGAT
Organism: Xenopus borealis; assembly: GCA_024363595.1. Taxonomy (NCBI): domain Eukaryota; kingdom Metazoa; phylum Chordata; class Amphibia; order Anura; family Pipidae; genus Xenopus; species Xenopus borealis. Next base: position 67,001,538 of record CM044447.1, read on the forward strand.
AAACAAATTCTAATGAAAAAGAAGGACTTTTGTAATAAATTGCAACAAATACTCAATAGAAAAAAATCAATATTTTAAATATAGGTGTTTATTCCTAAAAATGGACAAAGCTCAGATTATGTGGTGTTTTTCTATTTTGAAATTGAAGTATTTTTATGTTTTAAATGCAATGTGGCTTGAACAGAGACATGAGTTTTATGTCCAGATATGACTTTAACTAAGGGATATGACACCTAGAAGAAAACACAGCTAAGAACAATCTACATATGAAAAGACACTGTCTTTAAGGTCCTGCCTGTACTAGTATTGCTTCCTTGACTAATAGGGATGGGCGAATTCGCGCGATTCGCCGCTGGCGAATAAATTCGCGAAACGCCAGCGAAAATTCGCCAAAAAAATTACGCGACGCGACGAATATGACGCGCGTCAAAAACGTGACTCGTTTCGTTTCGCGAATTTTTTCGCCAATTCGCGAATTTCGCTGGAAATTCGCAAATTTTTCGGCGAATCGAAACGGGGGAGATTCGCCCATCACTATTGACTAAAGCTAAAGTGTTCTGGTTCCATATGCTATCCTTACCCTATTCTGTCTTGGTCTAGTTCAACCTATGTGACCTGACTGAATCCAGACCCCTGGACTATTTACAACCCACCCTAATTACTTTTATTACCTTCTACAAGTTATCTCTGTCTATCTGTAACTTTCTAATTATTGCCCGTAAACCCCTTTTTTGAGTGATCTATTAGTATAAACAGTATAATGTGCCTGTTCAACTTAAATTTTTTTTGTATTTTGCCTAACGAAGGGGCCTGTGTGCTTGCAATTGTTACTTATTCAGTTAGCCAATAAACGGTATCACCAAACTACATTTTCTATGTTTTAAATAAAATTAAAGACAACTGAACTGAAGTCAATGCCAGTTGTTGAAATGTATTAGAAATGGATTCTGAATGATAAACCTTCTTATAAAATAAATCTATGAGAAACTCATTATACATAGATTTTCTATAGTTAGAGGTGTTTAACAGGTAATGCTTAGTGGTGTGAAACTGCGTCTTGATAGGGATGCACTAAATGCAAAATTCGATTTGTGATTCAGTTGAAACCCAGCACTTTTTGCAGGATTTAGATTTATCTTAAAGGGTTGGTTTACTTTCAAGTTAACTTTTGGGGGGTTATTTATCAAATGCTGAGTTTGTGAGGTTTTTTTTCTACCTCAAATAAACTCTCAACTCAAATGTTTTCTTATTTATGAAAAAAGTTGAATGTAAAAAACTCAAATCAATGCAATTTGGGGGAAAAGTGGATAACATAACAACATTATGTTCTACAGCATGTATCTGCTGTGTAACCTGAGCATTTTCTCTTTTGAATGGCTGCCCCATTTCTATGCAGCAGCTTATGTAAATTAACAAAAGTACTGTATCTATAGCAAACACACCAGTTTTTTGGGTTTATGACAAAACTGCATTATATTTGTATTACTTTAAAACACTTACATTTTTTGATGTTACTGTTCTTTTACAGTAGTTGTTACCAACTGTTTAGCTTGTCTTCAGAAAGGTCCAGAAACCACTCATGTGACTTTGAAGTTCTGGCAAATTGAAAAAGTCAAGTTTTATAAGCAAATCATTTTTATATTGTTCTCAAATTGAAATAAATAAAAAAAGTAAATCAGCCCCTTAAAGTTTACAGAACTAGTTATCCCAACTTAATAAATGCTTTAATTGTTATTTTAATTATTTATTTAAAAAGGTTGGCAATATTATGAAATAGGGCACATATATTTATCAAATTAGCAAAGGTAACGATTAGAGGGAGATATTGTTTCTCCTCTATGTGAATATTTGTTTGCATTCCTTTAGACCAACTGGTACATTATTTTGAAAAGCATGAACCTAAATGCTACTGTGGGTAATGTAGCAAAAGGCTCAAAGTTTACTCTTGGGGTCTATTTATTAAAAGTTAAAGGACCAGTAACATGAAAATTTTTTTAAAAAAATTCGTTTGTACATAATGAAAAAAAATATAAAGACATATTTAACTTTAAAATCGCAAAGTCTTTATTTAGAAATAAATTACCGATACTCTGCTTGTGGTCCTCTTTGACAAAGAATATCTAAAAAAAGAATTTATAAAAAATGCTAAACAAAAATGTAAATATAAAAATGTGATTGTTAAAACCTGGGCTGATTTTTATAGAAGTCAATGGAAGATGTATTTTAATCATTCAATCCTATTTTTTTCAAACGGTTTTGCACCAATGTTCTAAAATAACTTGCACTTCTAAGAATGTGCAATATTTCTTGGGAAAAACCTACTTAGCATGTAAAAAGGCATAGTAAATGGTGCCAATATTATTACTAGAATGCAAATTCTTGTTCAAAATAAATGCAGTAGCTTGTCGTGTCACATACTGATGATTTTACTTGCAAATTTGCCATCTTTACAGTTGCAAAAACAGAGATTTATGTCTGTACAGTCAGCATTTGTTTTACAAGGAATTTGACCAGAACTAGGCAATTCATACCTAATTTTTAAATTTTTAGCACTGAAAGATCTTTTTGTTTTTCTGCAGTAAAAAATAAATTGATTGAAAATAAGAGATTGGATTTGATTTTTTGAGACACAACATGACAGATGAAGAGGTAGGTAAAAAAATTACATATTACAGATTGTTTAATTTACACATAGTTATGTGAATCTAGACATAATGCTACAAAATATATTCATTTGTTTAAATGTGCATATGTAATTATCAAACTTTTTTTAAATTCCAGGCCATGGGTGTGATATGTGCCCAGCCCCCCCCCCCCCCCCCCCCCCGGAAATTTTATGGCTCCTGTCCCATGCACAGGTGCTGCTGCCATAAGTTGAGTTGAGAAACTTGTCTTGGGCAGCTGCAGCCCACAGGTAACCAGTGGCAGCAAATCACTGCTCCCAATAACTTTAAGAGCCAAAATTCTAAGATCTTTTGAACTCTCAGCAGTAGCGATGTTGCCCTCCCTGCTCCAACATAACAAAAGTGGACAAGGGGAGTCACATCAGCTTGGCTTCCTCAGGCTGCATTCAGTCCAAGTCCAATAGTGGTCCAATTAACCACTCTGCAGTACGGTATTAGTTTGTACAGAAGATAGTCCCAGTAGCCCAAAAGGATGTCCCTTTAACTCAGACTTGATGGTCATGTTTTAGCAGGAAAAAAGTCCAATTAACCACATTGCATTACTACTGAAACCTCTGGGTTGTCTTGTTTGGGTCAATAGCTTTAGCTCTCTGCTATTAATCAAAGCTTTTTGACAAATATATCTATCAAAGCAAGTGGACACAGGAAAAGGGGAGATTTGTTTTTAAACCTTACTGTAGCTCCAATTGTTAGTATATTTGGCTCATTTGGGTATGAAGTGATCAGTTATGAGCTGAACAACAACTCCAACAAACTAGAGCTGGTGGAGGAAAAACAAAAGTTGGCAGGTTGCCCATACACATAGGTATCCAACTAATCAGCTGGTATGCCAAATAGACAGATACTTGCACCAAAAAATACTTTTTATAGGGACATGTATGGTCAGCGTATGTGCATATGTGTGTATACCACTGAGTAAATTAATTTAATGTATACTACTCTAAATGACTCTATTATTCTATTACTCTAAATGAAAGGCATAACCAAGTCCATTAAGTTTACACTAATTCCTTTCATTTGTGGTAAATGTCCACTCTTTTAAGTGCAACCCCCCCCCCCCCAACAAAACACAAATAAAAGAAGACAAAATTGTAATGTCAAAACACAGTTTGATTTGTTCAGTTTATCTTCTCTTTGTCCTTGTTGGAACATGGGGTATGATGTAGAGTATCGCTGGTCGACATGATTCAGACTTCAGACATTCAGACACACATGATGGAATGGATATATGTTCCTATCAGTACAAAGCAGACGGCAATGCAGAGAGTTTATAGAATGGCTAAGACAAGCCCACATACATCATATACTGGAGGAGAAGCAGCACAATACTCTGCGTAGTTGCTTACTTGATACAGATAAATATATACTAGGTGGAATCCATTCTGTCTGATGTCTCTTTTTACAATGAACATACTTCTAATGTGCAAAATCATATTTAAAAAGGCAGGCCTGCTGCTCATAATGAATAAGATGAACTTTCATTGCTGAACTCTTTGTTTATTCTTCTGGTGCTGTGTGCCAAATATTTCATGGCATTATAGAATATTTACTCTGCATTACTGGGTTCTGCAGCCTGCAGTGCCACTCACAACTAATGCAATATTCTTCCTAGGGAATGACAGTTAGAGAGAGTATAAACCAATGCACCTGCTTTAATAAATTAGCTTCCCCCTTGTACTTCTTCTAAATCGTACATAGGAACATTTCTGCATTCTGGAAGAATACAATTTTCCCTCCCAATTGTTGGGGATTTATCTGCTCCATTTTGCCCCCTATGCATCAATGCAGAGCAATGCCAGAACCAGGTAATACCTGCTCTGTACCTGAGCTCTTAGGGGTGCCTTCTTGTATAACCTAAATGGCCACAAAGCTGTCCCTTGTTTTAGAATACCAAAAAAAAACTTTGAACCTGCTTTTTTATTAATAGAAATGTTCCCCTTTAATATTTCTCCTTCAGAGGCCAAATGGATGAAAATAAGTGAGCTCACTGGGAGTCTATGTGCCTCTGTAAGTGGTTAGACACATAGGACCATTGCTTGGAGATTTTTTCAAATGACCAATAAGGGACATTTTATTTGAACATTTTAAAAACGTTGGCTAGTGGAAAATTATGGCCACCTACTGTCACATCACAAATTATTATTGTACGATCTCTATGACTCTTGTTTAATCATTTGTCACCTTCCTTTACTTCCAGGCTTCACTCATGCCGATATTGTGCCTGTATATTGCTAATGAAACATTCCTGCCTAAAAGCAAATGTTCCTGCCTTGTCCTGGAAACAATGCCTCCTCCATATATTTTGCTTCCACATGTGACGGCTGCATCATGGCTCTCCAGATTTCTGTGCACCTCATTCCCAACTTATGTGAGACAGACCAGCCAATCACAGGAATGCTTTAATAGTAAATAATCAGAAGTGTTGTTTTCAAATATTTGTATTATTTTATTTAAACACATTTTTGCATTTTAAAATATCATTTGTATGTTTATATTCATGCACATGTCTATGTAATGGGAAGTGTCTCTGAATGACTAAGAAGAGTCAGAATGGGAATGAAACTCCTCTGAATAGAATATTAGAATATAAAAATATGATCATAAAGACAAAACAGAGAGCATGTGGGAGTATATGCAACTAAACAATGCATGCCAGTGTGTCCTATCAGATGTAGAAGCAGTTACATTTATCAGGAAATAATGAGACATGATTGGCTGCAAATAATAGATAAGAAAGGTTCAGTGACCTTAAACACAATTTGCATTGATTGTCTCAAAATAAATGATAATAGGAATGTTATAATATTGGGATACTTTGTAGTGATCTAAATACCTTAAATGCTAAACTAAAAAATAAACACATTGCAAGCTTTTGAGACAGACGGTCTATTCTTTGGAGTAAGGAGGACATTTCATGACAACTAAGGTTCTAGCATTGTAAACTGAAAAAATTAAGTCCACAGTTCAGTATACCTCCATGAATGGGCTATTCTTAGCATTATTCAGGAGTATAGATGACCCCACATCTCAATTTCTAAGGATTTTTCTTCATGCCCAGTGGTGGAATTTATTGTTTTTACCATTCCAGCCAGGGCATGATATGGAAGGAGTCTGTATATTCTCCTTATGCTTCCAAGGTACAGTACATCCAGGAAATTGGCTCCTGATAAAATTGATTGTATTGTCTGTGAATGGGACCTTAGAGTGTAAGTAGTGATGGGCAAATTTATTCGCCAGGTGCGAATTCCCGCGATTCGCCGCCGGTGAATACATTTGCGAAACGCCAGCTAAAATTTGGCTGCAGAAAATTTGCTGGCGCCAAAAATGATGCGGAGCACGACGAAAACAATGCGGCGCAATTGACGCGACGCACATCATAAACGCCGTGACGCGGCAAAGACAACGTGGTGCACGTCAAAAAACGTGCAGCGACTCATTTCGCGAATTTTTTGCCAATTCGCGAATTTCGCTGAAGCAAAGCGAAATGGGCTAGATTCACCCATCACTAATTGTAAGCTCCATTGGGTCAGGGACTAATGTTAATTAATGTTGAACCAAAGTGATATAACAATAATAATTGCACATTGTCAGTAAGTAGTAAACTAAAACTTAGAAACTGAAAAAAATTAGATTGGTTGCTGTAATTAACAGCAATGGTGCAGTTTGGCTCCTATGTCAGTAAATTAGGCCCCATATGGGTGAATGAATAAGCTTTTAAAAACATGCTGTGGACTGACTAAAACTGAACCACATTTTTACTAACAGAATCTTGATGAGACTTGAAGTTCATAGGGGTCATTTATAAATACACACTGTGGGTGCTCCAAAATGGATGCAATGGAGAGCAGATATTAAAGTGATTCATTAAGTTACTTGCATCCAAGCAGGTTCCTGTACATCCAAATGGGTCCATATGACCCAGAACGTATATCAAATGTGCAAGTGATTGAACCCCTGGGTAATAGTGATCATAATGTGATATAATTTAATGTCTGGTACAAAAAACAAATATACAGTGGGACAACAAAAACCATGAAGTTCATAAAAGCTATTTTTTTTTTGCCTTGAGGGCTGCCCTTCAGAGCATAGATTGGGGCATTATGTTTTCAGCTAAAAACAGAACAGAAACGGTTGTCATTTAAAATGATATTAAATCATTACTGTTCTCAATTTATTCCCTGAAGGAGTTAATGTAGAAGCTTTAAGAATCAATCTGTGTGTATTAATATAGAAGTAAAGATGTTATGGGAAAGAAGAGAAAGGCATTTAAAAACTACAAGTCTGTTGGGACAGAAGCTGCATTTAATGAATATAAACACTATAATAAATGTTGTAAAACAGCAATCCGGAAGGCAAAGAAAGGAAGTGAGAAGTGTATTGCGGCTGAGGCTAAGAAGAACCTGAAAACATTTTAAAAGTATATTAATAGTAAAAAGATGCGAGTTGAGATTGTTCCTCCTTTAAATAATGGTACCAGCTTCATTATAAGAGATACAGAAAACACAAATGTGCAAAATCACTTCTTTTCTTCAGTGTATACAATAGAAGAGTCAGAGTTCCCAGGTTCACTTCATAGCTGCACTGATGGGTTAGCTCAATCTAGTCAGCGGCTGACTCAGGATATGATTCGTAAAGCTTTAATACAAAATAATGTAAATAAGGTGTCAGGGCCAGATGGCATACACCCCCAGGTTCTAAGAGAAATTAGTTCAGTTTTAGACCAGCCCCTATTTCTGATTTTCTCACATTCACTTTCGTCTGGTATGGTACATATGGATTGGAGGAAAGCTAATGTCATTGCAATATTTAAAAAAGGGATTACAATCTCAGACTGGCAATTATAGGCCAGTAAATCTGTGTTGGGCATGTTAAGCGATCACATTACAAATGTTGTCCTAGTGAATTACATTATGAGCAGCAATCAGCATGGCTTTATGAGAGATAAGTCATGTCAGACAAATTTAATGACTTAGGGGCATATTTATTAAATTTGTGTGAATGATTGGAAATTCTATAAAATTTTCAAAAAGATTCGAATTCAAATCTTCAATAATTTTTGTGGCCACTTTGACCATCGACTTAAAACATTTTGATCGAATGATTACAATATATTGAGTAAAAATCTATTTAATCATTTGACCATTTCATGGTCGAATTACTTGCCCTTTAAAAATTATTTTGAATCCCTTGTACGCCAGATTAAACCTACCGAATTGCTGTATTACCCTATGGGAAGCTCCCATATGGTTATTCCAGCATTTTCAGATAGAATAAAACATTTTGATAGAATTTTTCCTATTTGATCGTTTGATCGATCGAATTTCGTTAAACATTCGATGGTCAAACTCTCTTATTTGACCAATAGTAATCTGCCCCTAAGGGGAGGGTATTGTAAGTATCAGTATCAATGTTTACAGATGACACAAAACTATCCAGCCCAATTAATTCCATCCATGAAGTGGCATCCTTGCAACAAGATCTTGACAAACTGACAATCTGGGCAGCTAAGTGGCAAATGAGATTCAATATTGATAAATGTAGTCAAAAGGTACACCAGTGAATCAAATGTAAAGAATGTTTTGAATTTGCACTCAAAATGATGACATTTGCACATGATTGGTATAAATACACAAGGGCAATTGCATCCATTTTGGTGCATTGGTCACAACTATGATGAACACAACTGCACACGTGGCTGCCCTGATGCTAGGATAGTGTGAAAAAAAACACTGTATTATGGTTTAAAAATACTGCTTTCAAAATTGCACTTTTCAAGCTGCGATTGCAGTTGTTATGGACCCAATTGGTGTGCAAGTGGGCCTATTGCTGCTGGGGAACCCTGGACTTACTCCCATCCAAGACCTGGCAATAGCTCCAATATTCCCAAAGTGAGTTGCTTCAATAAGTTGCTTCCCATCACAATTTCATCCATTGGATGCAAACACCATTTTGAATGTGCACCACAGAAGTTACTCAACCTTTGCTCCAGAACTGCTCAGCACATCTAACACCCTATTTGTGTCACAGTGCAAGCTCAGTTGCATCCATTTTGATGCATTTGAGGCAGTTCTGTGCTCAGTTTCAATGTCACTAGAAAATTCTGCACTTTGATGTAAATGACCATTTTCTGTATGTCTGTGTCGGAATGCGCTGGATCTTTGCAGACTGAAAAGCTGTAGTGCCATAGGCTAGTGAAAGTAAAATGTCTAAAATTCAGTATAATAATGTGACCAATAGCAATAATCTTTTTTTTACTCATTCAGCCTGTGCCCCTGGTAACCAACTGATATCTGAAATGAATTTGCCGCACTAGTCATCCATACAACGGTGAACTGATTCGGTGAGCAGAAGCACAAAACAGAGAGACTTGGGGAGGGAATCAAATCATGCGCTTGATGAAGGCCTGATGGCAGAGATTAAGATATCAGAAATGAGTGATTGTAATCTAATTAATGTGCAGTTTTTGCAAGTCCTCCGAGTCTTCTTTATCACTGAATATAAGAAAGCAGGTGGTGTTGGGATTTGATCTATAGGATTAGTGTAATACTGACTATGTGAACTCTTTCACAGCAGCCACTTTGGCAATAGGTTCAAATGTTAGCAATGTCAAACCTTTCCTGTTATAGGCAATTGAGATGTAAATGTGATTTACTTATGCATGGATATGTTCTCAGTATAATACCAAATACAATAATACATTTGAATTGGAACTTAACCCCATATGTACATTACTTCTTATAAAAACAACATGAATTATAGCAGCCAGTCAATGGCACGTGTATATTGGAGATAGATGCATGATCCTGTGGGTAGAAAAGGACAAGTTATCACTCTACATCTCCCTCTATAGACAACTTTTATAAAAAGAAAAGTAATGAAGACTTTATTCCAACAAATTGTGGGTTATTTAGAACCACAAGAGTACTGCCCATATTTAGTTGTGCATTAAACTACATTCATTATAGGTACCAAGTCTTTGTATATCTAACCTGAATCATGAAACAAGAATTGCCAAAAACATTGAAGCAAATAGCCATTTTATTTCGAGCAATAATGTCAAACCATGCAACTTTTTTTTATTATCCATTAACGTCTATAAGCCTTTTTCTCTGTGAAACAAGGCAAATATGGTAAAAAATATATGCAACTGGACTTGCTAAGTAATCAGTGATGACGTTTCACTTCTCATCTGAACAGCTTCTTCAGTTCAACTGACTGGTGAGGGGAATCCTTTGCATATAAACTCTTGCAGTAATCTAATTATTCAATAATTAATCAGCAAGTCCAGTTGCTATAGATTTACTTCTACTAGATATGTCATGACCTGGATGAATGAAAACCTTCCTAGACATGCTATTTATTGATTTTATAAAAGCTAATAATATATCTATGATATAATATTAAAGGGAAGTTGGCCACAGAGCACTTTTGAATAAGATTCCTCAGACCCATAGAAGAGATCGTAGGTGACATGCATAAAGAAATGATGGTAATTATAAATGGCAAAAAATTCAGGTTAAAATAAATAAGCAGCTATTGAGAGTGTTTTATTTGTACTTGGCACTTCTGAACATATTATTGACCACCCAATCTATTTGTATTTATACAGCTCTGTAGAATATATGTATTTGGCAAGGCTGCAGGCTTGTGGACCATGCAATTGAGTTAGGTTAATTATTTCCATATCAATAAACATAACTTCTCTGTCTATTCCCTATCCCAATTATGGTGGGAGCTTGTATACACATTCCATTTCCAACCTTCCAGTCACAAAACTAGTATAGATAGCTAAAGAATACTGGTTTATTTTGAGCTAAAAGTTGCCTTTATTATGAGAACTACTGTAGTTTAAGACAGCTAGAACCCAAACAACCCAAATCTAATTTTTGTGCTTTTCACAGATTGGGAAAAGAAAGACTAGTTGAATGTTTGCAACACTTTTATACAGAACCTAGCTCATGAAATTTAATGAGTCTTCTTCTATGTCTTTGTTACAACTACTTGAACAAGAGATTTATCAGTACACAGTTGTAGAAACTAATGCAGCAGGAGCTTTAACAGCAACTAACTTAGGACTGAAGCAAGCGAAGCAACTCTTGAAGGTCAAGTATGGTGCCTTGAGGGAGTTGTTCTAAACGGAGAGATGAAGTTGGAAGACAGGCTACAAAAGGAATTCCATAAAGATTAACAATGAAGAAGTGTTCTGAATGGTATGAAGTGTGCAGGTCTTGGATTTTAGAAGTACCGAAGCTTATAACCATTTAAAAAGTATCAAGAAAAAATTTCAGCACAAAAGCCAGAAAAGAGAGCAAACTAGGCCTGCTTAAAAAAAAGGGGGGGGGGGAAACATGTATTGTTAATTATTTTAAAAAACCTGAACATCATTAATTATTTTTAGAAATGGTAAAATGTAAATCCCTTTCAATTTTACTTTACATGTGCAGGTATTGGATCCGTTATCTGCAAACATATTACAGAAAGGCTATCTCCCATAGACTCCATTTTATCCACATAATCCAGATTTTTGTAATGATTTTCATTTTCTCTGTAGTAATAAAACTGAATCTTGTACATGATCCAAACTAAGATATAATTAATACTTATTGAAGGCAAAACCAGCATATTGGGTTGATTTAATGATTACATGATTTTCTAGTAGATTTAAGGTATGAAGATCCAAATTAAGAAAATTTCCATTATCCAGAAAACCACAGATCTCGAGCATTCTGAATAACAGGTTCCATATCTGTATTTTTTGTGACATCTTTCTCAGAGATCAGAGAAGTGTATTGGACTAGGAATCTAAAATATACATTTTTCAGAATTGAGAAGCATGTGAAAGATTTCACTTATATACAGAATATGTACATATCACTTAAAACATTACAAAACATGTTATTATTCTATAGAGGCATATTTATTATAAGTTGTACCTTGGTTATCGTAAGATAATACAATGCATCTTAATCTTACGGTTGTTTGCATCAATTGATCTTTTATTTTCTTATATTGGATTTTTGAAAGAAAAAGGTTTTAGATGTCAAGCTTTTTATTTTTATTAAAAGACATATCTGGAGAAATGAAATTCTCCAGGAGAAAAATAAACAATGGAAGAAAACTTGATCAAGATTAAGATCTCAGTCACATTTGATTACCACAAGGTAGGAAGGTACAGTTCTATGTCTATTGCAAATTTAACCAATAATGTATAATGCCACTGGTATGCAGATAAATAAGGGCCTGTGTAAAATAAACTGTAAACAAATGTATAAGAAAATAAATGCAATTAGTACTATAAATCACCACTTATATAAAAAATATACATATTAAAATCATGTGAAGCTTGAAAAAAATGTATATACAGTAAGTCATCACTTATTTTTAAAACGAGTTTCTTATAAGCTAATTGTCAGATATAATTGGGGATTGAGTGTATCACCAATTATATGCACATAAATAAAGGTTCCTGTGCAGAATAACCTTTGCCAATTTTACTGAACAGTTACAGGAACATTAAATTAATATTTTACATCAATAGGGGTTCATATTCTAAAGTAGGGGATACAGTTTTTTTATATGTAGGTTTTAGTGATAGCTTCTAAATAATGACGTCACTATGAACTATTTTAGGGATATATTTTACAGGCTGGCTTTTATGCATATATACAGAAAACATTTGCTGTTATTAGTCACATTTTTATAAAATGCATTGACTTTGTTCAAGCTTCTCTTGATGGCTGTAGAAATGCTGGATGACCAGAAAGTTATAAATGGGCTTAGATCACTGTTCAGGCACCAGAAAAAACATAAAAGCTATTTACTACCCAGATAATATATAAAGTTTGCCATTTTGATTTTGTGTGATTGTGTTCAGCAATAGTGACCTTTTGTGGCGCCAATATTGAAGTGTAATGAGGAAATGTTTGATCACTTTTCTTCAGCCACGTGACTCCACTTTCCTATTCTGAAATTCACAGTCCATGGGACAAGTTTTAACCAGTGCAATGCCTACATTATGAAACCTACAGGATTTAACTTTTTCAAAATTTTTGTAAACTAGCCCTATGTTTAGGTAGGGTGAAAAAGTTATTTGCCCTGAGCATCCCATGGGCTTCTTGGGGGCTGCAAAAGTTAAAAAGAAAAGGACATATTTTCGTGTGCAGTTGTTGTATGGTCAGCAATAGATGCTACACAAAAATGTAAATGTAATATTAATATACATTTTAAGTCAGCTGCTGCCCCATCACATATTAAGGTGCTTTACATATGTATATTCTTGCAAATGGGCCCAATTCAATGGCAAACAATTTATCAAACACCATCATTAATATGTAACTTCAAATTGTTAAACAGGAGGTAATATGATCATTTTTTCATCACCTCCAATTTCGCCGAACTACAGCTCCCAAAAGGTTATCAAGAGTTTAGTATGTTAAGAGTTGACATCTAAGATATGTTCTTAAAGATACTCTAAGCCCAATCATAAATGTGCCCCCGATTCTCTATATAAAGTAACAAAAAACCTCATACATGGAAAATAATTCACCAATGAGAATTCTATTGACAAAGAACATCATTATAAATGCAAGAGAATTCACCAATGAGAGTGCGATTCCCAGCACTTTGTCAGGCATCTTGCTCTTATCTTACATATAGAAATAATTATGTGATTTTGGATTCATTATATTACACTGGAATGAGGATATAGGACAGCTTTGTTCAGTGTTGCGAAACTGTGTTTATAGCTTCCAACTCTAGTTGCAGGAACAAAGAACAAGGAGCCAGATTTACACAGATCAGCTGGGATTCTCATTGGATAATAAGCATTTTCATGCTGCCATAGGCCCTAGAGAGCAAAGGGACGTTTCTTTTAAAATTTAAGAACAGAACCTTTATGTTGCTGAACTACAACTCCTATCATACCTTAACCTTAATGTATCCTGGGATTTGTAGTCCAGCAACTACAAAAATAATGGTTGAGCAGTGCAGTGCAATAGGGTTTAGTGTCCCTGTTAGATCTCCGGGGCCTGTGGCTCACTAGATGCAAGATGATCTTCCAATGGGAATACCTTTTGCTCAGTGTGAACCTGTTTCCTTCTCTCAATGGGGTATATTTGCACTTCCAGAGTTATTGGGCAACCCTTTTGAAATAAAAAATAACAAAATGGTATAAAGGTGATACCCAATAACATTTTTACTGGCTAACACGGTACAGCAACTTTACCTGCACTTCCAGAGTGAAATTCCTACACTATCTTTACTATTTATCAATGGGTTCACACTGTCTTAAAAATCCTATAGAATTTGCGAGTGGAAGAATTTCACTCTGGCAGACTGTCTTACATAGTAACATAGTAAGTTAGGCTGAAAAAAGACTCGCGTCCATCAAGTTCAACCTTTTTTTTTATTTTTTTTTATTTTAATTTTAACTGCCTAACTGCTAGTTGATCCAGAGGAAGGCAAAAACCCCATCCTAAGCCTCTCCAAATCGCCTCAGAGGGGGAAAAAATTCCTTCCTGACTCCAAAAAGGCAATCGGACTAGTCCCTGGATCAACTTGTATAATGAGCTATCTCCCATAACCCTTGAGCTCTAAATTCACTTTTTGGTAAATATAGCCCTATGTTCGATAACAACAAGATGACTGACAATCTTATTTTAACATCCACTTGCATCTGTAATAAAGCCTGGACAGCATTAGAGCATTTTATGGAAAATCTATTGTCTCCATTAAGCAAGGCATATTTTTTAAGAACAGTATGTCTTTTATAAAGCAAAAGAAAATGTGTTAAATAGAATCTAGATAATTTGTTTAATTTGGAATGATTACTTTTGGGGCAGTGGGGTGTTAATTCACTTAATTTGTAATGATAATTTCTAATAATGTTTAAATAAGAAAGTGCCAGGGAAAAGTGCTTAAATAAAGAAAAGTCAGCAGAAGGAATTCCATTAAAATAAAAAAATTCTAAGCTTTTCTAAGTCAGAACATCTCAGAAAGGTATAACATTAAGGAGGTTTAATTAGTATAGTGGGTCATTATGACATCTAGTTCATTTCATTACTCTGGGAAATGTATTGTTCGTTGGCAGTTAAATATTGTCTGCAGGGAATGGAAACTTTTTTCCTCTTGTCTTGCTGGTCATATCTATTGCCTAGTCAGACAGCTTACCTGTAGTGAGGAGGAAAATGCAACTCCAATTAGAAAGCTTTCAGCCAAGCACCCATGGAAAAGCCAAAAGCCTATAAAGGTCAGCGTGAAATTTGAATGACAGGGCTAAAGTCTTTTACTCATAATTTTGTGTTTGCAATAGAATTCAGAGCAATTCACAGCCTTAAAGGCCTTAAGTGAGAACAGCAATTAATTGTAATGAATAATCTGACAAATGTGGTTGACATATGGCTGCTAATGCCCTCCTTTCTAGTCAGAGCAGTGGAGGGATTAGATTAACTCAAATGAAATCTGGGACTGCCATGCCATCTGTATGTTCAGTAAGAATGGTACACGTTAAATGGTGAGTGGGTAGATATCGCTCACAGTGCTCCCTCTCTCCCCAAGCTGCTGGCAGATATGGGAATAAAGATTGTTATTGCCGCACCAGATGCCTGTCTTTTACACAGCAAAGTCATATACTTCTGCAAAGTCATGTACTACTCTAAGGCACCTGACGAGGGAGGCAGGGTTTTAAACTAATCAGACAAAATTAGCATTACTTGTTTGCTTGGCACGTAAGCCAAAACAAATTCCCATATGAGCAAAGCATACCAGAGAGATACCAACCCTCACACACATGAACTTATATAATACATACACAAACATTGACTGCTATAGACACCCACATAAACACATGGACTAATGGAGATACCCATATATACATATGTACATGGATTTGACCAGACACACCCTCATGCAAACACATAATACTTTTGGATAACTCTATTGTTATTAACAATAAATTTCCAAGTATTAATTTACTCCCAGAATGTGAGTCATTCTACTCTATTCATTGCACTAAGTGAGATTTGATTGCTTTAAAAACAAAAAAGAATGAGTCTATGTCATATTTTTAAACCATATTTTCAGGGTCTATTTCTTAAAGATCGGGTTTTGTATTTCACAAAAAAAATAGAATTTTTAGACAACAAAACTAGAATTTTTTGTGATTTACTATACCCAAAAGCAGCTGAAAATCTGAAAACTTACTCCACCTAAAACCTGTCAAATTCTTGTAAAGGTCAATGGCAGAGGTCCCTTAACTTTTTGAACTTTTGATGCTGGTTTTCACTCGAAAACTCAATAAATTAAGTTTTAAGCTTATGAACTTGAAAAATTTTAGGTATTTATAAAAACAAAAATTTGTGGATGGAGTTAGGTTGAGTTAGTTTCTGGTATAATATAAGAAAAAATGAGCTTGAATAAATAACCCCCTTAAAGGGGTGGTTCACCTTCAGTTTAACTTTAAGTATGTTATAGAATGACCAATTCTAAGCAACCTTTCAATTGGTCTTCATTATTTATTTTTTATAGTTTATCAATTATTTGTCTTCTTATCCTGACTATTTCTAGCTTTCCAAGGTGGGTCACTGACACCCTCAAAAAAGAAATCCTCTCTGAAGCTGCACATTTATTGTTATTGCTACTTTTTATTATTCGTCTTTATTTCCTGTCCCTAGCCTATTAATATTCCATATTCTCATTCAAATCAATGCATGGTTGCTAGGTTAAATTGGACCCTAGCAACCAGATTGCAGACACTGCAAACTGGAAAGCTGCTAAATAAACAGCTAAATAACTCAAAAACCACAAATAATACAAATTGGCTCAGAATACCTCTCTCTACATCATAGTAAAAGTCAACTCAAAGGTGAATAACCCCTTTAATAGAAGTTTTAATTATATTATAAACTCAAATGTTCCTCTTCCATTAATTAAGACACACGGGCAAATTCACTAAAGCACGAAGGGGGGAATGTAATTAAATTAGCAAAGAGCAAAAGAATGCGCATCAATAAGATTAAAAATCCACATCTCGCAATGTAATATTGTTCCTTAAACTGTTATTGCATTGCGAAGTTTAATTGCGCATTGCGACTTTTCATTGCGCATTGCAAATTTTAATTGCGCACTCTTAAGAAGTGCTTGAAGGTGTCGTAATCTTTAGGAGCAAACATAACGACTTTTTCAGTAAGAAGTTTTATTACATTGACTGCACATTGGCGCAAGCTGTAAAATTCGCAAACTCTCTTCCACTGTCGGAAGTGGTCGCTAAACTGTTTCCGGTTTTGCAAAAGCTATATTAAATTCGCGCAAAGCAAAAATTATTCGCACAGAGGCATTACTTTTCGCATTGCGAATAGTTTTTGCCTTACCGACTTAGATTACATTCCCCTAGAAGCCTCTAACGCTAGTGCTTATTCACCAGTGTGACGTCATTTCGCAACTTTGCCAATTCACTAACAGTATCCCATTCGCTAGCAAAGTAGATAGACTAGCGCAACTTTGAATCCTTACACCAGGCGAAGTTGTGCACTGATGAAGGGACGTAACTACTCCAATTCAATAAGATGCCCATTTTACTGAATGTTACTTCTTGCGCTAGACTTTACTTCACAGGTCAGAATAGATAGGAGTTTGAAAAAAAACATTACATTTTTTCTAAGTCCCAAAAAAAGTTGGCGTCTTTTACTTTTTTAGGGTAATTCATAGGGGGAAATTCACTAAGCAGCGTTGCCTTTGCTAATGTTCGCTGCACTCCGCCAGGCAAATTTTCGCCACTGCTACGCAAATTCACTAAAGTGCGAAGTTACTAAAGCAGCGAAGGGCAGCGTAGTTGCGCAAGTGTTATTTCGCCAGGCAAAGCGCTAGCAATGCCTAATTTGCATACGGCGCGAATACATTTGTGAAACGCCTGTGAAAATTCGCCGGCTGAAAATTCGCTGGCGTAAAAAAAAATTACGGTCCGAAAAATTACGCAAAGCGTCAAAGACATGCCACGACTCGTTTCACAAATTTTCAGCCAATTTGCGAATTTTGCTGGAAATTCGCTAATTTTTCGTCAAAGCGAAACAGGATAGATTCGCCCATCACTAGGCGTGAATTTCAAAGTATAATAGAAGTATATGTTACAGCCACTACATTACACTACACAAGCCCAGGAAACCTTTAATAAAAAAAAAAAAAATGTCCTATTGCCCTATATGTGCCACCTATATAGTTGTGTTGCCATATGTTAGGAAACGTGGGGGGAATGAGGGTAACCCCCCCTCTTTTTCAGACTATCACCCTAGAAAGGTAAAGCACGGCAGCGTTTTTTTGGGACTTAGAAAAAATTTCCAATTTTTTTTTCAGACTCCTTTCTATTGTATTGAACTTCACCAGGTCTGGCCTGGCGAAGTAACGTCTAGCGTAAGTGGTAACGTTCAGGAAAATGGGCATCTTACTGAATTTGGGTAATTACGATCCTTCGTCAGTGCGCAAATCTCGCCTGGCATAAGGGTGCGAAGTTGCTCTAGTCTATCTACTTCGCTAGCGAAAATTCGCCAGAGTCGACATTAGTAAATTTCCGAAGTTACGAATTGAAGTCACGCTGGCGAATTAGCGCTAGTGCTAGACGCTTCACACTTTAGTGAATTTCCCCCATAGTCGTGGGAAGAAAATAAAAACTCCTTGCAGATAGCACCTAGGACAGAATTCAGCTTAGGATCCCAGCTCTACAATGAAATAGTGATAACTATTGGGGAACCA
This sequence comes from Xenopus borealis, assembly GCA_024363595.1. Taxonomy (NCBI): domain Eukaryota; kingdom Metazoa; phylum Chordata; class Amphibia; order Anura; family Pipidae; genus Xenopus; species Xenopus borealis. The sequence continues at coordinate 67,019,963 of CM044447.1, forward strand.
TGTAGCTCAAAGCCACCAATTATTTTTAAAACAATTGGTCCAGAGTTACTTTAAAAATAGCTGCTACCTCCTGGGCCACAACAATTCTGTTAGGCATTCTAATGTATCTGTGTTTGCAGATGGCAGGAATCTATGCAGAACAATTAAATCTATACAAAATGTGTCATTGTGTTAGGGGGATCTAGGCAAACTTGGAAGCTATAGTGAGTTTTAGTGGACTGAAAAAATAGTATGCCGCATACAGTCTACCCCTAATTGGACAAAGATAGGCAAATCCTTAATGGAGGAGGCTAATACAGATAAGTGATCAGCAGCTTTAGTAAGTAATATTAATTTACAGTATATACACCCAATGTTGCCATAGTATATAAATCTGGCCATACATAAGTTAATAACAGTTTATGACTTTGTTTCCCCATACGAATTAGGGAACCTTCTTATTGCCTGACTGCTTAAAAACTCCCAGATATCTAGCGATAAGGTCAATCATCATTGACTGCATCTGTGGGTTTATGCCATCCCCTTATGCAACAACCCAGGGGCCAAAAGGCAAATTATTTCAATTTGGCCCTGTATATTGGTAGCCAAATTAGGTTTAGATGGATCATTAACTGACCCTGCTAAAGTAGCAGATCTAAAAGCATATGCCCAGTTTACAACTAATCAGTATTACAGGTACATAATTTGAAGTGCTAGCAATAAAACAAACTCAGATTGTGTTAGCTTCAGTAATCCTAAAATTTTATCGATTTTTTTCTGAATACAGGTGTCATATTTCCTAAAATGGTACACTGCCTTTCATGCCTCATGTAGCGGGGTTCATCTTGTAGCTTGCTTCCCTAAAACCCATGGAGATATTTGCCCTAGATTCATATACTGTACAGTAGTGAAACTTCTGACTCAAGTGCAATCAATAAAGAAATGGATTGTTATAAATATATAAACATTTTTATAATGTATAACAATTCTTGACACTTCTTGCAAAATTAATACCATTAATTCCTTTTTTTTTAATTATAAAAAAATAAAACTTTAAGAATATTATTTAAGGTTGAATAATTTCTAATTGCTAAAATGGAATATCTTTAAATTTAGGGTGACACCCATGGTGATAAATATTATGTCTGGCAACAGTGTCGGACTGGGACACGAGGGGCCCACCTAAAAAACTTAGGCCAGGGGCCCACCATAAAACCCTTAGACCAGGGGCCCACTATAAAACCTTAGACCAGGGGCCCACTATAAAACCTTAGACCAGGGGCCCACTATCAGTACTAATATTCTTCATCTCCTCAATTAAACTCTATTCTCTTAGTTTGTTTTCTTTACATACTATAATCAATTATTCCATCTACTGTATTTAGCCTCTTTGTTCTCATAGAAATAGAGAATGGAAAGTTTAACAGCATGAGGGCCCACTGATACCTTGGCCCACCGGGAGTTTTCCTGGTATTCTGGTGGGCCAGTCTGACACTGTCTGGCAAGAAAGCCCAAATACATTAAAGAAAAACTGTCAATCACATGATGAGGTTTGATGAGTGATCATTGAGTCAAGTTTCCAATCAGGGGGGAGAATATGACATGCCTCTGTTTGAAATGCAGTCTTTACATTTCACACCTTGGAAATTATTTCCATATGAAAGCCAAACTGGCAAATGCAGAATGAAAAATTGTTTGTAAGCCTCTTCTTTTTCCCAATATTTACCTTTTTTTGCATATAAATTCTCACAGAAGGAGAAATATTCTTGTGCCACCCTGTTGACACGACCCTCTATTGACTTACCACAGTTTTCATTATCATTGAATAAGTCGATGAATAAGAGATGACAATGTGAAATTGGCGTTCTATTGATTATTTGAGAAAAGGCTTAAAAATCTGAACTAAAAAGAAATATTTCCATGAATAAAATATATATATGTTTTAAAATAAAAAAAAAACAAATCTACATTAACCCCTTGTGAATCGGGATACAGTTGTTTTTTGCGAATACACGAGTCCATGTCCATTTATATTTTTATGGAGGCCACTGTTGATTAAAAAGATAATCTCGTTTTCATATATGTGTGAGCGTGTGCATTAACCTTACAGGTCATGTTTGGAATATGACTAGATTTATTTATGCAAGGGGATTACATATATGAGAGCCTGTATATTTTAATCTGACACTTTCGCTGGAGTTCTTTTATTTTCAGATTTCTGTGAAGAACACAGAATAGGGAATGGCTTTCTACCTCATTATAATAATACATTTTATTACTTTTATTATCTTTTATTATTCTGATTAATCTTAAAATTAAAAATGTCAGCCATAAAATATCCTTTTTTAGATATCTGATTTTTTAAAATCATGATATAAACTAAAAAATAGGATAAAGAAAGAATCCATGGCACTGATATGCTTCATATTCTTCATGTATTTTTTTTTTGTTGGACTGGCTGACAATGACAAATCAACATTCTTTTTAATCCTTGTACCTTTGTAAAATTGTTTAACAAAAATATCCATAGCTCTTTTTTACTCTCGTCTGCCACTCTCTTGCTGGCCCTTTTTGTACTTGCTGTCACATAATTGTGGCTCTTTCCATTTATTGAGAAACATTTATAGGTCGCTCATTGTAATCCCCTCTGTCTGTGAACATAAATCCTCTGTTCTCTCAATCCCCTTTTCCACTTGTCTTTTTATTTAGTCACAGTCTCTTTACGTCTCTCTTGCACCTACATATGTCTTATCCTCAGACTTCGTACACTAGTGCTGGTGTCAGACTCATTCATAACAGGCAGAAAAGAAAGTCATAATATAGCAAATCATAGCAAATCATCATAAAATATTTTCCTTTATATTTTATTCACTTTTAATCAGTTACATATTTTAAATACATTTCATAGTGTTCTGATTTAATAATAATTTTCATGTTAACACCGATCTTTAATAACGTGGATAATTATTTTTAACAAACCATTAATAATTCATTAACTTGAATTGCGCTGATGTTATCACAATGCACATTTATTTTCAGGGGCTTGGTGGGGTGTTAGTACTCACTGCTGTCATTTATCTTTGACACCCCATAGCACAGAATAGAGTTTGATTGCTTTGAGCAGTTGGATAACGTTGGTTCGCTGAAGCTTTGTTTTCCTGAAATTAAGGGAAGTGCTAATAATCTAAATTCTAACCAATAGAACATTGATGGGCATATCTATTTGCATATCTCTGTCCCATAGTTGAATATTGTTATACATTTTTTGCTTTTCCTTGGTTATCTGAATTTCTTCAATTTTGTTCACAGCTCAGCTCAGGGTGTAAATAATAGTTACAATTACTAACATGTATTTCTATAGCGCCAACTTATTCTGTAGCGCTGTAGATTCTCAGCATTAATAAGTACTATGTTGGTCATCAAGAACAACCCAACTTTGCATCCTAAGCTGTCCCATTTAAAACAATCTACTAATAAATTTGGATTTAGAATTTTGTTTTATGATCATGACAACTTGTGGTGGTGATGAAAATGCCTCTTCCTTCCACAAGGTGCTGTACGGCACTTACAAATTTAGCGAAAGGAATTGATCCTCTGGACTTCCAGAAGTATCTAAGAGGCTACCCTAAATGGTCTTCCAACTCTGCACCAGATGTTGCTCCAGGCCCCCCAATGACAGTGTGACCCACCATCTCTATTTGTTTATCAGTGTTTATAAGTAGATTTTGAGTGTTTGTTATTCCATGAATATTAACTAACTAATGTATTAAAAAGTCTGTAGTTTCTCCATATCTAGTAATCCATAACAACTAATCATGTGTTTTTCTCAACAGCATGCTTCTTGCTGGCTGGCTGTAATGAGTTAGTAGACAGGTAGCATCCTTAAGAGCATTTAATTAATTACCCCCTAAGTTTATTAATTCAATACATTTTACTGATATCCAGTGATGATGCAATTGCCTGTTGACCAAACTTAAAACCAGAGAGATGTCTAAGTATTAAAATCATATTTTTATGTGGCCCATTAGCTATTCTTCTATGAGAAATAATGGGATTTTACCAGGTCTGCATGGTGGAACAAATGTCAAGTACATTTTTTTGGAAGGTGATATCTAAGTTCTTTAAAAATAAGGCAAAATAAGAAAAAAACTGTTAAAGCTATGTAAAGTCATATGGGAATAAACCATTTCTGGTAATGTTTAATAAATAGGTAAATTGGGAAGCATCCTTTTAAAGGGAATTAATAACATATACATGTTATCATTTAGAAATATATCGGGCAACCAACATGAGGTTTACTGAATGATCAAACTGAGATTCCAGTTACTCAGGACCTGTCATTTGAGACAAACATACTGAGAGATGTCTGCCCAGTTCAGTCAAAAATGTTTGTCAATCTCAAATGACTTGTCTAAGGTCACATTAAGCTAACATTTCTTTGAACTCCCTTTAGCCCTAGACAATGATGTCAATGAGAGCCTTCAGCTTAAGATCAAGTGTCCAAACTTTTATCCTGAGAATCAGCTCCTGACCCTAACGTTTCCAGTGCCTTTAATGCCATTAGCTATGGTTTACTCTGGTAATATCAATAAGGGCTGCTGGGCAAGTGCATCTTTCTTTTGCTAAGTGGTTATGGCTGTAGTAAAACAGCATTGAGTTTGTAGGTTGAGAAAACAATGATATGAGAGCACATGGGTAGCCAATAGGGCAAATACAAAGATTCATTTTTAGAATTACTTTTTTATTCACTAATTTGGTTGGCTCATCTTTTATTTGGATAACTTTTAAGGACTACTGAACTTTTATTTGTTACTTCCCCAAGTTTAAAAAAAAAAAATATATATATATATATATATATATATATTAAAAAATATATATATTACATTACACTACTTTCTAGGCTTCTCTGACTTGTATAAAGATTTTCTTGTAGATTCCAATATATTTTGACTATGTTTTGTTATTGTTCTCTTCCTTGATCCATCTCTTCTCTACGCCTCCTGTCAGTTATGGAAATTCTAGTAAAATACCTCGCTTGGGGGTGGTGAATGTACTGTCAGGATTGACTAAAATTAAGTTTGCTCATGAGAGCACCTTTAAAGACCCTTGGAAGGAAATAAATACATATTATACACAATATGTGCATGTTTAACAAACAAAGGCTATTCTCAGATGACCACACCTCACATCAAATAATGCCATTCCTCTTTACCTATAAAATTATTTTTCTTCTTTCTGTTATGGACGCTATGAAAACAAAACCATAGTTGAAAAATAATAATTTCACTTAATATTTCCATTAACTTAAAAAGGAAAACAAAAACACAAGGTATAGTGGTATTGGGCATTCCTATCCCCAGTAATATACATACAACAATAGTTTTTGTTACTACCTTGCACTCTGTATTAACTATATTAGAGGAGATAACATCACTGATCACTACAGAATAATATAGACTGGTCCATACATTGTGATGAGATTGATATGGATGCCATCCTGCCTTTCCCATCAGAAAACTGCTCTATGTATTATTCAACTGGTGTATTATATCTGGAAAACTGTAACTTTTTCATACAGCAGCCATGGACTGCTTCATACATCACAGGTGAAAAAGAGCATGGACATACAAGAAATTTTCATGCAATAGATATTTCATTTCTATGTCTAAACCAACTGGTGAACAGTATAATTTGGAATACTTTAAAATGCCTCTCTAGTTTTTAAATAATAAAAAAATAATGGATACAAAATATAACTTTGGTCATTCACATTAACTTGCTTTATTTTTTTATTTTCAAAAATATTAAGAAAATAGATTTTTAATCAATCTTTCTGCCTCAAAATTAAAATATAGCATTTATTTACCTAAACAACTTTCATTAATCAGACAACCACATGTATGTAAAACATCTTTCTTTTCTATTAATTACCAGCATTGAAAAAGGCTAAATTCAAAATAACCCTCTATTTCAAATGATCTAATTGCTAAGGAGCTATCTTTAATATTAACTAGGTTAATTATTATGCAAAGCACACCCACCCAGAATGTTTGCCTAGCTATCACAAGCGCTTTCATAAATGATGCTTTAATTAGTCTTAATTAGAATTTGTTTAAGTCAGCAGGGAATGCAGAGCCCATGAAATGATGTATGTAATAAGCATCAGGCTCACTTTTTACTTGGGGAATAGAGCTGACAAAATCACATCACGTTAAATTGATTCAGTCAGAATTAAAATTCTTATGGTATTAATTAAATGAGGGATCTCATTAGCAGACTGCAAGATGATCGAGCGACTCTTTGGCGACCAGATGTGAAGGAAACTGCAATATGCACGAGTGCCATTTAAACCAAAAAAGTCCTCACTTAGCCATCTAACCCACAAAATATTTAAAAAAAATCTCCTGAGCCACCAAGACCTACAACTTTTTTACCAACAATAAAGACAGGGTTAGTGTCAATTTAAAAAAAATTAATTTATAAAGTTAAATACTTGAATATTTAAAAAAAAATGTTAAAAAGTGTATTCACTTCTGCATATAATAGAAATGTATCCTTAGTATTTTATTATTATTACTATTATTTTACATTTAGGTAGAGAAAAAGGTACAGGGATAATATAATCATTTGCTTCTGTTTATTTCTAACCACCCAAACCTATTTGTGTAAAATAACCAACAATAACACATGACATTTTGAAACATGTGGAACCTAAAAACCCAAAATTGTCCCTGTTGCCTTCTATGTAATAGCCTGTAAGAGTATTTGTCAAGTGAGCCCAAAGAGCTGGAGACAGGCAAGTAGGGGGTAAGGTATGTTTTGTGTGTTTTGATAGCCAAGAATTTGTAGAGTATAACAGTGATTTATTAGCAGACACATGCAGTCATTACACAACAGTAACATAAACTGTTTCACCTTAAACAGTATAGCAAGTACTGTGCATGCACAGTATACTAACTCATGTGCACAGTGACATCTACAGGCCATTTGTATAAACATCACATTTTCCTCCTATAGTAGGAAAGTATTTGGGCAATTGTAATAAACAATAACAATGCATCTTAAAACAAAATATACATTCTTCACATGATATAGTCCTTGGTCCATGCAGGTAGTTTTCTGATTCTCTCAGTATGCCTTATAGGTTCACTATCTTCAGGCCTATTGCAGCTGGCATCAGGAGTTGGAAAATGTCCTTCATCAAATGGAGCTTCTTCAAAGTCATATCTAGCAGGCGCATTACGACATGCATTTCATATGCAGCCATCAGATAGTTCATTTGTGTATGGTCCTCGCTGGCGTCTCACTTCAAGTGGTGCAGTAAATTTAGATTGTCCTTGTATCAGTAGCCCTGGTTTCTTAATTCTGACTAAAGATCCAGGCTCAAAGTGCACTTCTCTTGTAGCACGTTTTCTGTCAGTATAAGCTTTGCATTTGGCTTGTTGATGTTTGACAATATTAGCAGTAGATGATTTTGTAGGCACAGTATTTTGTTGAAGTTTTATGTCTGCAACCTGTAACTGTGCACACCTGTCTGCCATGTAATAATTCAGCTGGAGGTGCTTGGGTTGTTGCATGGCATGTTGCTCTGTAATTATGTAGGAACTCTGTTGTAAATACTTTCCAAAATTTCCCAGTAAGGTTTGCTGTCTGTAGTGCTTCTTTTGATTTGAATCGCTCGATTTCTCCATTTGCTTGTGGGTAATACACTGAGGATTTTCTATGCACAAATGGCCTGTAGATGTCACTGTGTACATGAGTTAGTATACTGTGCAATCACAGTACTTGCTATACTGTTTAAGGTGATAGAGTTTACATTACTGTTGTGTAATGGCTGCATGAGCCTCCTAATAAAGCACTGTTTTTACTCTACTAATTCAGTATATAACAGTATATTGGCAGGAAACATGAAGAAGTGGTCATTACCTTGTGGACAGAAGGAGTAAAGACAGTGTCTCACATTCCCACCCCTTTTAAGTAAGGTTTTGGTAGGGTGTACTAGTCACAGCATTGGTGGCGTGGATGGGCTCCCTTTGTGGATAGTTAAAAAGTGGGAAAATAGATTAAGGGGCAGGTGTTTTCAGAAGGGACAGGCCTGTCACTAGGCTTGGATGCTGAGTCACAGGCTTGGTATTGTGTTGTTCAGTACCACTCCTGCTGCTGGACATTAATGAACTGCTAAATGTACAGACAACAACTGCTTGACAAGATATTGAACAAGTACTTTTAGGTTAGTCACATAGCAAAGCACATTAAATTGCCATGCAACCACCAGTAAAATAGCACATGAAGATTTTAAGGGTTATTTTCCACCAAGTGTTTTACTTAACAAAATATGAGATTGCCAAAATGCCTAAAATCCCCTCAATTTCCCTCAATGAGGATTATTTAAAAACTCCTGAGATGTGACAGTTCCCTTGACGAATACGCAAGAAGAGTTAAGTGCTACAATTTTCTCCAGACTCTTGTGCTCTCGTGACCTTTTTGGTCTAATAATCATATCCTTTTCATCACCTCCAACAATTCAGTTTTCTTTTTGCTTTATTTACACATATTTTAGTTAAAATTTTCGGTGTAACTTTTGAGGCAGTTTTACTGTTCCATTCATTTACATATTAAATCATATTCAATAACAGTCTATTAATCTTAGGGCACAAGAGCTGAACCTGCTTTAAATCAACTTTTGTAGTAATCAAGACCATGGGTTTTAGTGGTATAACCATGTACAACAGCCCCAGGGTACAGGGTGGCCGGTTTAATGGGTTTGTTGTATAGTAATTCTCCCTCCCTGTTACAAACTACAAACCCACTCACGTGTTTACTGTAGGTGTGGGGTGGGAGGATTGAGGACCTATGTGTATGCACTGTGCCCCATCTAAATATTTTTGCTGGCAACCTGGGACAGTTAAAATTGCACCAATGGATGGGATGAAAAAAAAATCACATAATACTTTATAGTGTTACAAAAGGCATTGGTGGAATAATCAATTTAAGTTAGAAGCCCTGATACTGCATATGGGTTGAATTACATTTCATGGAAAGAAGATAAACAGAATAAAATACCTGCAGATTGTTATTTATTACCACAATTGGATAATCAAACCAAGCTATAAACTATTCATAATTTCCAGGGACAACCCTTATTTCTGAATATTTTACTCCCTTAAACTGTTAGTTTTTAGAGGAACTGAACAGAAAGCAATCCCTAGTTTTTATTTGCTTTTCAGACGGTTGTGTCCAACAATTTCCATGTAGTGAGCCAAATAGATGACATCATAAATGTTTGAGGGATAAAATATATGAAAATAATTGTCATATAGCAGTACAAGGAGATCATATCTGCAGATAGAGGGTCATGTACTTTGGAAGGGCAGTTTTGGTCCAAAGCCTTGCCCAAGACAATCACATAGAAGGTATTGTTATGGTTAGGGAGCAAATATTATTTCAGTTCAACATAACAAAATCCAGTTCTTGAGCAAGTCTTACACAATCTTAAAGCCAACAGCATAGTGTTTTTATAAATTATTTTCAGATGCTGGCAACTATCTATAACAATATCAATGAATGCTAAGACAGGGTGAGTGGTGGGTCTATGACATCTAATTTTAAGTTTCTATATGATAGAATACAAGACAATATGGAACACAATGCAAATTAGATCTATTTGACCATAATAATGAATAAAAAAATCAATAGCAACTGGTTCTGCTTGTATAGAGTAATTTCATTCTTGGTAGCAAAATCATGTGTTTCTCTACTTAATGCTTGTCAGAATGCTGCCTATCATGCTTTGTGAGTGGAATTCTTGATATTATAACATAGAATGAAGTAATGTCCTCAATATAAAAATTTTTCAATATTTCTCTTTAATTATGATTTCTCATTTATTCCCTTAAAGTCTTCTATTTTTGTTGTTCAACACGCCCTTATCAGAAAGTAAACTAGTAAACTATGAATAAATAGTTAGCTCATTCATTATTGACTGGTAGTAAATGAGCAATGTGATACCCATATCTGCTATAGAACTGTAAACTCATATAGAGGAAATCCTTTGACATTCCATGAACCCACAGTACCAATTATGCGCCGCTAATGTCTGATGCAGATGTGATAGTTGTGACTGTGCATCTCTCAGAATTGTTGAACTAATCAAGAGATGTTCCTCGGTTTATTTAGATTAAAGGACATCTTATTAATTGACTGGGTTACTTGACCCATCGCCCTAACTCTTTTACAAAGTACCTATATGTCCACTTTTGTCTTGTTAACTGACAGAGACCCACAAATGCTCAGGAGATCTCTGCTTGCTCTTTTCTCTTTTGATCTTTTCAACTAGGATTTAAAAGTAGGAGGCACTTCATGATCAATCAAAATTTGCTTAAAGGGCAATATATGCTTAAAGTGTGTTTTCAAGGTTATGTACCATTTTTTTTCTCTTAGTTAGTCATCTGTAAATGATTTCCAGGATGACTCCTGTCACAATTAAAATTAATATAGTGCCTTTGCATCATTCATTTGGTAGTACTTATTTCATAATCATACACACGACTTAGAAATGGTTTAATATAATAGCTGTGTAAAAATGTAATATTTTAGAAGGAAAAACACCCAACAAGTACAAAAATAGATTCAAGCCCATTAAAAAAAAAAGTATTTTATTTTTGTCCCAGGGAGCATAATCAGATCAGCAGCACTCACTGTGTTTTTAGGATAACTGTTTTAAAGAAAAACAATTACCCACATGCTGCCAAATAACCCTGTTTCCTATAACTCACTAATTTTTTCTTTCTAAAACCACAACCATACTATTCAAAATACCTAATTCTGGATGGGCTACACTTTTTACTTGGCACAAAAATTGCTTTTAAGGCGCTCATTACTAAAATGAAAAGAAAGGTCCTATTGTATTGTCCCATGTCACATAATGAGTGCATTCTTTACCTATATTTTTTAACCAGACAATTGTAAGAAATATATCTTTACTCATACAAGACATAGACCAAAGGTATGAGGGGTGTCTTGTTGCCATTCAGGTACTTCTATAGTGACATGTGACTCCTTCTATATTAGTTCACATATATTCACATGAGGGATTCGAATATTCAATCTAATTTTCAAAAAGATTCAAATTTCGAACATGCAAATTAGGCAAATTCAACCATCGAATATTTGAATTTGAATGATTCGAATATTCTGATTTTAATTTTATTAAATTTTATTAATTCGATTGTTGAATACTTATCCTTTAAATTTAAATTCGATCACCTACTTCGCCAGATTAAACCTACCGAAATAGGGATCATTCCCTAAGATCATATTTGAAAAATTTGATCGATCGCTAAAAATCGTTCGAATATTCTATACGAATTCAATTCAAATATTCGATCGATCAATTTTTCCCTATTTAATAGTTCGATCGATATAGTTGCGCTAAAAAAATTCGAATTCGAATTTTTTTCATTCCCAACTATTCCCCCACTATTCCCTGGTTGAATTTCAAATTTTTTTTTGCATTCGAAATTCGACCCTTAGTAAATCTGCCCCTCAGTGTTCATTCAAAAATGGTACTGGGGCTGATTGGGCTCTGCATCTGCATCTGTATTTGTGCAATATTAGTAATGCAATCAGTATGGCATTTTAGTAGAACAAAATACAAAACATTCCACCAATGTATTGCCTTTTTCTATTATGAGCACCATAATAATCAACCCTGGACAGTGAACTTTCTTTTTTAGGTAATAATTTAACACACAATCGTATTTTATTCCCTTAAAATTTCGAACTTTGTTAGTAAGAGATTAGCGGTTATTAACGGAAGATCCGAGACAAATTGCTGAGCAGATGACTTTGCAGGCATTACATTTCATTTTCCATGAAATTATATTAGTGTTGTTAAGTATTGAATTAGTATGGGCAATTAATTGCTGCTTAATCAGAAGTTAACACTGAATAGTATAAATGGAGGGAGTTAATAAGTTTGAATTAATAGATTCATCACTAATTATGTCACTCATTCTCTCAGGAAGGAGACCTATTAACATGAAACACTGCAAGATGTCTTTATAATAAAATGAACATCATGCTAAAATATTACTGTATATTAAAGTGAAAATTTCTACTTACTTTTTTCTGCAATGTAAAATAATATTTGTACTATGTATAGAATATCTGTTCTATGTACAGAATTACGGAATGAAGCAGGTGGCAGCTGTTATGATCAAGGCTCTATAAGTGAACCAAGGGTATTTCAATGCAATTAACATTTTTAAATTAATTCAGCAAGGCACATGGTTAGAATGGGCTTTGTCTAACAGGTTGATTACATTACATTCTGGGGGCTCAAATAATGGGAACTTTTCATTTATATTTATAAATATGGTTTATTTCCTTTTTCCCTTTAAATATATGATGGCACCATGTAATGCATACAAATGTCTGCCTAATATTTTTAGCAGTCTGTATGAGTGTATGTTGTATTACAGCTTGCTTCAGGAGAAGCATTTTCAAAAAGCAGATCACGAATAGCAGAAAGTGTTCTGGTGTTGATACTTGTGAAAACTTCTGCCTAATCAATATGGCGACTCCTAAACTTCATGGATAAAAATACTGTGAAATTGAATGTCCTGTTTCTCTAGTTATAATCTGTTCATATCTGTTAAAAAATAAAGGTAGGGTAAGCAAGCAGCTAATTGCTAAAAAATGCAGTGTTTGCAGGGATCATGATGTATTTGATGTCACTTATCATCACTAGTTGATGTTGTTGTCATCTTCTGTATACTTCCTTGCTATTTGGAATACAGTGGTATTTCCCAAACATGAGAGGACCTTGGCAACTACAGCTTTGTTTTCATCCAGCTACAGGGGTCCTCAGCCTTTTTACCTTTGAGCCACATTCAAATGTAAAAAGAGGGCAAATAAAGCCAAATAAAGGATAGCATTGGCTGTTTGGTAGTGCTAGGTGGATTGGCAGCCTAAAGGAAACTCTGTTGTCCAGAAACCTGTTTTTTTATAAAACAAAACCTTGCCTCAAAGCCAGGAATTTAAAAATCAGCACCTGCTTTGAGGCCACTGGGAGCAATAGCCAAGGAGTTGGTGAGCAACATGTTGCTCCCAAGCTACTGGTTGTGGACCACTGAGCTACATCATGGGCAGTGTTGTAATAAACAGACGTTTAGCAATGGATAAAAAGCCAAAGAATGATATAGGGGTCCATGTGGCTCTTTAGCAATGTATATGTGTATGGGACAGTGGATGTAAGAGGCTCATATACTGCGGTGTCACTAGGGATGGCGCGAACCGCCGAAAAAAAGTTCGCGAACATGTTCGCGAACTTCC
>CM044447.1:67036467-67103196 GCA_024363595.1 Xenopus borealis
AACACCGGATGTTCGCGCGAACTAGTTCGCCGGCGAACAGTTCGCGCCATCCCTAGGTGTCACTCATGCATGTCAATTGCTATTCCCTCCATGCCATGCCTTTATAAAGAGAGCAATAGATACTCTCCATTATTGCTGGAAACAGGAATTCAATCTTGATACAACACTTAATTCTTATTCATTATATTAAAAAAATGCTTCACTACTCATTCTTTCAGTCATTCTTTACATAAAATTAATTTAATTGTTCATTCTTGATAGCATTTCACAATAATTTTAATTGACTTTAAAGAAAAGTGGACAACTTAATTTAAAATAATGTGTATGTTAAAGGGATACTGTCATGGGAAATTTTTTTTTTTTTTTTAAATGCATCTGTTAATAGTGCTGCTCCAGCAGAATTCTGCATTGAAAAATTTCTCAAAAGAGCAAACAGATTTTTTTATATTTCATTTTGAAATCTGACATGGGGATAGACATATTGTCAATTTCCCAGCTGCCCCAGTCATGTGACTTGTGCTCTGATAAACTTCAATCACTCTTTACTGCTGTACTGCAAGTTGGAGTGATATCACCCCCTCCCTCCTCCCCCCCCCCCAGCAGCCTAACAACAGAACAATGGGAAGGTAAACAGATAACAGCTGCCTTGTAGATATAAGAACAGCACACAATAGTAAAAACCCTTGTCCCACTGTGTTCCATTCAGTTACATTGAGAACGAAAAACAACAGCCTGCCAGAAAGCAGTTCCCTCCTAAAGCGCTGGCACAAGTCACATGACCAGGGTCAGCTGTGAAATGAACAACATTTCTAGCCCATATCAGATTTCAAAACTGAATATAAAAAAATCTGTTTGCTCTTTTCAGAAATGGATTTCAGTGCATGAATCTACTGGAGTAGCACTATTAACTGATGTGTTTTGAAAAAAAACATGGTTTCCATGACAGTATCCCTTTAAGGTATGATACTTTTTAAATAATTGTATAATGTAGATTTATGTTAGGTGATTTAAGATGTGTTTGCTGCCCAAACATTCCAATAGTGGTAAATGTGTGTTGTAATTAAAGGGGGACTCAAAAATCTCGAAAATGAAATTTATATTTAATATAAGCCACTGCATACTGAAATAAAAAATCTTTGTAAGAAACTTTCTGTCTTCATTCAGTAGTTGGGTGTCAGATATTCATTGACAGTTAGATCCAATATATCTAATAGGAGGCTTCCTTTCCTTGCAGATGTATTAGAGCTCATCCAAATAACTGATTCCAGTACAAACAAAATCTAACAAAACAACTGCCTTTTACACAAATCCTGCATGTAGAGAGACATAATACCTAGTTATTTTAGTGAGTTTAACTGTCAATGGCTGAAAATCTGACACCCAGCTCCTGCCTGAAGAAAGAATGAAGAGGAACTAATGCTGAGAGAAGAATAGTGAAGAAAAACCTACACTCAGCTTGCATCTGATTCATTAAGAATTCTATTACTTCATAATAATAGTGACCATCTCCATGTTGTAGCTCTCATCCTTCCCAGCTATAGTCAACTCTCAAGTCTGAGAGTTTTACTTTGAAAGCAGCAAGTAAATTGAGGGTAAAGACATTATACATTTATAAAATGTATAATGAAGAAATAAAATTCTTAATTAATCAGATGCAAATTGAGTAGGACTGGCCAGATACGGGATGACTTTGACGTAGTTGGCCAGCTTAAATATATTGCAATATATGGACAAACAATCCTTGTTTTGTTTAAAGGGTAAGGTATTTTTTGAAGCTTAATGCACAATATGTTTCAATGTCCTTAATATATTAATAATGGGTTGAGTGCAGAGGATCTCTTGTATTATACTCTCTCTCTCTCTCTCTCTATATATATATATATATATATATATATATATATATAATACACAAAAGCCGTAAATATCTTGCAAATTATATCCTTATAAACGGTGAGTTCTGATGTCATCAGTTATAAACGGTGAGTTCTGATGTAATTTCTGTCACATGACTCACTGAAACTTGTGTATTATAATAAATAAAGTACCCCCATTTGCAAAATATGAGGATATTAGAAGTTACCTCGGAGTTCCATGACCTGTATAAAAATATGGTCATGAAACTCCTCGGTAACTTATAATATCCTTATATTTTACAAGAGGGGGTACTTTATTCACTATATATATTTGTGTGTGTGTGTGTGTGTGTGAATAAATTGGCACTCACTAATCCTTAGAACTTGGCTGGGTACTTACCAAAATTATCTATAGTAGTCCATGAAAGCACTCACAGCAGCCACAAGTATGCGTGTATCAGTGCATCTTTAATTGCACATTGTGCATCATGTATAACTAAAATGCACTGATGCACGCTTACTTGGTTTGGTTTTAAAGGGCAAATCAACCGCAAGTTGCTTAGAATTATGTTTTCTTTTATTAGACAAAAAAATATTTGGGGGGTTGACATTCCCTTTACCTTATTATTTATTTACTTATTTATTTCTTTTATTTTACTTTAACACAACCCTTACTATACACAGGCAATGAGATAACAAAGTCTTTGGTAAAATATTGGCTTATAAAGTTACTCTATCTTTGTAAAATTAGAGTACAGACACCAGCCTTTTGTTGAGCATAGTGCAGCTCCCTAATTTCCAAACATCTTTGCACTAAGAACTTAATACAACTTTGTAAACAGTTATTTATTATTGTATGTGTGCAGCATTATTGTATTGCAATATATAATTTGTTCATTACTTATATATTTATACATAAATATCTCTATATATCTCTCTCTCTCTCTCTCTCTATATATATATATATATATATATATATATATATATTTAAAGATTCTGATACAGGATTTTCTTTCAGTCTTTATGTACAATTCAAGTACCTTGGTGAAAATTGTTCCATATTCCCATTTCTTAACAAATAAATAATGTAAAAATGGGAGTTAATTATAGGAAATGTTTTGTTATTTACATACTCAAGTTTAATAATTACTGGAATTAAATACAATAATTTTACAGCATGTTATTGTAGAGTTTCTTTAATACTAAAAAGCTCCTACAACATATTTTGTTGAATTGTGCTTTCTGGCTCTGCGGTTAACATTGAATAATAAATCCTGCATCGGTGAAATAATGCCAACCAATGGTCTGTATGAAATAATTAGATATGATTTTCAGAATCCTTTCTCAAATAGATATTTCATAAAGGGGCACATAAACATAATGTAATTCTGCAGTACTGCAATATTGTTCTATCTACATGACGTTTCTCATAATCTGAGGTCAGAGGACAAAATTTAATGGACTGGCACCAGCTGGCAGTTGAGACCCCTTTAACTATGGTTGGGTGATTTCGCCATCAACAACTCATATCCTGCTCCATAAAAAAATATTACCTGTATAAATATGTGTAAAATAAAGTGCACTTGCATGATAAGAAGGGCAAAAAATTGGCCAATGCCATCAAAACAGGAAATATTAAGAGAGAAAACAATCTTGTCCTTTTACAAATATTGTACATCTACTTTTTTTTTATTAAAACTTATAAGCTCACAGGATTCTGGAAAATTATAGCTCAAAACAATAAATGAAACTACAAACTAAAATACTGCTATTCTGGTTATTTGTTAAAGAATACAGGTAAGAACTCTTATCCAGGAACTCACTCCAAATTATGGGATGTTCATCTCCTATACCGTCCCTTTTAAGCAATTCATTCTCATTTTTTTAAAATTGTTTCCTTTTTATGTGTAATACTAAAACAGTGCCTTGTACTTGATCTTAATTCAGCTGCATAAATCCATATTGGTGGCAAAATAACCCTATTAATGTTTAAATGTTTTAATAGATGGTAAAGTATGGTGATTCCAGAAATCCCCAGGTCCCAAGCATTCCAAATAATAGATCCTATACATTATTTATAAATATAAATGGCCTTCTTTTTTGTTCACTTTGGATAACACCATACATAAAGTAGATCATTTGTGTCTATGTTTCTTACATAATCAGTATATTTCCAGTGCTAATTGTCACAGGTGTGTCTGTCAATGAAAACATATTAATATATTTATGCTTAATTCCTTTTGACTGTTTCACCTAAACTATGGTATATGTCTAATAAAAAATAATAAATCATCACCTGCATGTAGCTGAAGCATAATACAAGTAGTAATAGGTCCTGAGCTTGGAATTCCCTTTACATTTCCTCAGGCGAATATTAACAAATAAGCCCTTAAGGAGTTGTCTATCCATACTGAAATCTTAGCCTGGTTGTACCATAGAAGTACAATAAAAAATACAAAATGCAGGCAGTTTTGTAAAGAGAAAATATATGGCACATTGCATCATTCAACATATATGGCAAATTGACCTACATTTATGAAAGGCTGAGAGGCAGATTTATCAAGGGTCGAATTCAAAAGTAATGGGAGATTTTTTTAAAACGCCCATTACTGAGAAATCTGAAGTAAAAAAGACCAATCAAAATTTATTTTAAAAAAACTAAGTTTTTTTTCAGCAAATAGGTAGTTTTCATTCGAATTGGTTATCCCATCTCTTAAGTAGAATGACAACACATGTCATAGTCTCCCAGTATGATTTAACAGGCAGTCCCCTAATATTATAAACTCCTAGCTGGGTCCTAAAATACAGTTGGGGGGGACCTGTTCCCATCCCTGCTTAAAGTTGTGCCCCTTGGTGTTCTATCAGCGCAAAGTAGATGGCACTGTGCTAAAGTATAAAGTCCTGGGCAGCCATGTACTCAGGGTCCATTTTGGGTTATCCTTGGTCTGAGCAAGCAGGCAGGGTATCCAGTAGAACCTAGACAGGTCAGTTCTAGTAATGATAGGCTACACACCTTAAGTGGTCACTGTAGGCATGACAGAGAGTTAGGCTATTTAGCCAAGCAGCTTGAGGCTCCTACGAGGATTGTGTGTGGGATTATGATCCTGTGTACTAATTGCCCAGAAGTAGGGACTAAGTGTACAGACTTAGGGATGTGAGTTTCCCCTCAGGTTCCACTTAGGGTAAAGGCTGAAAGCTGGGTGTACCCCAAGCGGCTGCTGTGTACATGTTCCTATCTCTCTGGGGACAGATACTGACCAAAGGTGCTGTGTGTGTATATGCCTTTCCACTGTTTCTGTATGATCCTGCTTGCTCTTCAGTTACACTCCAATGTGGATGCTATTGCTCAATAAATATGTTCTTTGGTTAGGTTATAAGAGCCACTGGCACCCAATTATTGTACCCTGCATCAAGTTACACTACACCCTGCCTCCACAACATTTGTGAGGGCTTTCTCTCTAAAAATTAAGGTCTCATAAGGAGCATAGCATTGGGAGTGGAGCTCATAGTAAGAGAAAGGTGCCAACATTCCAGCTGAATCACTACAAGTAGGAGAGAGCATATCTGCCACCCAGGGCTTCTAGTACAATAAATGACACGACCTGACATGGAAACAAAGTGCAACTACAGAAGAAAGCACTTCAAATAATAAACTGATAAATTAAAATTGGTTTCTCTCTAGTCTCTATGTTAAAGAGAATGTAAGTGGCTCAGAGATACTGGATAATTGCGAAAAGTGGCACAATAAGAAAGTTAGAGCAAGTGGGTAAAAATTGGCAGATTGAGCAAACTACTTTCTGCTCACATCAAAACATTCAATGATATAATGGAATACTGGAAAAAACACAATTATATCTTTATTTAACAAAAACAAAATAATAAATGGTAAAATGAGAATGAACTGAAAATGCAAATAAAGGGCCAATAATGATGCATTTCTCCTTTTTGGTGACTTTACCATTTATGAAGTGTGCACTAAACATTAGTATCAAGGTCATACCTGCAGAGTAGATGGGGCCTCATTTACAAGTGCAAGTGCAGTGTGTAAAGTGCAATTTCAGGAGCAAGTTGCCAACATCTTTGATATCTGCACTTGATTTTTGGGGGACAATTTCCCTGTGCCAGTTGCTGCAAGGAAGGAAATGCAGGTTCTAGTTATAGGGGGATTCAATTATTAGAAAGGTGGATAGGGTAATCTGTCAAAAGGCCCTTTCATGCCGAACAGTCTGCTGCCTGCCTGGTGCAAGGGTTCGGCATGTGGTGGAACGAGTGGATAGATTATTGGGAGGGGCTGGGGAAGACACATAGGTGCCAATGTCAAAGTTAGAGGAGGTAATTAAGTCCTCAAGAACGATTTTTTAAAACTAGTTGTAAAGTTGAGGGTGAGGACTTCCAAGGTAATTTTCTCAGAGATATTACCTGTGCCACGAGCAACGCCAAGAAGACAGCAGGAGTTTAGGGAGATTAATGCGTGGCTGAGAGATTGGTGTAGGGTTGAGGGTTGTTGGCTTTTGGAGAACTGGGCTACAGGCTCTTTGCTAGGGATGGGCTGCACCTCATTGATGATGGTGCAGCTGTTTTTAGGGGGGGAAGATGGCTTTTAAACTTGGCGTTGGGGGAGGTTTCAGTAAAAGATTCAGGGGAAGATAGGTAACATGAGATAGTGGGCAAAGGAAGGGAAAATGGGGGAGGAGATTTGTTTGGGGATACTGCTAAGGATAGTGAGGACCACATGTCATATGTTCAGCATGGTACCAATATTAATTGTATATTTGCAAATGCAAGGAGTCTGACTGGTAAAATGGGAGAGCTGGAGGTGCTGGTGGTGGAGGGAAAATATGATGTGATTTGTGTGGCCGAAACATGTCTGAATGAGTCGCATGACAGGGCAGTTAATATCAGTGGCTATACTTTGTTTTGGAGGCAATAGAAAAGGAGGAGGGGTGTGTCTTAGGCAGGTTTTAAAAGCTTATATAAAGGAGGAGGTTATGTTAGAAAATGAGGGGGCAGAAGTCTTATGGGTGGAATTCTTCACCAATTGTAGAGTCCAACAAATTAATTGAAGGGGTATGCTATAGACCCCCTAATTTAAGTGAGGTGGAGGAGGCTAAGATCCTGAAGCAAATAGAAAAGGCTGCTAGTTTGGGCAAAGTAATGATAAAGGGGGATTTTCACTACCCAGATATTGACTGGAGCAACAGTACTGCCAGATCAGTTAATGGGAATAAGTTTATAAACTTGTTGCATGACAATTTTATGGCACAGGTTGTTGAGGAGCCTACCAGAAAAAATGCTATTCTGGATCTAGTGATCTCAAATGACCCAGAACTTACAGCAAATGTGCAAGTCGTTGAACCCCTGGGTAATAGTGACCATAATGTTATATCATTTAATGTCTGGGGCAACAAAAACCATGATTTTTGGAAAAACAAATTTTAGTGCCTTGAGGGCTGCCCTTCAGTGTATTGATTGGCGCATTACGTTTTCAGCTAAAACCACATTAAATGGTTGTCATTTAAAATTATATTAAATCATTACTGTTCTCAATTTATTCCCTTAAGGAGTAAATGTAGAAGCTCTAAGAATCATCCTATGTGGCTTAATACAGTAAAGAAGTTAATAGGAAAGAAGAGAAGGGCATTTAAAAACTACAAATATTTTGGGACAGAAGCTGCATTTAATGAATATAAACACTGTAATAAATGTTGTAAATCAGCAATCCAGAAGGCAAAGGTAACACTAAAAAGTTTTTTTAATATATTAATAGTAAAAAGATGCAGTTTGAGAGTTGTGCTCGATTAAATAATGGTACCAGTATGGTTGTAACAGATGCAGAAAAGGCAAATGTGCTAAATCAGTTCTTTTCTTTGGTGTATACAATAGAGGAGTCTGAGTTCCCAGGCTCACTGCATAGCTGCACTAATGACTCAGCTCAATCTAGTCAGTGGCTGACTCAGGATATGATTCATAAAGCTTTTATAAAAATTTATTTAAACAAGGCTCCGGGGCCTGATGGCATACACCCACGGGTTCTAGGAGAGCTAAGTTCAGTTTTAGACCAGCCCCTATTTCTGATTTTCTCAGATTCGCTTTCATCTGGTATAGTGTGTATGGATTGGAGGAAAGCTGATGTCAATATTTAAAAAGAGATTACGATCTCAGCCTGGCAATTATAGGCCAGTAAGTTTGACATCTGTGGTGGGCAAATTATTTGAAGGCTTGTTAAGGGATCACATTAAAAATGTTGTCCTAGTGAATGGCATTATGATCAGCAATCAGCATGGCTTTATGACAGATGTGTCATATCAGACAAATTTGATTGCTTTGTATGATGAGGTAAGTAAGATGCTGGACAGTGGGGGGGGGGGGGCAGTAGATGTGATCTATTTTGATTTTGCCAAAGCATTTAATATTGTGCCCCACAAGTGACTGTTTTCTAAACTAAGGTCTGTTGGGCTTAATGAAGTCATTTGCACATGAGGAAAGATTGGACAAATTGGGGATGTTCATGCTGGAGAAGAGGCACTTAAGGGGTTATATGATAACTATGTATAAATATATAAGGGGATCATATAATAATCTCTCTAATGCTTTATTCAACAGTAGGTCTTTCCATCTGACACAAGGTTCCGCCTAAATATTCGGAAGGGTTTTTTTACAGTGAGAGCTGTGAAGATGTGGAATTCTCTCCATGAATCGGTTGTACAGGCTGATACATTGGATAGCTTTAAGAAGGGGTTGGATGGCTTTTTAGCAAGTGAGGGAATACAGGGTTATGGAAGATAACTCATAGTACAAGTTGATCCAGGGGCAAGTCCGATTACCTTTTGGAGTCAGGAAGGAATTTTTCCCCCTCTGACGCAAATTGGAGAGGCTTTAGATGGGGTTTTTTGCCTTCCTCTGGATCAACTAGCAGTTAGGCAAGTTAAAAAAAGTTAAAAGGTTGACAGATGTTTGTCTTTTTTCAGCCTAACTTACTATGTTACTTTCGAGGTAGCGGTAGCTCTAGGGATTTGCTACATCAGTATGTGCTCTGTGCCAGATATGGGATGACGTAGTTGGCCATCTTAAATATATTGCAATATATGGACAAATAATCCCTGTTTTGTTTAAAGGGTAAGGCATTTTTTAATAGCTATATGCACAAAATGTCTCAATGTCTTAAATATATTGATAATGGGTTGAGTGCAGAGGACGTCTTGTATTTGTAAGAGGAGGTAGGACAGAACCAGTGGCATGAGTGCAACAGCTTTGATATTTTTTTGTATTTTTAAACAGAATGCCTTGTCTAGATTTTTGGGAATTAAGAATGGCCAACAATACTTAGAGAACCCTTGGGTATGTCTGAACGGGCATTTAAAGTAAAATCACTCCTCCATTCCTCATTTTGATGGGGAAACTACAGTGAAACGGGGGGCAAAAAACGTAATTAACCTTTCCTATGCCTTGTGAATCTTATAAATATAAGCATTATATGCCAAGCAATGCCCGACATGCATCAGAAGTATCATATTCTGGAAAGGTTTCAATGGCAGAATACCAGGTATTTTTTTTTGCACGCTGCTCCATGAATAAAGACTTTCCTGCATTCGGCAGCACTATATTCATTAGGGGTGGGTGGAAGGAGACATGTAGGCAGAAGGTACTGATTCTGCACCTGATTCTTACAAAGGAGGATGTCCTGTTATGGAAAGCTTGCTTTGGAATGTCACCAAGAAATCTCTACTATTGTTTTCTTTATGATTTATGGTCAAGTGATGAACAACTAGCACATGACTCTGCTTGTCATGGAATTACTATAACAGTACAGTGGATAGGTTTTAGCTTTGGGATCATGTATTTGGAACAGGAAGATAAATTCTTTGTAGTTGCTGTGACATCGCAGCCAGGTTCCAAGGAACTTTGAGGGAAGTCATCTAAGTGACATTCTCTAAGGGTATCTAATGGTACTTTAGCAGGCACTAATGATAAACACTTCTGAAATTCTATGCTTTTTTGTTCCCTTAGATATACACACACAACAGACTGACAGAATAGTACTGTTGGGAGTAAGATCAAATCTAAAATAGCACATGGAAGTAACTTGATGCAGTGCTTTGTTAAAATGGGATGAAGCAAAACTCTAAGCTTTATCAAAATGTATTTAAGGGAGTCGACAGTTCTGTGCTATTTAATATCCATGGGAATATTCCACCTCACAACTGCATTAATATCTACAAATAAGTCTATGCATTTGCATTAAAAAAAAACAGAATTTTGATTGTGTGGCTAATGAAAGAAAGGCATTACCAGCGGTTGTATTAGTATACACTTGAGTGATTTGACTTTTGAGGATATACAAATATCCATGATTTATTACTGCAATGCTTCATTTTCATTAGGATATCTGCCAAGTTTTTTAATTCCTTTTTGTGTCTTGAAGTTGGGTAACAATTGTATGTTCCCATGGGAAGGCTTTAGTATTGTTCAAAGCAGAATATCCTGATGATTTTCAACTCTGTCTATATTCAACCCTCTACATAGTAGCAGGTGGGCCACCTCCTATCCCATAGCTGTGCTTACAGAGAAAATATAGCACATTTATAAGCAGAATTTATCTTATTTTAGCGCATGTAGTTCCAAAGAATGAGGACATATTTTCTAGGAGTGATATTGGGGTTTATGCAACACATCACCATCAAGTATAAGGTTCTTATTCTTTATCATTTTCAATATACTAGCTTCCTCCAGAAATGTGCTTAAGGTCTGGGCATCAACTATGATTGCTAATTGGTCTCTCAAAACTGACCCTGAGCTTGTCTAGATGGCTGGGCAGTAAAGTTGAAATCTAGACATGTATGTCCAATTGTAATCTGCTAGTATTAGCTCTCTTTCATAACACATGTGTGTTCCAATAAGTTAATGGACTTCATTAGATTTAAATCATCTTACAACCTCTAAAGTCTTCCAGATCATTCAGCTCTCTAGGCCAAAAATCATAAGCAGGTGTTCCAGGAATGGACCCTATGTGGCCCTCAGACACCAAGACACCAAGGTTCTGGTCATGGCTGATGCTTCTGCCTATAACAACCACATTTTGCTTTAGGAGGAGCCCTCTGGTATTTGTATTCCTCCAGGTCTTAAAGTTAGAGAACTAAGGCAAGAGTTCTGGGCAATCAAGGGAACCGTAACTTAAAAAAGGAGGAATGGGGTTAGAGGAAAGCATAGACATAGATAATACCAGGGTCAAAATCAAACACATGTATGGAACCAGGAGCAAGAAGCATATGCAAGGACACAGGACAGGAACCAACAGTAACAGGCTAAGGTCAGTACAGGCAGTGAATCAGCAGAAGTCAAGGACAATCAAGGGTCAAGAACAAGGAACTAGAGAAAGAGCGAACCCAGGAACTATCTCACAATAGACCTATGTTGGGCAAGGAACAACTGACTCCTTAAATATTTGAATTCTTACACTAAGCACGATGATGCCACCTGCACGCAGAAGGAAGTGGGCACAAACGGACATGCGCATCAAACCAAATTACTTGGAGGGAGGTTGTGGGTGTCGGAGGTATTTTCACACTCACCAAACAGGATTTTACAGCTTTCCCAATAGACATCTGAATGAGTTCCAATCAAACCTTGATCAGGGAGACCACCAATTTTCCCCATACATGGACTGATTTGGACTTACAAAATTGAGCTCACTACAAAATTTTCAACCATTAGGCAGGGGTGCAAGGTGTGGCCATCATAGTGGGACATTTGTTAACTAATATTTCTGTTGTAAACTACTCAAGAATCACACTGTACATTTTTATAAGCTTTTTTTTACTTTCAACAGCACTTCAAACCACACAAAATCTATTGTAGCCTTATTGCGCTATTGGTTCATGGTAATCACTTAAATGCAAGACATTACAATAGAGAACACCCTAGGCACACACTTTGGTAATGCAATCCCATGTAGAAGATGAACATTTGCAAGTCTGTAGGGAGATGAGTCAATGAAACCACATCCATATGGCTTACCACTAATTACATGGTGGTTACCATTCATTGGAAAATCATTGAAAATCCAGTACCACACGACTGTGACAGGAGAAGAACTGTACCTTAGTAAAAAATAATTACTAACTACATATTGCTTTTAAAGAACATAATCTATTAGAGATTTCACCATTATTTCCTGACATAATTACCTAATTGATTGAAACTCAGATATATAGATACGCATAACAAGCTGTTTTTTTAATTAAAGAGTCCTTGAGTATAATCATACCTTGCCTCTACATTGTGACTAGCACTACTATCACTGTTATAGCTAGTGAGTACTGCATTGAACAGGATAGACACTAGCACAATTCCAAGTAGGTTGGTGTCATGAGTAAACAACATGTCATATTTTTGGTATTGTCCTCCCATTTCCAGTAAATTGATGTATATATCTCTTACAGGGGATCACAGTCCCTACAGCAGCAGCCCTGGAGCTGATATGAATATGTAGATTAAAGGGGTGGTTCACCTTTAGATTAACTTTTAGTATGTTATAGAATGGTTAATGTTAAGCATCTTTTCAATTGGTCTTCATTTTTTCTTTTTTATCATTTTGAATTATTTACTCTTTCCAGCTTTCAAATTGGGGTCCCTGACCCCATCTAAAATCAAATGCTCAGTAAAACCAAAAATGTTTTGTTATTGCTACTTTTTATTACTCATCTTTCTAGTCAGATCCTCTCCAAGTCATATTCCAGACTCGTATTTAATGCATGGTTGCTAGGGTAATGTAGACTCTAGCAAACAGATTGCTGAAATTGCAAACTGCTGACTAAAAATAATAAATAACTCAGAAACACAAATAATTATAAAAGAAAACCAATTGTCTTAGGGTATCACTCTTTACATCATGCTAAAAGGTAATTGGTGAACAACCCATTTTAGGCACATTTTCTTACTGAATTGAATGGTGTGAGTGTGTGATATAGATGATATAGAATGATCTTTTGCCACGATCACACAAGAGAGTTTTAACATGGCCCAACAGAGAAGGATCAACGTCTTAACACCCTTAGGACTTTAACACCCATATGTAATATACTACATTTGCCTGGGAGCAGTAACCCATGGCAACCAATAAGATGCCTGCATATAAACAGGTGGCCAGTAAATGCCACCTGCTGATTGGTTGCTACGGGTTACTGCCCCTGGGCAAACTTAGTGGCTTTTATTACATAACCACACAAATAATTTATAAACTGTGGCAGAATATCAAAGTGCAAAAATTGGCACAATAACCTGTTAGTTAATATGACTCATTGCTATTCATGAGTTTCAATACATTGGTAGAGACACGTGACATTTTCTAAGTCTTATTTGTATTCTGCAAAGCTCCTTTTTCTTTTTTCCCATTTGACCTGTTAACATACTAATTTACATTAGATACACTATATATAATCTACATAGAAGCTGAATCTTTTGCCATACATCATTCTTTCTTACGCAATATTGTTAATGCTTTTATTTGTAAAATTAATTTTAAAAACAAATCTATCATTCAAGTTTCAGTGGGAATTTTAATGGAATGTGTATGTTAAAGAGAAGTGTGTGCTTCATACTATAAAAGTGAAAAAAAATATAGGATCTGGGGTTTTCCGGATAAGGGATCTTGCTGTAATTAGGATTAGTACTTATTAAGCTTACTAAAAACATTTAAGCATTAAATAAACCCAATAGGATTACTTTGCTACCAATATGGATTCATGAAGCTTGGTTACCATCAAGAACAAGTTTTAATATTACTGAGAAAAAATAAATCATGCATTATTTGTTTACAATTAACCGTATGGGAGAGGCCTTCCTGTAACTTGGAGCTTCCTGAATATCAGGGTTCCAGATAAGAATTCCCATACTATCTTGCACAGGTATACCTTATGGGGTTATTAACGTAGTGCAGAGTGGGAGCACACAAATTGCTAGAAATGGGAGCAAGCCACCATGTTTTCTGCACTTTACATCCTGCCCTGCACTTTGAAAATGTGTCACAGGTCTTTGCACTCAAAATTTTTGCAGTATATAAGTCATCCCTCCTCCAAACCTCTACCTGTCCCCTATCACATCATTCAGATGCATTCAGATTCGGTGAACTACACTCTGCACCTAGCTCCAGTTTCCAATCCAGCACTATGTGCAGGAGGCAGCTAAACCCCAGACACAATTATTTTTTCCAAATGAGCACAAGGAGGCTTATGTTAATTGGCTAATACTATACTCCATGCTGCAACCCTTAAAGGAGAACTAAAGTTTAAATAAAGAAGTAGGCTAGAAATGTTGTACATTATGTTTTGGGCTTCTGTACCAGCCCAAGACAACCACAGCCATTTAGTAGGGAAGATCTATGCATCCAAAGATGCCCCAGTAGCTCCTCATCTTCTTTTCTGCTGATTCACTGCACATGCTCTGTGCTGCTGTCACTTACTGAGCTCATGTGCCAACTCAAAATATACAGTACACATAGAATAGAAATATCACAATATAAGGGTGATTAATTATAAATACAGATATATAAAACAGGCCAACCTAATTTTCTGATTGATAATTTGTGACAACCACTAAAGCTGAGATTCTTAACAGCTGCTCAGAGCCCACTGAGCATGTGAGTGTCGCAGACACTTGCCAAGATGGTGACCCCCAGTAACAAGTTTCAAGTGCTGGATTATTGCTGCTATTGAGAAGCTGAAACTTTGAACTGGTGCAGTAAGTTCAGTTTATAAAATATGGTATTTTTAGCCATTTTCACTTTTAGGGTTTATTTCTCCTTTAACAACCAATGATCAATTAACTTAAGTCAATTTAATTCAGTAAAAGTGTTGAAAGATTATTTCTGACTGGCTGCTATGATTCAAATCTGTCCAGTGTTAATGAACCCCATTCACTTCATGCACAACTGAGATTGGATAATGCATTTATTCTGTGTGTGTGTTTCATCATTATTTTGAATCTGCATTGCTTCTTTTATGGCCTGGCTTCCACTGCTCTTTCCTAAACACCAGTCCATCTTTGTAAACATGTATTTAACACAAAAACTTTATATAAAATGATTTAAGAAGAAAGCAATAGGAAACATTTCTCATTTCTCAACATCTGTATTAGGTCTATGCAAAAGAAGCACTTGGCAATGGTAATGAAAGAAAAGGTCACAGTAGAGGGAATTTTAGGACACCAGGACAGTGTTAAAATCCATGCCTGAAAGCAATAACAACGTCCCTACACCAGATCTCCAAGCTCCTGAGCACCCCTCCCCGGCCTTAAGCATCACTCGATCCACTGGGAACTGTGTATTATGGCTGGGTTAATTTACTGATTAATCTCTAGTCAGTGGTTTGTACTTTCCCCAGAAGACCAATTAAAATTTACAACTTGCAGAACCGTGCCCTGTTGGCAGGCAGCTGTGGGGCCAAAGCTAGAGGCAGTGACAGAAGGCATGGGCATAGCTTATTCCTTCTCCCAACGCCATTGGGTTTTAATCAGAGGTGAATGTTCTCCCTGACTGATGCATTAACTGTGGGATATGCGGTGTAGTTTACAACTCTGCTGCTATTTACTCTATTGTACATTCCCAGAGTCGCTTCTGAATTCCAGGCATCAACGGTTTTACCAACAGCAAATAAAGCCAACAAAATCAGCCAGGGGGCACAACGGATTTAACAGCTTCTGAAATGTAATAGCTTTTTTTTTTTTTTCTTCCCCCTGATTTGTGATCCCGGCGGATTGATGGTCTCATATCATTCACTTCCACACAAATATATAAAACATTTACAGTTGTTTGCGTAAATCAGAAGCAAAGTGCCAGCACATTAGGGGCGGACTGCTCTGATATGTATTAAAGATAGCAGGTTTTTATTGCAATATTAAAGTAGCATACAGGAATGAACAGGGAAGTAACTGTTTTATTGCCAGAGACACCAGTTACCTTTACTTTATGGAACTGATATACATTCAGTGAGTGTATCAAGGCTAGCTCTAGGCTAACAAGCAAACAGGGTAAGAACTAGCAGCAGGTCCAATTAATAATTCCATGTCGCTTTATTATACAACATAACATTCAGATTGCTGTGAGCACCCACATAATAATATTAAATTACAGTGGGAGCCCCCAGACCTTGAGCTTTCACGCTCTTATACTGAAACTTCACATTAGCTAAATTCTTTACTGGGGACCCCTATATTGCTTCAACCTTCAGGTCTGCTGTCTCTGTTGTCGTGTACCTATCTTGTTTTTTATGGTGCCTCTTTAAAGAGATTTTTGTCCAATAAATATACCATTTGGATGGAAATTCCAAAATAAAAGAATGAAATATGGAAATGTATGTCCTGAGTTATTTTTGATTGTCCAATATATAAATCAAGTGAATTTTTTATGAAAGAATGTCATAACTGCACCATGCATTATAGACCATTAAGCAATAAGCATGCCCCTCTATATAGAAAGTTAGAATACATAGGATCATTTATGATCATTATGTGTGGTAATGCTAAAATGAATGCAAATGTTGCATGTATTGCCACAATCCATTAACAGTGTGTCACATATCTTGCACTTCCATGTATTTGCTGCAAGCACCATTGCACCAGTCTAATCTGTTCTGATGAATCATGCAAATTTGTACCTACTGATGCAAGCAAGTTCAGACTGAGAAGGAAAGACGTTCAATGTGCAATAGGTGCAATAGATTTAAGTCTAATGAATCACCTGCAAATGCTATTTTAATACCACCAAGAAATTGCATAGAAAATACTGCAACATGACAGTGTCATTAATTACCCCTACACAGGCACTACGATATGTAATTGCCACACTCTCCAGGGCTGGTGGCATTACAAGGTTCTCTGAGAGGTTCTGAGCATATTAGTATGAGGTTTTTCTCTGTAATAATAAAACAGTATCTTGTACTTAATGGTAACAAAGTGGCATGAATCCATATTGGTGGCAAAACCATCCTATTATGTTTATTTGCAAGTCTTATGGTTGACCAACAGAGAAAATAATTTATAACATTATATGTATTATTTGTACTTAGTCAAAAATACACCACTAACTCCCAAACTATCCCAAAATAAGAAAATAGTAAAGATTATTAAGAGAACATTCAGTTATTGGTGCATCTTGTCTTTATATCCCAATGACCATTCCCTTCCATTCCACTCAAAGCTTCAAATATCCAGTTCCAAACTTTTTTGTTTAATCATCTGAGCAATGTTCCCAGCAGACCCACTGGCACTATTATTTCCTTAATAAGAATCTGTTGAATGACAAAGAACCACAAGAAGGAAAGTATTTAATTAGTAGGATCTTAATAAATAAATACTGAGATGAATTGTGGAGTTTATTGCACAGTATAACAAGGGAGCAAGCCGATCCATATTTCAGGGAACAAAACCCCTTTGTCATGTTGATTGGTTGGTTCCCTTGCCACTGTACTGGGATAAATACAGATTACACCTTAGAACTAAAGCCCATGTGTGAATCTCTTCATTTATAGACTATATCCTCATTTAATTAGAAGTGATTTCTTTTTCATAACCTTATTTACTCAGATCTCTGGTTCCTAAGGTAACAGAATAGTAGGTGCAGCCTTATGAACAGTGTACAGTGTAGATGAAAAAAAATGAAGATTAATGAGCACTTCAGATATTGAGAATTTAATGAAAAACCAAAGGAGAAAATAAAGCAAAATTGCCAAATAAAATTAAAGTAAGGGAACGATTATGGGCAAGGTATGGGTGAAGACCACTTTCTATTCTTTTAAGCAGAATAATTCCAGGATAATCAGGAACACATACTGCATGGCAATATATTGAATTTTTTCTGTACAACAAGCTCTTCTCTTCTACTAAGCCATTTAATTAAAGTGTTTGTAAGACTTATTAGTGTATTATCATTATAATCTCTGCTTTACTTTAAAAATCCCATAAGCAGAATATCAATTGGAACCAAGTCACAACTTTTAAACATTTTTCTTTGCCAACAACTTCATCAATGTAGGGACAACTTTTTCCAAGGAATATATATTTTTCTTAACAACACTGATCGAATGGTCCATTTATGAAAGATGTGGATGGACACTGGAGTTTTAGGGGCAGATTTACTAAATTCACCCAAAAATAATTTGTTTTTCCTCGATATTCGATTAGCATTCGATTTTCAAATGCTAATGGAATAGTTTTAGGCTACCCTTTTATTCGATCTTCGATCATTCGACGATCGAATAACAATCATTCGAATGAATTATTCGATCATTCGAATAATTTGTACGATTCGAACAATCGAAGACTTTGATC
The DNA here is from genome assembly GCA_024363595.1 of Xenopus borealis. Taxonomy (NCBI): domain Eukaryota; kingdom Metazoa; phylum Chordata; class Amphibia; order Anura; family Pipidae; genus Xenopus; species Xenopus borealis. The sequence goes on from CM044447.1 coordinate 67,054,641, forward strand.
GTACAAATCCTATTCTATCAGGACTTAGCCTCAGAAGCCTATGGGAGGGTTCCCATAGGCTTCTATTACAATTCGGTAGGTTCAATCTGGCGAAGTAGGCAGTCGAATGTTTTTAAAATTTTAAATCCTTCGATGATTGAATATTCGATCATTCGAATCTATTCGATCATTCGATTGTTCGCTATTCGATGATCGAATAAGTCAAATTTGCATATTCAACCAATCGAATTAATCCTACGATCGTTATTCACGTGAATTTAGTAAATCGGCCCATTAGTGTAGCTGCATCTGTAGGGTTGTTGATTGTTCATCACTGCTCTAATATAGTAGGGTTAACTCATGATGGGAACTGCAGGCTACCTCTCTAGGGCCACTGATCTTCTTAATGCAAAAGTATTTACCATTGAGCATCCAGTTTGCTCAGACTACACTGTGCTGTTTTTTGTCCATGCAATTGTTCCTTAAGGCCCAGGATTATTAAAAAAAATGTCCATTTACATGGAATATCCACCCACTGGTTTTAAAAACACAGCTGGTGCACATACTCAGCGAATTCCCAACTACAGACTGTTTCACCTTTATTGGAGCTTTTCAGATCAGAATGTAGGATCATTGGGTGTAATCATTTGTGAGATAATGTATAATGAGTATTATTTTGAAAATGATTGCATGCACTTTTGAGTAATTCTTTAAAGTTATGGAAAGTCATGACATCATTGGCAAGATAGGTTTGAGGGCCTTTACCTAGAAGCCAGAAAACTAGGTTTGGACTGTATAGCCTAGCTTAGCCCCATAGAAAACCCCAATGTGTGCAGTTTCTCTATTGTTGCAAATAGCTAAGTAGTTCTTCAACACTACAGAATGGTACAATCCCATTTTCTATGAAAAGTTTCACTCATTCAGGTCATGATAAACAATATCTATGAGAGTTACGTCTAAAGCAACTGGACTTTCTTGAAAACATTTCTCCATTCATCCCTACCACTCAGTTGAAGTCGCTCAGATTAGAGGTGAAATATTTTCAAGAAAACTCAGTAAGTACAGTTGTTTTAGACTTTACTCTTCATGTGAGCTGATTTAAGCTCAGAACATTTTATTGCATTAGGTTGCACCCTATAGAATTCCAGAATCTGGTTATGAAACCTATTAATGAGTCATTGAAGGCTTGGGACCAAAGTCTCCAACACTAAAAAAGTAAAAATTGACCTTCTCCTGGGTGAAAGTCCATTGGTATGGAGTTTCAACATATTCACTCTTGTCAACTTGATATGCATGTGAGACATAGAAAGTAGCACCTTTTAGGCATTATGTTTCTTCAAATCATCAGCTAAGCATTATATTTTCAGTTTGCGAGTGATATATAGCATTAGTATCACTTCTGTCATCCAGTAACTTCTTTCCCTTTTTCTTTTTCCTTGATTATTCTCTGCAGGCATTAGCATTTTATTGCTTTTACATTTTAAACATGGAGAAGTCAATCTGCTCATACCCAAAATAATAAAGAATTGCAATGGAATACATTAGGAATAAGTGGCACTAGTTAGCACGTATTTATTTTTTAGAGACACTGATGTTCACGCTGCAGTCATAACCATGCTGGAGTTCTTATTTATAAACCCAGAGGATTTCAATAAAAAGTTCAGCCTCAAGGACTGTGGAGTACTCAGCCTGAACAGATTGCAGTGTGTAATTCAGAAGTACAAATTTTACATGGCATCTTTCCTCAGTGGTACAAGTATTTATTTATATTTATCTGTCTCTCAGTGCTCCCCATGGTTTGTTGCTCTAGTTCTGGGCTGTCACTTGTACAAGTGTAAGCAAAAATACAGTTCATTTAAATTCTAGAATGTTCTACTTGCTGATAGTCTGCAGAGTTGTTTGGGTTTGATGATCTGAACATGTTTAGCTAGTGGAATTAACTGATATTGATACTTGCAACATGGAATCCTTTCTATGGTCCAGGGCAAATTCTGAAGGTACAATTACCAACAGAGTGCAGTGTGAAAAATGCAGCTTTCAGACACAAACACCATGTATTTATCTCATGGTACAATGTTTTTTTTCTCCACAATGGCAGCATCATTGATTGTGCCTGATGCAATATTATTATGTTATTAACATGTATTTTTAGAGTCATAAGTTCTGGTTAAAATTTTGGTGTTGCTTCATTTCTGGCAGGTGACAAGTTTGTTGTACCTATTGACACAACCTACCATGGGACTTTGGCTTTACCAACAAATTTAGGATGGTGGTCTCTCTAGGGTTCTATATCAGGCAATGCAATGGCACTTATTGCAACTCTATGGAAGTGCAAGGAGTGTGTTAAGCACAAGTACCTTTAATACATGGCATCAGGATTCTCAACATTGCAAAAAAGTGTATGCTGTGTGGCCTGAAAACCTTCCAAAATCCTGCAAAATCCAGTCTGATCAGCTATTTACTCTCACTGGCATGTAAAGGGGTTCCAAGACAAAATGAGGGTGCATTTCCCAACTGTTCTACTAATGGCTAGGAATATGTGTTGGCACCCAACCATTGGGCCACATGACCACCAGCCCAGCTCTTGCTTTCGTAGTCCATTCCTGACTCTTGTTCCCCTAGCTGCACAGGACTCCATTATCTCTCCACTGCTGATCATGCCCCATCTGCTGTGCCCAAGGATTGTGCATCACCAGTCCACTCCTAGTTTTGGAATACAGCTGTACTGGTTTTAATCGTACGTTAATATATATTGCTGAGGCAGGTCATCCCACAGTTCATAAACTTCAGCAACTTCCTTGCCTCCCTGAATGTCTTCAGTTTTTATAATTCTTTACTAATCTTCTGTTCTGCCCCTCTAATATTAATACTCTATTCTTCAGTTATTGTAACCCTCACACACCTTAACATCTACCCTCACCCATTCTGAGTTTAAGCCAGTTAGAACCATGCCTTTCCTTGATTAATAAAGCCACTGTTGTTTTGTTTTTCACGTAAGAACCTACCTCTTTATACACTGAAGCACATCTAACAACGATTGAATGGATTTCATGGAGTAATGAAGATGAATAAAAAAAAAATTGAATCAATAGCATTTTCTAAGACTTTAATATTGTGACATGATATGGAATGGGTAACAGAAAAATGAGCATGATGAGCCCAGAAATATTTCTGTGGCACAGAATTGATTTTATTTGTATATTAGTCTGTTGTAAAGCATAAAATAATCTATTATGTTTGTGCTGCAAAATAAATATTGTGGTGTACAATTATCTATTCCAGTGATATCCTACCTGCTTTGTGTAGTGCTCATTTCCAGACATAAGTGCAAGAATACTAAGGGGAGCATTAATCTGGGACAACCGCACCACTCGTCAAGATTTATTCTCGAAGCACAAAGAGCTGTTTCTGAGGGCATAAATCACGGGCAACTATATAGGGGAATGTAGTATACATCAGTAACGCAAAAACGAATTGCAATGCGAAAAGTTAAGCCTTTGTGCAAACAAATTTTGCTTTGCGCGAATGCAATATACCTTTTGCAAACCCAGAAACTTCCACCAGTGGAAGGGCATTTGCAAATTTTATACTTTGCACTAATGCGCTGTCAATGTAATAAAAGTTCTTACTGAAAAAGTCGCAATTTTTGCTCCAAAAGATTACGACACCTTCAAGCACTTCTTAAGAGTGCGCAATTATAATCTGCAATGCACAATAACGATTCACAATGCAATAACCGTTTAAGGAACAATATTACATTGCGAGATGTGAATTTTAACTCTTATTGGTGCGCAATGTTTTTCTCTTTGCAACTTTAATTACATTCCCCCCATAGAGTCCACTGAAGCTGTATTGTCTAACTGGCTGGAGACTTTCCATACTGATAAGCACATGCTAGGGCTTTTGCTTCTTCAGGATGATGGTACATTGAGTGTTTGTGCCCACTGCTTGTGTTAAATGGTTCAACTACCCCTGGCTGGGGGATGAGTTGCATGATGGTGGTAGTGAGAAAGGGCTATTAGCATTACACCACTGACTGCTTTTCATTGTATATTTGTGCTAGGTATCTCTTTAATATTTGCAGTCACCAAGTAATATGCATGGTGTGCCCTTACCCATTGCTCACTGTGCAACTTTGCTGTCTGTCGCAGGGTCACAGAGCTGGATGGGCAAATAGTGCCTGCTTTACCCTCTGTCCAAGTGATGTCTTCCAGTTGGGGATGGGGGTAGGCTGGGCAACTGGGGAATTAAGGGAATAGGAATCAGAGCTCGCACTGGAGCGGGGCCCCCATAAGTGCGGGGCCCAATTGGGCCAAATTGGTCCAATGTGCTTAAAACTGGCCCTGGATGGGCGTTGGTTTGGGTACACATAGCTTTACTTAGCCTTCACTTTTTTCATTATTTCATTGTTTCTTTAAAAAATGGGCGTTGGTTTGGGCAATCTCTCTCTCTTAAAAGCCACTAGTTAGTGGCGGGGGAGGATTTAGCCCTCAGACAAACCAAGGTTCAGGACACATCTACTTCTATTTTACTATGCAGAGGGGTACTAAACCTTTTTTTACTATGACCAGAGGTAAACAAGTTAGGGACCACCGTATGGGGTTTACCTTGACGTGGTATGGTGGCTTATCAACTTTATGATCATAACTCTGTAACTAAAAACCCTTGTTTTTGTAAACATATGCACTTGCATTTAGACTGAATTACTCAGACAGGGAATCAGAGAATGTGCACTGATTAAATGGCCAAGTCAGTAGCACTTCCATTATACTTGTATACTTTACTTAGCCCTAGGAGTGCATCCACAACCCCTTTTTTTGTATTGGGAATACAAGTGCCTACTCTTTTAACTGTATAATGTGCCAGGAATAAATCAGTTTTACCATTGCTCTTAATGTATAATTTGCCATATGACTATTTGCCAAGATCAATGGAAATGTATAGCTAATGGAATTGTTCCTTGATTGAAGATTATGCCATCATAAAGAAAACATGACAGATTTTTTATAAAACTTACACTTTAGGGTTTGGGAGACTATAAAAGGTGATAAGGACATTCAGTCATTTAAGTTAGGGAGTGTCAGCAGCCTCATGTTAGGTGCAGATTGAAGCCAGAGCGTAGGTGCAACACATTTGCACTGCTTAGTACTGTTGCACTTGCATCTGGGGTCCCCACTTAATATTTATCTTGTATGAGGCTATACCCTACTTTGTAACTGCTATGTCATTGATAGGGTCCCCAAATCCTATTTAATATATCATACAGGTATGAATCCTGTTATTCAGAATGCTCGAAACTTGGGTTTTTCCAGGTAATGGATCTTTCTTTTTTTAATACCTTGAATCTACTAGAAAATCATGTAAACATTACATAAACCCAATTTGCTACCAGGAAGGACTGATTATATCTTAGTTTGGATCACAATGTAGTGTTTTATTATTACAGAGAAAAAAAATCATTTTAAAAAATTTGGATTATTTGGATACAATGGAGTCGGCCATTCCATAATTCAGATCTTTTTGAAATAACGGGTTTCCAGATAATGGATCCCATAGCAATTTTAATACTGTTATTTTATCCCTCGTGTATTTTATAAAGTAAAATAGATTACCGTGTTACCACTTATATTGAACTTCACTTGTGTATTATAACTTTATGTCCTTTTACCAATTTAAAAATACCAAGTGGATGCGTGGGAGAGTTTATCAATTCGATGTTTCCATAAAAAAACTCTGATTATATACATTTTTTCCCATGTGCTTAGGCAAAGTGAGGCAAATAAATAAATAAGCACATTTACACTCTGATCACCAATGAAGACCGTGCCTACATAAATGAGGAAGAGTACTGTACAAATGACAGCTTCAGTTTATTCTGTATATATATATATATATATATATATATAGACACCATGTAAGGGATTTACCATATATGGCGAAGCTTTAGAGACATATTATTGAAGTCCACTTTCATAATCGGAAAGTTATCCTAATCTACCGTTGTGTTTACCTGATATATAACCCCAGTTAGCTTAATCTTATAAGACTCAAAAGGTCAAACCAACAGCTAGTCAGTGCTGTTCTCTAAAGGCAGTGGACTTGCCTGTAACTACCATAGATCTCAGTGATACAGGTTATACATTAAAGGGGAATTCATGCTCATTCTATTCTATTTTGTATAAATGGAACATTGAAGTATTAAACTAACAGGATGGAACTGAAGTACACCAACCATAACCCAAATAATGAAAAGAACCCCACCATGAGATACAATCTTGAACAGTCTCTAAAAAAGAACTGTATGAATTAGCGCACCACCCAGTGTAATAGCAACAGGGAGATACGGTATGTGAGGGTGGGTTTGGTTAACATTAAAACCACTTTATTGGAATTGGCCCTGCAATATTGCTTCCTTTAATATATAGATGATCTTGCTCTTAATAGAATCTGATGAAATTCCTATAAAGGAACTTTGCCTGTCTGGAATCATGCCACCAAATCACTTGCTTAGACTAGGAAATGTCTCTGTCTCAGGGTTATAGTTAATAGTTACATAGTTAAATTGGGTTGAAAAAAGAAAAAGTCCATAAAGTTCAACCCCTCCAAATGAAAACCCAGCATCCATACACACCCCTCCATGCCTTCACATAAATTATATACAGTATGCCTTTATACAACTATAGAGTTTATTATCACAATAGCCTTTGATATTATGTCTGTCCAAGAAACCATCCAAGCCCCTCTTAAAAGCATTAAAAGAATCAGCCATCACAACATCACCCCGGCAGTGCATTGCACAACCTCACTGTCCTCACTGTGAAGAACCACCTACGCTGCTTCAAATGAAAGTCCTTTTCTTCTAGTCTGAAGGGGTGGCCTCTGGTGCGGTGATCTTCTTTATGGGTAAAAAGGTCCCCTGATATTTGTCTATAATGTCCTCTAATGTATTTGTAAAGTGTAATCATGTCACTTCGCAAGCACCTTTTTTCCAGAGAACACAACCTGAACCTGGACAGTCTCCCCTCATAATTTAAGTCTTCCATCCCCCTAACCAGTTTAGTTGCACGTCTCTGCACTCTCTCCAGCTCATTTACATCCCTCCTAAGGACTGGAGTCCAAAAACTGCACTGCATACTCCAGATGAGGTCTCACTATGGATCTATAAAGAGGGATAATCATGTTTTCATCCCTTGAGTTTATGCCCTGAATGCCCAAAACTTTATTTGCTTTAGTAGCTACAGAATGACACTGCCCAGAATTAGACAACTTAGACAAATCTATAAAAAAAAACAAGATCCTTCTCATTTAAGGAAACTGCCAACACACTGCCATTTAGTGTATAACTTGCATTTATGTTATTTTTGCCAAAGGGCATAACCTTGCATTTATCAACATTCACCTTTCATCTTCCAGATTGCTGCCTAGTTTCCCAACTTAGACAAATCATTCTGCAGAGTGACAGCATCCTGCATGGAACCTATAGTTCTGCACAATTTAGTATCATCTGCAAAAATAGAAACAGTACTTTCAATTCTAAAAAGTTGAAAAGCAAGGGACCCAGTACAGAGCCCTGCGGTACCCCGCTAACAACACTGGTCCAATTAGAAAATGTTCCATTTACCACCACTCTTTGAAGTCTATCTTTTAGCCAGTTCTCTATCCAGGTACAAATACTATGTTCCAGGCCATCATTCCTTAATTTAACCAGTAACCTTATGTGTGGCATTGTATCAAATGCTAAAGCAAAGTCTAAGTAATATGCAACATGATATTAATAAAGCAAAGTGAACTGTAAATAATGCAAACATTGTTGCTGAACATGCAAACAGCCTCAATACCACTGCTCAGAAAATGCCAGTGACAATAAGAACCCTGTACTTGGCCACTGGAACACTGAAAAAGAGTAAAATAAAATGTAGTACAAACTATATAAAGAATGTAATACTGTTATCACTGCTATTTATGACCATATGAAATCAAGCCCCACCAATATCTGTTTCTTGTAATGAGAATTTAACCCCATAGGAGGCCAATTGGAATGGTTAAAGAACATTGTGGCCTGTAGTTTAAACTATAACTTGAGCCAGAAGGGAGAAACAACAAAATACATGCTCTGCTGGATAAAAAAAAAATTAAATCCAAATGTAGAGTGTGGGATGGAGTCAGCATTGCAACACCAATATGTCTTTTAAGACTTAAGAGAGATATTGGGGCAATAGTGGAGAATAATTGGGGTAAGGGGAAAGCACCAACAGCTGGGCTAACTTTCTAACACTTGTTTGGTGGTACAAACGCACATAATTACCAATTGAAGTCAAACAGAAACCAAGCCTTGGGGTAGTTACTTACATCTAAACCTGGATCTGGTTAATTACTGTAATAACATTCTCAAATGTTGTGATCACTGCTATTTTAATTACAGTGTTTTTAGTGCTAAAAGTTCTGATGACCTTTTAATTAACATATTTATTAATCTAGGCATAATATTTTCTCAGCCAGGCAATCTCGTCTACCCTAATTATTAATTTCCTACAGCGTTTAGGTTGTGATTCGGTATGTAAGAAAATTAAGCTAAGCTTACACTGCAGTATTTAACTCAACTTAAAGGAACAGTAACACGTAAGTAAGAAAGCAGATTGCTGATGAGAAGCAATTGGAGCTTTTGCCATTCACAGATTAAAAATTCTCTACTCTAATTCAAACAGTTTTTATGAAGAGAGGTGGAAACATGATGTTCAGAGGGGTTCAAGCATTACATTTTTTTTTTTTTTTTAAATACTTGTTGGAGAAAAAAAAATAAACCTTTTATATTCTCAGGTCAGTAAACCTTTAAAAATACAATATTTTCTTTTTTTGGGATCCATACTAGTACAGTACATGGACAGGGATTTTATTCAATAAAAAGATATGTGCCATGCAAATCACTGTGATGCAGCATTTCTTCCCAGAATTTCAGTGTTTGTGCACAGGGCCATCAGTGAGTATATAATCTTTTCTATGAAACCATGCTCCCTGTGCCATACCAGAGTACTCTGTATTGTCTAACTATCAGGCCCTCAACTAAATGTGCTGCCTTCAACTGCACTCCTTGCTCCCTCCTCTGGTGTATCTCCTGCCTCCATGAGAGGTATTTTACCATTCTGGCTGCTCAGGTAATGCAACAACAATTCTAATAACATACTAATAATAGTAATAACAGTAGCTTGTATTAGATCCAAACTAAGATATAAAGAATCCTTATTGGAGGCAACACATGCCTATTGGGTTTGATTAACATTTCAATTTTTTTTGGTAGACTTAAGGTATGGAGATCTAAATTGTAGAAAGGGGAAAGGGGAAAACCCCAGGTCCCAAGCAAGTCTCAAACCTGTATTACAGGTATTTAACCCTGTTTTGTAAGACAAAAGTGCTCAATATCCCTTACACGAACCTTTCACTATGAATGAGTTAACTGAAGCCAATGGGCACATATGCCACCCTATTCAGCTTTTCTGAATTTTCTAAAGCTGAATTTTCTTAAGACGACCAGGGGCACATCGTTCAGCTTGGCTGTGCATCGTTTTGTGAGCTGGAATTAAAATAATAGGAAGGATTGAAGTGCACAGAATGAAAGTTTGTAAAGAAAGTACTGAACAAAGACTTCCCATAGTATCAAAAGGGAAATTTATGTATTGCCTTTGAGTTCAACTTCTCCATTAAAGCTTTTTCCCATATAATCTGGGGAGTTCTTATCTTGGTGACTTATGATGTTACGGAGGGGCTCATGCATGGAAAATGTCAATAGAAATAGTAACTCTGTAAGGGAAGGGCCTTCTAATTAGTCCCCATTTAGATTTTATGATGGCTTTGAGATCTGCTCATCCTGACAGTGCTCACTATGGTTACATATTGTTCTAGCCTGAGGGAACCATAGGAAAATCCAGATTTATTGCACCTATCATACCAGCATATTTCATTTGCCATTATGAGCAGCCATCTCGCAATGATGCAGGAGTATTTATTACAGATTAAATTGTAGGACCTGGATGGTTTAGTGAGATTCTTGAGGTATCATTTATGTCATTAACTGGCTCATTATCGGATCTGCAAATCTGATTTTTTTTTTTACTCGTCTCTTGCCTTCTGTGGAAAAAGAGAGGGATGGATTCTCATGCCTGTCCTTGCCCCCTCGAGTGGAAATATTCTGCATTTCTTTTTCTGCATTCATGCTCAACACTTATTTTCAATTAAAAATGTTACCTTATCCAGATTTGTATTTGTTTTGGGGTTTCTTTGCTGGCAAGGAACTGCCTTGCTGTTTTTCTTTAGGACAGGGATATTCAATTATCTGTTATGTTCCATTTGTAATAAAACTTCATGTAACGCTGCCTCCCTCAATCACAAGTTATTTGTATATTGATTGCCTACATGTATCACTTATATAATGGCAAGCCCCTGAGATGATAAATAACACTATTTGTTTACTATTGTGGCATATCGCAGATTTTAGCTAACGTGACAGTTCAATCAGGGAAACTAATACAGAATTGATGGTTTTTGGAAGATCATGGAATGTTCTTAAATTTGTCATGCTTATAGGGCTATTAGATATGCTGAAGTGGAGGGCTCGGGGCACATGCATCCGGGTGAACTTCCATTCTGTCGTGTAATCAAGTCATTTGAATTTATTTGATTGAACCTGAATTTCACTAGTTGTTGATATTCGCCCTATTTACTCTCCAATATTGCTTTTTTATGAAAACCAAGAGGATGGCATTTAAGTTGTTGTGTTCTTAGGTATTAAAACGCATTCTAAACAAGCAAAGGACCACATATAGGAATACAATGATTAAACCATTGCCTAGGGAAGCTTTGTCATGTTACTTAATTACAGCTCGTGTATGTCCTATATTAGGTGAGCTGCTTAGACAGATATTTAATAAGGTGATGGGGAAATATTGCAAAGGCAAAGAGTATGTCTCCTTTACATTATTGTCTTGGGTTTGCTCATCAAAATTCCTTTCATGAATTATAAAACTTATTTTACATATTAGTTTACAGTAAAATATTAATGCCTAGGCAGGTGTTAAGTACAGTGCTTCCTTAGCATGTTGCAACCATAGGGGCTATGGGTGCCAAGCTGCACACATACAGTGCCTAAAGCAGCCTATCAGGAGTTAGCTTTTGTTTGATATTGGCAGCTACAAATCAATTCATTCATCCCTATTTCAGATTCACCCAGGTTAGGCTAGTAGACTAGTTTGGGTATAGTGGTGGGTTCAAAGGCACCATACATTAAGTGCTTGCACCTAAATGATTTTTAACCATTGCGATTATAGAAGTTGAAAGGAAACCATTAAATTAAAGGAGACATATAGCATAATTGAAGTCTACCTAATTTTATAGGCAGTAATACATAATATATGGTGCTGGCTTCACTCTAGGCTAAAAATAAATATTATCTTTAACTCTTGCACCATTACAATTTAAAATCCAAATATATTTATTGTATCACATTAAAAGACATTTCTACCTCATATAGATAGCCTAAGGTCTAATCATAGGCCACAAAAAGAGAAAATACAAAAGTACGTGGAGACGAAATGGCATTTAATATGATCATTTAAATATATTTTGGTTTTTAAATTCTAATGGTGCAAGTTTATATAAACAGCTTGGCAATTACTGTACATCTTGGTCAATAGAGGCTCTCTATGCACTATATCTGTACGGGACCTATGTATTGGGTAATGCTACCAGGAAATTTTCTGATCAACTTCTGGTGGGGACATGAAGCTGGAATTATGCAAAAATGCAGCATTGTGGGGAAATAAATTGGTGAATATGTACACTTTAGTAAACAAGGCCCAATATGTCAAGTGCTCCCTTTCATCTAATCTTCTGTGCAGAAGTCTTGGGTTCTATTACAATCAGTTTGCAGTTTGAGTGTTCTCTTGCAATTTTTGTCAGCTACGAACATACTGGCAAATGTAATCATTCTTGTTGTGAGTTGCTGTGAAAGGGGAGTTGGACTTTGGTGGAGTAGGGAATGATGTGATTAAACATTATCTCAAACAGTAAAGAGCTGAATAATATTGTGTTATTACAGTATGTAAGTAAAGGATAATAGTATTTAGAAAGATTCTGAGGGGCCTAAAAGGTTTGGTGATTAAGAAAGCAGAGAATGGGAAGACAAGCAAAGTGGGCAGGATTATGAGGAATTTGGAAAGTGACTAAGTAACAGATAATAATGGTGGGTAAAATACCTGAAGAGCAGTGGTTTCATGACATTTTCAGTTCAAGCCCACTTTGGAGGTTCAACCTTTATACATAGTCCCCTTTAACTTATAACAAGACTATATAGGAAAACAGTCAATCAACCATACCTCCATGATATCTAAGACAGCAAATAAGTTTTGACCCTAAATAGCACCCTTATTTACTTTGAAGTTGAGCTTTCAGGTGTCTCTTGGAGGACAAAGAGACATTCTCATCAAATCTTAATAAATTACCAAAGGCTTGGCCCCTCACTAATGCTCCTGGCTCCCTGAGGGGACATCCCTACAGTCTGGGATGTAGAATAAGCCAATAGTCTGATATTGCAGAACAGATAATCAAAGAAGTATATAAGTGTTGATGGGAAGGAGGGATTCCAAGGAAAACAGGCAATTGTGAGATGGGGAGATCTGTAGATCCTGTTCCATCATTCATCATATTTTCTGAAAGAGAGAAAGTATAACAGCCATTTATACAGAAGGATCAAGCACAGTGTTATGATCCACCTCATATGTCTAACCATTTCATAAGACAGTGATCAACTGCTCATTAATGTTCAGAAAAAGCATTCACTGTAATTAGCTGGAATTACCATGTACAAAGATTAGGAACAGCTAAATGACACAGACGCTATAAATATGTGCTATGTGATATTGGATCCTTCTGTTCTTTCATATTTCTAATGAGAAAATTCTATAAAGCGTGTGGTTGCGGTATCTGGATCTGACACAGGACATTTCAGAGCTCTCTGTATAATCACTGCATGTTCCTTCCCTGTGCATATTGTGATGTGAATATTACTAACGCAAGTAAATAAGCGCCGAGTAAAAATCAGCATCTCGGGAGGATGAATCTAAATAACCCACTCTCTACTTTTTTGTTTGCATAGAGTTATACTGGGATAGGATGCCTAGCGAAAATTATTACAGGGCAAGCCAGAAGCAGCTGGGTTTATGAAAAAATATGAGAAAAAAAAATAACTAGAAGGATGGAAATACATATCTCAATGCAACCTTCCTGGATTTTCTCTTATAGTTTCTTAGAAATCACTGTCACTTGAGGTTTATTGCTTTTTTAATTTTTTTTTTGCCTCATGAAAATACAGTAACGCTGTATTGATAGGAAGGGGTTTTCTTTATCCCAGTAGGAAATAGTTATAGAGTTATTGTACAAAGAACAGAGACACAGTCAATTAAACTGTATTTATCTTGTATTTACAAATTCAAGCATATGTCTAAGGTCTTTTTCATATTCATGTCACTATGATGTGTAAGACAGAATGAACAATAAGATATAGAATATTTTTCAACAAAATTTAGAGAAGCTGGGAATTCACCTCAGAGGGTAAATACTTTCAGTTTTGTTTTTACCTTTGTATTTATATGATAAAACAAATTTATATCACCCCTGCTATGTTTATCTAGTTTCTTTAATTGTGTTACCTTGCTTATTGTGTTCTATAGTCCTATTGTGTTACAATAACCTAATAAGAAGCTCATATGGGTTTTGCAGGGCTGGGACTAGGGATAGGCAGAGTAGGCTGCCTAGGACGAAAAGCTGGGGGGCGCCAGGCACTTACCTCCTCTTTCGCCTACCCCATGTCCAGTCCTCTCTCTCCACTATCTGTTATATTTGCTCATCTATTTCCACTTCTGCTGGATGCGCATATCGATTTGCACATGAGCACCACAACGAATGTTTCGCACATGCGTGCTCCGACCGCCATTTTCACATATGCACCGCAACCAGTCGGCACTACGTCCATCCAAGATGCCTAGGGCCCCTGGCCGGCCTGGCCTGGCTCTGGGGTTTTGCCTAAATTATCCAGGTTGTAGTGTTGGTAAATGGCAGAACTAGCAATACTATTTAAAAAAAAAGAGACAGCGAAACTTCAAGGGCAATTTAAATTTTATTTACTGTAGGGCATATGAAAATAAAGAAAGGACAGTTCAAAATTCTCCACTGGCAGCCTGAATATCTCATAAACAGCGAATGAACCACTATTAGGGCACCATAATCCTGTTAAAATGAAAATTAATTATTCAAAGTTCTTATGAGTTTTTCCTTTGCTCCCCTAAAACTACACAAGTCCATCTCCCACCTACTGGCAACTACTTTGTACTACAACTACTCACAGCCTGGTCCCCTTTCAACAGGTGATGACACAGGATTAATTCTATTATATTTCATATTGCATTCTGAGAGAGGCAAATCTACCTAAATGTTCTTCTTAAAATACTTATATTTCGATTTTGAACTCTTCTAACTAGTGCTGGGGTGTTTTCTGTTGCTAACAATAAAGAGCTTTAAATAAATAATACATTGGAAGAAATTATAATTCTAAGCAAATTCTCAGGATACATTACAAATTGTCAGTGTTTTAAAGTAATTTGTAAAAAATTGCTACAAGGCTGTATCTGTCTGTCCCTTTCTATCCTCTGACCTGGTGGTTCTGACTTTCAAAGCAATCTTGCCAAAAACCAGCTGATTAATAGACCTGCGGAGAAGCATGCAAGGATGAATACATAGGTGTGGTGTTTATACAAATGGCCTGCAGGTGACACTGTGCATACAGAGGACTTTCTGTACAGCTTGAAAGTGAAAGTAAGACTTACTGCTGTTATGTAATGGCTCCATGAACCTGCTAATAAAGCACTGTTATACTCTCATCATCCTCGGCTACCAAACACAACAATAGGCATAGATCCGAAAAGCTCCAAATTACAGGAAGGTCATCTTCATAATTTAAAATAATTCAACATTTTGCAGTGTATTTCCTTTTTCTCTGTAATAACAAAAAAGTACCTTATACTTCATACCAAATAAGATATTATTAATCCATAGCAAAACAGTCCTATTGGGCTTATTTAATGTTTAAATCATTTTTAGCACATTTAAGGTATAGAAAACAAATGACAGAAATACTTTTATCCAGAAAGTCCAATAACCCAAGCATTCTGGATACTGCTACCCCCAGAAATTGTTTCATGAATGCATATTGGTAAAGTGTTTAGAATTACCATTCTTCATCAGGCAACATATAATTTTGGGGTTGAAAAAAGTCTGCCGTTTGGGTCAATGTGCAATATTTCTCTCAAAAGAATGGTGAAGTTTGACAAAAAGCTTTAACAAATGTTTGTGTGTCGTGGGTAGGATTAATTAAATTATGCTTGCTTGATCCTGTTACCATGTTAGCTGATCACTTAGAGCAGGAGTCCCCAACCTTTTTTACTTGTGAGCCACATTTAAATGTAAAAAAAGAGTTGGAGAGCAACACAAGCATGAAAAAGTCCATGGGGATGTAAAATAAGAACTCTGATTGGCTGTATGGTAGCCTCTATATGGACTGGCAGCCTACAGAAGGCTCTGTTTGGCAGTACAACTGGTTTTTATGCAACCAAAACTTGCCTCTAAGCCAGGAATTAAAAAATATGCACCTGCTTTGATGCTACTGGGAGCAACATCCAAGGGGTTAGAGAGCAACATGTTGCTCGCGAGCTACTGGTTGGGGACCACTGACTTAGAGGCTGAGCAAGCTGTACTCAAGCTCTATTATATCACCCCTGCTCAAGACATTGCTACCAGGCAGTCATACAACTGTGCTAAGTGTGCAACTAAAAGTACACTAAATCCCATTACACTAGTTTGAAAGCAATTTAACTTCCTATTTTCTAGGTGATATCACCCTCTCCCTTTCCCCCACCCAGCTGCCTAACAAAAGAACAATGGGAAGGTAACCAGATAACAGCTCCCTAGCACAAGATAACAGCTGCCTGGTAGATCTAAGAACAGCACGCAATAGTAAAACCCATATCCCACTGCGTACTATTCAGTTACATTGAGAAGGAAAAACAACAGACTGCCAGAAAGCCGTTCCCTCCTAAAGTGCTGGCACAAGTTACATGACCAGGGGCAGGTGGGAAACTGACAAAATGGCTAGCTCCCATGTCAGATTTCAAAACTGAATATAAAAAAATATGTTTGCTCTTTTGAGAAATGGATTTCAGTGTCTACTGGAGCAGCACTACTAACGGATGCATTAAAAAAAAAACATGTTTTCTAACTAAGATAATCATAGCAAGCTTTCAGGTGCAACAACTTTACCTGAAATAACATACTTACTAAAGGGCGAATTTTCGCCTCAGAAGGCCTCACCATACTTCACTGGTGAAATGGAGCAAAAGGTCTAATCCCTATTTACATCTACAAGATGTATCTTCTCCCTGTGCTTGCAGTGGGTTTCCAGCCGTACTCCAATAACATACAAGCAAGCTAATTGGCTTGTGATGCAATTGTCCATTGGATGAACATGATAGGGACCTAGACTGTAAGCTCCACTGCGGCAGGGATTGATGTGAATGATTTATAGTTGTTGACAATGACTTTTTGCTTGGCAACAGTACAGAAACAGGAAATACAGAGAATCAGAGTTCTATTCCTAAGTACTGGTGGCAGTTGACTTCCTTTACAAAATGTGAGTTCATAGTGGAGTGAAATGCAAGCTACCCAGGAGCTGTATGATGAAGCCCCTAAGAGATACTTACATCTGGATAAATATCAGTCGCCACCATAAATAGCTCTCTAATTAGGAACTTTCTATTTTAGAATATAAATGCATTTTATATTGGAAAAAATCTCTTCCCATTTCAAAGTGAATCACACAGCATGAGCAAGATGACATCCAATGGCATGGTCACATGGCAGAGAAATAATGGCACAGTGTCTGACAAATAAGAGGAAAGATTCACGGTATTAAGGACACAGAAGCACTTGAAGCATCATGATAATGTTAATAAACCAAATGTCATTGCCATCATTTTGTACACTTTAAAAGGGTTACACGGGTTATGGGAGAAATTGCGACATGCTTACATTTAACGATTCCAGATGATGTGCACTTCGCTGTGCTCTATAGTTCTCTGTCATTCAATTTTGTTTGTCTCTTACCCTTAATTTCAATGTTAATATGTGCCACAGCTCACACTTTCACAGGAAGAAATGTCCTTATTGTGTCTCATTACATTGTGTTCCATTATTATAGACCCTTTACTGTCTTAAAGGTGTGTGTAAAGCCATCAAAACAATCATATTATTATTACCTTCCTAGTTAATTTGATGCACATATTTTTAATAGTACATGGTACTTTTTGTACTGCTGCACCCAAATATTTCTGCACTAAAACTTCCTGCATTCTCCACCATGCTATCTTGAGGTAAACATGATGGCAGCAACCATAAAACTGATTCTTAAAGCAACATTTCACAATAACATATTTCTCCAAGTCCAAACTTCTAGCGGTTCAAGTAATGCAAGAATATTGCCCTACCTGCTCTGTTTACACTTGACTCTCTTTTCTTGCTTTCATAAAGCCAAAGCAATTACATTTTATTTCTCATAATTCTAAATTACAATCTTCTGAAGTTTGATTACTATGTAATATTAGCATTCAAAAAATGGCACAGTAATCCAAATGCAGTTGCACCCCATTTTATGTTTTTCAATGGACTACAAAATGGTGTAAAATCAGGGAAATGCATTATACATTATATATTAGCGGGACCACAAAAACATTGTAATATCGAAGATTGGGGTATGTAAAATTTTTACTAAACTAAACTTGCAGAAACAAAGAACAGTAAACCAGATTTACACTGATCAGCTGGAATGTTCATTGGAGGATTATTTTGCATTTTAATAAGGCAGAAAGCCTAGAGAACTGGGTTTATTGAGCAGTATTGCTTTGAGAATACAACCCTGCTCCCATCATGCATTAACCCTTAATAACTTGTAGACACATGAGTTTTATGCTAGAAATTTGTCAAAATCAAAAAGCCCCATGTGCTATAGGATTAACAGGGAATTGGTACATTTATTAGTGTGGGCCAGTGGCAAAATGATAAGTCAAAGTGATGCCATTTTAATTACATAGTTTTGCACCGACAACCCCTGTGCCTGTGCCAAAAATTTCCTTTCCATGATCCAAATTAACCACGGCTGTTGATCTTATGCTCTTCACTGCGGAGCAGATAAATGGGGTAAAATATGAAAACCAGAGTGCTATGCTTTTAAAAAAAAAAACGTTTTCATGAAAAAATATTTTTGTTGTTTTTGACTTCAGCTAAAATCTTTTTTATACCTGACAGGCTGTTGTAAATAATTATATCAAACGTGAACTTCTAGGATAAAGTCAGCCTATTAATGTGCTTCGATAGATTGATCCAGCGCAAGCCGCTCTAGTATATGTACATTATTCAAAGCCGGATACATCTGTAAATCCCAGAAGCTTTCCCATATGTTTATTACAATTTCTGCCTAACGTGCACAACAGCCCTAATTCAGATATCCACAGTGAACAGCTTTGGCTTTCTTGCAGGTCTGTGCTCCACAGCTGGTGGGGTCCTAGAGGAACGGAACCCATGTCAGTGAACGAAAGAACTTAAACTTTCTACTCATTTTTTTTTACTTTTTAACAAAGTATTGTATAATAAGGGGGATTTGTCTTCTGGATTAACTGGAGAAATACACTTCTTCCAATATGTCATAATGCTTAACGGGATACATAATGGATAGGCAGGCAGACAGACACTGCAAAGCCCCAATTTCACATTTATCAGCGGAGTCGGATATTCTTGAAGTGAAATGAGCGACAATGTAAACTACGGGAAATATGAAATTAATGCTAATTAATTAGTTAGCCTAATGTCAAATTTTAAATATAATAACAATGTAGGGAAATAGTAACATTACCCACAAAGGGGATATAAACCTTTCATAAAAGATGTTAAGACCTAAGGCACAGGGACCTCCTTTGTCTTTATATTATATACCTTCCCCAAAGCTGAAACTTTTGCTCCACTAGCTCTCCAAGATGGCCTCCAATGCTTAATTTTTGCTCTAAGCAGGAATTGTGGCCCCTTTTCCCTTCTCGTCCTCATCCTCTGATTAACCTCACATTCTCTTAGGCTTGTGCCAAACCCCAAACTCACAAACATTCTCAGACAATCAGGCTTTGTGTTCAAAATCAGCAAACCTTTAGTTTCCTCTTAAAGTAATTGTGTGCATCCTATGGTCCAAACTGACCAGGCCTGGTCTTCCCTGTTACTACATAAGCATTGCCCACTTATCCTGTGGGTATTACCTTAACAAAGAGAGTTATGGTAGGAATGCTTCTTGTTTTGCTAGTCAAAGATTAATTTCAGGCTACGTAGACTGAGCTTCTATAAAATATCAGAAACAATAGATTTAAGTTTGAACTCCTGACACTTAAAGGAGAATTCAACCCCCCTTGATGTTAAGCCCCCACCATTGGTCCCCCTCCCTGCAAACCCCTGAATTCTTCTCCCTCCAGAAATAGTGACAGCAAATGCAGAGTGAAATCAAAGCCTCCATCTTATTATCTTTGTAATCCTTGTGAATGGAGCAGTGTTTTGGCGCATGCGGAGTTGTAGCTACTGCGCCTGTGCTGAAAGAAAGAGACGGGAAGTGCCAAAGAGGAGAAGACGACACGAAGATTATCGAAGATAAGAAAATGGCGGCTGTGAGCTCCCATTTTCCCATAATTCCGGGATCATTGCATTGTTACCAGGGTGATGTTAACTCCAGGTTTGCATTGGTAACCATGTGGAAGTGCAGGAGTGTTTTAAGTACCTTAATGGGTGTACTCTCAATTTGTCCATTTTAGAGTACCTTCACTTGCTGGTAAATTCTTAAATGAACCCTATTCAGTATAAATAATGGATGCATTTTGCAAATGCATTTTCTTGACCACAAAAAATGTGCATGACCATACACAGTGCCAGTGGGAGCCAAACACTACACTACAACAAAGAACACAATGCAGAAGTGTAATCTGTTTTACTAAGGCAATTAATTGCTTTATATCTTTCCTCATCCTTCAAGAAATTTTCAAAGAAAAATTTTAATTTTTTATTTAGGGCAGAGATTCCCTCATTTAAACAACGCATTGCTCCATTCTCAGCTAGACAGAATGCTGCCTCTGTTTTAAGATTGTCATTTCATTTTCTTTCTTAGGTGGCATGAAAAATGCAGCACCTTTTCAACACCAGCCAAGGGAACAATTAAGAGAAATCAATAGGAATCATGCATCCCATCTTGTTGCACCTAGCATGAGAAGACTCACACGGAACACAGCTTGCAAATAATTCATAATGAAACTGACTCTGTGTCCGGGGGCTTCTGGACTCAAGCAGAGAGAATGTTCAACTTGTCAGCATGCAAGAGACACCACTTCTTTCAGTCACCGTTGCTTTTGCTTGGCCGGCAAATGACAGTGATCCTGATTAGCCCTCTGCTGACATATGGTGACTGCTAAAAGGCAACTGAGATCAGTAATTAATTTCGGAAAAGTCTTTTACTTTGTGTTTTGTATTTGCCATTCACAGTGTTTTATTTATTTTTTTATTTTGACTAACGAATGGAAAAGTCCTAAAAAGAAAATAAACAGCAGCTTTAAAAAAAAGCACAAACCCTTACAGTACAATTCTATGTCAATTAATGTTGAGATCATTTTGAAAATTAATTGTCACTGTTCTGTATCCAGCAATGTCACAAGCTGTCAGCCCTTTTCATGTTAGGCTTGAGTTTCTGCTGCCTCATCTTTCCTTCCAAGTGTCGTTTTCATTTTTTTCTAAAGAAAAATAGAAAGCTTTCAGTTACAGGCACACAAAACAGTTTATTAGTTATGCTATTTCAAAATCTAATAAGCATTTCCTAGATCAGTAGTGAAATAAACATTATCATACTTTCAAGATTTTATACATATATAGAGAAAGGTCCCTGAATACTAAATATTATTTTACTGTGCACCTGGGTATATGGATATATATATATATGCAAAAGGTCCTCTGCTACTAAAAAATGCCTTACCCTTTAAACAAAGCAGGGCTTGTTTATCCATATATTGCAATATATTTAAGCTGGCCAACTACGTCAAAGTCATCCCTAGTGATGGGCAAATCTATCCCGTTTGACTTCGCTGAAAAATTAGCAAAAATTTCCAGCAAAATTCTCGAATTGGCGAAAAATTCATGAAATGAGTCGCGTCACGTTTTTTGACGCCGGCAAATGACAGTGATCCTGATTAGCCCGCTGCTTACATATGGGGACTGCTAAAAGGCAACTGAGATCAGTAATTAATTTCGGAAAAGTCTTTATTTATTTTTTTATTTTGACTAACGAAGGGAAAAGTCCTAAAAAGAAAATAAACAGCAGCTTTAAAAAACACAAACCCTTATAGTACAATTCTATGTCAATTAATGTTGAGATCATTTTGAAAATTAGCAGAGATTATTTGTCCATATATTGCAATATATTTAAGCTGGCCAACTACGTCAAAGTCATAACTTATCTGGCCAGTCCTACTCTCAAATTGCATCTGATTCATTAAGAATTCTATTGCCTCATTATACATTTTACAAAAGGGACTAAGTTTTACCTGCAACTTACTTGCTGTTTTCAAAGTAAAAGTCCCAAACTTGGTTGCCAAGGGCAATAGACAATCCCTGTTTTGTTTAAAGGGTAGGGCATTTTTTAGTAGCGGTATGCACAAAATGTCTCCATGTCTTAAATATATTGATAATGGGTTGAGTGCAGAGGACCTCTTGTATTTGTCTATATGTATATTGTGGTCACAACCTCATTGCACCCCCACCTAATGGTTTTAAATTAGTTGTGAGGTAGCAGTTACCAATTTCAGCAATCTGGTTGCTAGGGTCCAAATTACCCTAGCAACCATTCATTGGACATTGGAATTTGAATAGAAGAGGGCCTGAATAGAAAGATGAGTAACAACAATAAATGTGTAGCCTTATAGAGCATTTGTGCTTTAGATGAAAACTGACTTGGAAAAATCAGAAGAAAAATGTAAATAATTGAAAAAACAATAGAAAATAAATAATGAAGATCAGTTGAAACGTGGCTTTGGATTGGCCATTCGATAACATACTAAAAGTTATCTTAAAGGTGCTTGTGGTTCCTCCTGTATTTACAGCCAGGTCCAACTCTTTTGGGCTTCAGTATGAAGAAGAATTGAAATGAATGGGTAAGAGCAGGTTTATTGTGGTAAACGTGACATTTTGATTCCCTGGTTTCCATAGTCCTTTAAGCATCACTGCAACTTTTTGTTAAAATTTGAGAAGAGACTACCACTGTACTTTTAATGTGTATTCATAACCATTGCAGTTCTCTTAAAACTCAATGACCCAGAGACTGAACTCTGTATTTCTTTTAGATCTGGTAAGCATGAACATACAGTAGATGCTGATAAGGTTAATACTGGATAACATTTTCCATTGTGCCCATATGACCCAGGCATGTGATTCCTTGGCCACTAAATAATAAACATTTATGAGGTCATAAATATCAGCAAGATATTTAATAGAATGACCTAGTGCTGGGAAATTGTATACTGTAAAGATCTCATAGAATTTAATGTCAAACCAAGTCCTTTTGCCATCACTCAGAATTGGTCAAGCATTTACAGATACCGGAATTTAAAACAAACATTGAGTTTAAAGACAAGCAATGACATTTTCCTCTTGTATAAAGTTGTTGTAACATTTTAATGCATCAGTACTGTCCAACTGGCAGTCCCCATGACTCCCCCTTGTGTGGTACCAAGATAAACTGGCCCCTGCATCTCAAATTCAGACTGTAAACGCCCTGCATTGCTCACTCCTAAATCCCTGCACTGTTCACACCTCAGCCCTAGACTGAAAGTGTCCACATTGTTTACCTGTTCACCCCTCATAAACACTGCTGGAGGGGCACCACATTGTGTCACTGTATGTAGCACAGAATGTTCATCTTAGAGTGGTCCTGATAGGTTTCTCTGTCTGCTACTCTGTTCTGTCTGCCCTATGATCCTTTTGTGTTCCATACCCTGCCTGCCCTATGCTCCCTGTGTGTGCCATACTATGCCTGCCTTATGTTTCATGTGTGTCATACTCTGCCTGCCCTATGCTCCCTGTGTGTGCCATACTCTGCCTGCCCTATGCTCCCTGTGTGTAACATACTCTACTTGCCCTATGCTCCTTATATGTGCCATAAAATTTCTGCCTATACTCCCTGTGTGTGTGCCACACTCTGCCTGCCCTCTGCTTCCTATGTATTTCATACTCATTTCATATGCCTGCATTATGCTCCCTGTCTCAAATAAAGTGGTGGATGTGCTATACAATGAACATCTTCCATAACCTCTTGTTTAAAGAAATTCCTTCTTAGTTGAGGAATTAATGCCATTTTACAGGAACATCCTTCTAATATAATCTAATTGTCTAACATAAAATACCGACATTTTGTTTGGCATTTCCATTATTTAGTCTACTTGTTTACATATATCCCCCTACCTTTCTTCAGGACTAGAAAACTGAACTGCAGATCAGGATGCAATAAAGAGGTAGTAGTTCCCACTAGAAGCACTGAATGAACACTTTTTATTTCCATGCACATCCTACACAAAGCCCACCACAATTTAGTTTCAATTCTAGGTATACATGATGGGAAAAGATATTTAGAAAGAAATATCTGACTTTCTAATAGCTAACAGAGTTGCCTACATTAAGAACTTATTTTCTGAGAAATTAGATGAAACAAGTGAGCAAAAAAAGGATAATAATAAGCTCCATTTTGTTAGTTGTCAGGAAACATTATTCAGTGTTACTCAATGACCTGTGAAGAAGGTTGGCTGTGCTACACAATAGATCAGACCCAATTATTTCTGTGGAGCTTATACTTTCTCTAGCAATGGCAAACTGTCCCATAGCAACCTTAATATCAGTTTTCTCCAGCTAGTTAATTATTGTCATACCTGTATTAAAATGTGAATAAAGCTGAAAAAAGAACTTGAATAAAAACTTACACTATAGGTCATTGTGCCATGGGAAGTGGGTTATAAAATTTTAGAATAAATGTTTGTAGCAGCCTGTGTATTCTTTGGTGTTTGACTTAATTAACTGACAAATATAGCAGAGGTGCGCAGGGTTTACACAGAAATACACTTAAAACAGTATTGAAGAGTTTGAAAACAGTCTAACCTTCTCCCTTCCTGTGGACTCTTCAAAAATAGATTGGCATTATAAGAAAATAATCACCATAACAAGTCTGACTTGTGTTTACCAAACCAGTTGGGGTTATCATTGTTTTCTTCATGCAGTTTTAGTTTATGGTGCTGGATAGTTTATAAACCAATGGGATTTATTATTCTGAATACTTGCCCTTGATTTTTATGGAGAAGTTGATTCCATAATATGATGCACTGTGCTTTAAGGCTACTTTGTTATACAAAAAGAAACATTTTGTTTATAACCCTGCTATTCTCACTTTGATTAGTGATGGGTATTTCCAGGCATCTCAAGCAGTAAGAACCTACTATTTATAGATATCTGTCTTTACTGCCTGCCCTATGGCAGGTTCCATTTGCATTCTGCATCTGCCACCACTCCCTAATTTGTAAATTGGAATGCTGTGCAAGCTAGGGGGCAGGTGAGGACAGTAGGGGGGACTCTTCCATGGCTTCTCCTGCCTGTCCCTCTTTAATACAGCATTGTCACCTGTAGGACTTTATTCACTGGAGCAGCCACAGGTCTCTGTGCTCCAAAACAACCAGCAGTTATTTTTCAAAGCAGGAGGGTAGTATTCACAGTACAAAAAAAAAGATTGTGCCCATCTTTTGCACTTTGCACACTAACTTCCTTCTCATAAATGCCCCCTGTTGTCTTCTCTTTACATAGAAAAATCTAATAAAAGGAAAGTCTCATTGGCAGGAGCATGTTTGGATGAAAGTACCTTAATTAATTGCATTAGTATGTGCTCTCCATTTTGTCTAATTGATAGCACCCTCACTTGTTGGCATGGTCATAAATTACTCCTTGTAATTTTTGAATGTTGCATTCCATCCTACAAATTTTAATGTTCCTACTTTGGGGACTGTATGAACTGTTTGTTTAGTTTAAGTCTAACTTAGTATTTGAGGTTATGAGTAACCCGGTCCAGATAGAGCTGCATATTTAAATAAGCATAGCACACAGTATTGCATCGTTATCAGGATGCCAGTAAACTGGAATAATTTGGATTGGCAAGTCAAAGTGAGTTCCAATTTCCCAGGCAGCAGTAAGTGCAGTTACAGTTTGAGTAATCTCCTTTCTCTTAACTATAATTACTGTTTTGTTTTCCGAAAATGGACACACATCAGGAGAACTGTTCAACAGTGGAGAAATACAATTCTATGCAAATAGGGATTCATTCATATGGAATAGAGGGCTCTGTTTGCAACCTAATACAACTTACAACTTAATGGCACCTCCCCTTGTTCTTTACACATGTGTAAATACTTTAATAGTTTCTTATATACATACGTATATGTAGTTTGGAAAGAAACTGAATATTAAAACATCCAGAAGCATCAGCGAGAACAAAAGAAAGGAGCCAGCATTGTATTTATTTATTAAACATGCTTTTCTGTATTGACAGTGGCTAAGGATATATATGACTATAGCCTTTTTATTTCCACTGTGATAAGCAAAGACTTTATTTTCCTTCTGGTCAAATTTCTTTGCCACACAAAACTCTTTTAAACTCTTGACTAGTGCAAGAGGTGTGAACTGACTTCAGAAATGAAGAGCGGTATATTTTTTTAAGGCCTTGGCAAAGCCTTTCCTCTGATCCTTGTAATACCAATGGTGACATCAAGGAGGTCAAGTAAATAAATATTTATGCCTCACCAGTTCAAAATAATAAAATTCCAATGTGTGCAAGTCTGCTTGTTGAACATATGTTTGAGACACAGCTAAGCCATCTGGCTCAGTGTCAAGCATTTACACCAACTGCAGTCTTACAGTACCTGACAGCAGAAAAGCTTTATTCCCTTGGTGTCTGGGCACAAATGGAGAAATATTATTGAAATGATTATCTGCATCAGGACTCAGATTTGGTTTGACATTTAGCTGGCTCTGTTTAATCCAGAGGGTTGTCTGAATGAATGAAGAGAGGGCTTCCTCAAGAAGAGGCAGCAAGCAGCCAGCGATAGCCATATGATTAATGAGACTGAAAGGCTGGGTGGACCCTTCCCACCTTCTCCCAGACCTCAGTGCCAACAAATGCATAGGAAATTAGTCTCCCAGTTTTCAAATCCTGGCAGGAAAATGTTCATCATCTCCAAGATGATCTAACAAATCGCCACACTGCTCCGAGCTTCTCTCAAGCATTTCAGCAGAATTGTAATAATCCTGTTAGTATTCTATACAGTTGTTCTGGTTGATCTAAGGGAGTGGTGTTTCTTCATTCCAAATATCACATTTGAAAGTTTATTCTTAAAACCGATTTGACATTCAGCCAAGTTTGCATGGAGAAATGTTTTACATTTTTCATATATAATATATTTGCCCTTCCCGTTCTATTTGCAGTATACTGCCTCAGTATCAAAAAGATAACAGAAGGAATGCATATGATGCTTCTGCAAAGACCAAATATGTCCATCTTCACATTGTTGTAATGATTTTCTAGCTAAAATGTAACATTTACTATAATACAGCAATGGTAAAATTCACCAGTATTTATGTTAAAGGTATATCGTCATTAAAATATTGTTTTAATAGTGCCAAAAAATGCTGTGGCATTTTGAAGTCACAAGCTAGAAATTGCATTACTAGTTACCTAGTTACAGAGTGTGCAGATATTAACAGCAATATTCAAGCAATAACAAACAGTTTTTATCTGGTATTTGTTGTAGCTTAATTTTTAATTCTTGAATATATATACATTTCTTGCATTGTATTATTAGAGCACTGATCATAGATACTACAGTCAGGAGAATGGAAGCACAGAAAGCATAATAACAATTTATAATAATAAAGTGTAGTTTGGTTAACATAATAATTGCCCAAATTTGAACAACAGAACGCCATATATAATGCTTGCCAACCATTCCTTAAGAATAAAATTCCCTTCTGACTTAATTGTCTAAAATATTTCCTTGGATAAAATTGTTACCCTTTCTTAAATTATATTTCCACTTTATTAATGGAATCTACAACCACAAGCTTACCTTACAACTTCCACAGGAACCATTTAAAACCCTGCTTGGGCAAATATCTGGGGATGGGAGATTTATTATTATTATTGTTAATATTATTAATATTTATAATTTTCGACTAATTAATTTTTCTAAAATGTGCGTTCTTAAGCGCCCTTGTGTTTTTATCTGAGTTACATGCATTTGTTTCTGTATTATATTTAATGCAATTTTTGTGTTGTTTTTTTAAAATGATCATTGTAAAAATTCTGTGATTTATAAATGATTGCAAAGAGTGCATGATTTTCTAAAAAAAAATCTTGACTGTGATTAAGAACGCACTCGTTTTTCTTTAAAACAAATTATCCGACCCTGGTGGTCGATTAATAATGCATCAGTCCCTAAGTGTTAACTATATAACCTTTCAAGCACTTCCTCTCCTAAGGGAACCTGCTCAGTCTTGGCAATTGCCCAAAAATATTCTGCTCCCTTTATTAATTTAGTTGTCATTCTCTGGACTTAAGTTTTGAACCAGTGCTGAAAATAGCACTACATACTTAGCATTTAGTCTTTGCAAACTGTAAAGCATCAAAAAATCATTCATTGGTACTCATGTGAGATTGGAGAATTATAATGATCATTAACTATAAAAGGCCAGAGTTACACATACTATCTTCTATACTATATACTATATGAGTATGTATGTATGAGTTTTGCAAATTTTTTTAAAATTTTAATGAAAGTTTTTTTTCATAATTGCTATCATATTGGACAAACAAATTAAACTACAGGATATTGGAAATGGAAATTGCACAAAAAAAGTTGATTGCACTTTAATAGCATTCTACTATTCATCTGGAAAATCTTGATAAAAAAAAACAAATATATTAATTTATTATTTTTTAAAACAAAGTAGACTGAATTTTGAGTACACCTTCCATTGACTACAACAGGGCTTATCATCTTAATCAACCCTCTGCAGTATGATCACCTTCACTGCATGTTGCAAGAGCCCCACTTATGGTGAGAGGGGATTGAGGTGTAACATTACAGTAAAAGTGTTTTTTTATAAAAGGCGGTCCAACTAAGAAAATATGTGCCAAAATATGGAGGGAATAAAGTCTTGTGATATCTCATGAGAATGTAGCTGTTATAAAGTATTTTTCTTTCTTAGCAGTTCTTGTTTTCAGAGAATTTTCTCACGTGTTCCCTTTTTTGCCAGAAAGACATCAGAGAATGTGGCAAAGAGAAATTTCCATAATAAGGAGCACCGTGCCTTAAGGCTACCGAAAAACATTGAATATTTTTTAAAAAGTGCTCTCAGTTTTCAGATAATTGCACACAAATAATAGATATCTGTTGATTTTTGATTTTTGGATAATGTTTTCAATATTTGTATAGTGTCTTAATGTACATCCCTGAAAGAGAGTTTTAACTACAATGTAATACAGGTATGGGACCAATTATCCAGAATGCTCAGGACCTGGGGCTTTCCGGATAACAGATCTTTCCATAATTTGGATCTACATGTCTTAAGTCTAC
This sequence comes from Xenopus borealis, assembly GCA_024363595.1. Lineage (NCBI taxonomy): Eukaryota > Metazoa > Chordata > Amphibia > Anura > Pipidae > Xenopus > Xenopus borealis. The sequence continues at coordinate 67,083,446 of CM044447.1, forward strand.
TAGGAAATCATGTAAACATTAAAAAAACAAAATAGGCTGATTTTGATTCCAATAAGGAATAGTTATATCTTAGTTTGGATCAAGTACTGTTTTATTATTACAAAGAAAAAGGAAATAATATTAAACATTTTATAGTCTAAATGAGAGGACCTTTCTGTAATTCAGAGCTTTCTGGATAATGGGTTTCCAGATAACAGATCACATACCTGTACTATTTTACCATTTCATAAGCAATCATGTTCACTATTTACTGTTCACTTTTTTCTCTCCTCCCCAATCACCCCTTCTGTTGTCCCCAGCCATTTTTTTGTGTTATAATCTGTGGTCTCTTTTTATTAAGTTTCACCCGATGTTATGTTCTCTGTTTTTCTCTGGCCTCCTTGCTCTATTTGCATTACATATTTCCTTTTTCACTGTTTTCCTAGCCTCCATATCCTGCTCTGCTCCTTCACATTTTGGCAATTTGTCTCCACTTGCTTTTCTGCCTACAATCCAAAGACATACTAAGTCATATTTAAAAGGCTTCAAGTAATACTCATTTCATCACACTGATTGATGTGCTTGATTTTAGTGAAAACCAACATTATAAAGTAATAATGGACAGATTAAGGTAATACCATTCAGGAAGAGTTTAGTTGTTCTTGATGTAAAATTGCATTGTCCACTTGCTCCATTGACGACAAAGCAGATACTTTGCTATTGGTCCCTCTTGAAAGTGAGCCCTGATAGTAAACAAGCAAATAGATTTTTTTAGATTTCATTTTTAAATCTGACATGGGGCTAAACATTTTGTCAATTTCCCAGCTGCCCCTGGTCATCTGATTTGTGCCAGCACTTTAGGAGAAAACTACTTTCTGTCAGGCTGTTGTTTTTCCTTCTCAATGTAACTGAATGGAACGCAGTGGGACATGGGTTTTTACTATTGAGTGCTGTTCTTTTATTTACCAGGCAGTTGTTATCTTGTGTTAGGGAACTGTTATCTGGTTACCTTCCCATTATTCTTTTCTTAGGCTGCTGGGGGGGTGGAATGGAGGGGTGATATCACTCCAACTTGCAGTACAGCAGTAGAGAGTGAAGTTTATCAGAGCACAAGTCACATGACTTGGGGCAGCTGGGAAACTGACAATATGTCTAGCCCTATGTAAGATTTCAAAATGAAATATAAAAAAATCTGTTTGCTCTTTTGAGAAATGGATTACAATGCAGAATTCTGCTGGAGCTGCACTATTAACTGATGCATTTTGGAAAAAAAAATTCCCATGACAGTATCCCTTTAAATACAAATGCCATACCCCATCTACATGCTAAACATGTACCAATGTTATTTAATTCAACACGTTGTATTGTCTTTATTTGTCCAAAGGGTCCTTCAAATGCTGTTTACCCAGAATAAATGCCCTCTTCACCCTACTCTAAAACTAATGGCCCAACCTCTTCTCCAAACCTTTCTTCTTTTCATTGTTTGCAGTGTTGCAAATCTGTTATTATTGGAATTTCCATTTTGCACATTCCTTACTGATAAAATACATCAAAGCATGTATATTTCTGTCTTTTTGTAGCTTTACAAATGTATCGCTTCCATGGAAATCTGACTCATAAATCTATGCACATCATAATTAAGACAGAACAGCACATTAATCAAGTAAACAGTTTGCTTAAAGGCAAGCGCCATACAGGGTCACTGTGTAATTTCTCATTTTAATGGAAAAATGAAAAAAAATCCCTATCATATCATTTTTACACCTAAAATAGAGAAAAGTTTTTTCCTGTATTTTTCTGCAGTACGGGTCCCCAAATTGTTTGATTGCCTATTTGTTTATAATTTATCATGTTTACAGGCAAAGGCTGATTGGGATGCAAATCTTATTTGAAGTGGGAATCAGGTGAAATACACTGAAGTATTTGCAACCGCCAAATTTAAAAAATTTAGTTTTTCAAGTATTCAAAAACTTTCAAAAAGTCCATACAGCTGAAATACTACAATATACCACTTACAGGTATAACATTTTACAATGGTGCTTCCCCTAATTAATATGAAATACATCTTAATCTAATGAAGATTCAATTAATTATTGTATGCAATTTTACCATAGTTACTCATGGTTTTCTCAATTGAAGATAATATATTGAAATTAGACTTTTTTTTGAAGGATTAAAATGACGAGTTGGAGGCAAATGTATTATGATGACATAGTTAAACACTTGCCTATAATTTCTAAATTGCATAAATTCTGTATTTTCCTCTATTATGATATAGACAGGCAGACTGAACATTTTTGAAAGAAAATGACCAGCACATGATTAATTGCAAGCTTGCAGAATTTGCTGCTTCAAGAGTAAATCAACTGCTTAGAAGTGCTAACTTGCTAAAATATAAACTAATTTTAGTCTCTGTATATTAAAATATAATCCATCTTCTTCTTCCATTGGGAAAGCTAATTAGAAATTGTGACTGGCACGGAGGATAGAATCTGTACAACACTGGGATTAAGTATACTCGCATAAAAACTGAGCCCAGGAGAAAATAGACAGATTTTTGCATATCACATTAAACATGACATAGTGTCCTGGAAAACAGATTTGCCCAGTGTCATTTCCTTATATATGCAGGTATGGTAATTCACGGAATTACAGTCTTGGCTTTTCTTTAAACATATTTTAATTAAAAGCATTTCGCACAAGACCAGACTAATATCTGCGGATTGCTAAAGCACATAAATTAGCCTAATGTAGCATCCCATTGGTGAAATATTTATATTTAATAGTAATTTAAACTGTTGCCTGCAGAGTTTAATTAATACATATGTTAATGAGGAAGGAAAACAATGACAAATAAGCGGTTCCATTTGGCTGCTCGCTAAACTGAAGACAATACAGGTAGTTTGCCTGGTTCCTAAAAAAGAGTGACAATTTTTCCATTTCTAATTTCATATTAAACTTCAACACGCCTTTCTAAATATATTCTTTACATATCTGCTTAAAAGCAGAACAATTTAATCAGCTGTTCTAGTCTTAAAATAAAAACCATGGAAAGGGGGATATAGAAAACAAATGTATATATATAGTGAATTAATTCATCTATTTTTTACATTATAGGGCAAAAAAGGGAAATGTAAATTGAAACCTTATATTGGCTAATTTAGTAGATTACAAAATGATTTTGGCACAGCTAACCTCTCTTTTTCAGCAAAGTATGCTGCAACAAAAGAAAAAAAATCACAGTTTATACACACTAAAATTTGAAACTTAGATGATGACATAGAACATGGCAAAAAAGCACAAATGTGGCAAATCTATTTCATAATATCACATAGGTTCATAAGACATTTAGAAGTAGGTTCTTTATTTTGGTAACATGTAATGGGCTAATTCTGATTTTAGACCCACCCACAATGTCGGATGGTGAGGAAGAAAGAGACGAAGGAACAGAAGGTAATTATGGAAAAAGGAATGAAGTAGGAGACCTTTAAGTGAACAGGAAAGGAGAAAAATGTGAACAGTTCAGGCAAAAGAAAGACAGAAATCACAAAAAAGAGAAAAGGTTAGGGGAGAGAAGGAGGAAATAAAGGCATAGGTGATTAAAAAGAAGGGAAAAAACAAAAAGGAAGAGCTGAAGTAGAGGGATCTTAAGAAGGATTGGGGAAATGTGCAAATTATGCTAGACACCTATAGCAACCAACCAAATGAAATTATTTACTGGTCACCTGTATAAAAGCAAACCTTTATTGCTTGCTATGGGTTACAGCACATGGGCTTGATTAGTGCTAGGAAATATGTTGGCACTATATAAATTATGTTAATAATTAGTAATATATTTATTTATAGTGGTAAGAATGAAAAGTAAAGCCTAAGAGGGAAGGAATGTCTAATTACTGGGGGTTGCCACTTTGTTAGACACCCCTAGTAGTGATGTGCATATGACCTGCGGTTCGGTGCGGTTGAATATTGGTTTGCACCTGACCCGTATCTGCCATGGACACCCAATATTCAACCTAAACCCTCACCGAACCGCAGGTCAACCCGCTGGTCATGCGGGTTGCGGGTCAACATGCACATCACTAACCCCTAATGATTATGATAACTTATATCACACCCCAGGCTGGTGCTCTTTGCTGAAACATTTACTGTCCTGGACTACTTTTCTAGTGATTTCCTCACCACCATCCTAGGGATCACTTGTGACTAGTCTTCAAATATGGGTAACTGGAACTTAGTGGGAAAAAAGGCTAATTAGGGCACAGCCCAAAGCCGGAGCACAGATCAGACAGAAATAAACAGAGGTACAGAGTGAACTAGACTAGTTCCCCAAGTTGGTGCATTTTTCAGCAACAAGGAGCACAGGCCCAGGGTCTAAAGTAAGAGGACACTTGAGCATAGTCTCCATTGACCTGAACAAAAGTGAAAGCTTTTTTTCCTCAACAGAGTTGGGGAAGGGAGAACTGTGGGGTGTCTTACAAATTGCCACCCCCAGAAATATCAGTAATCATTGATCAGCCTTTTTTGTCCTATAATACAGGTGACATATCTGGCAAGAGCTTGCTTTATCATAACTTTCTATCCTTGGGTTTACAGCCCCCTAAAGCACTAAAATACTGTATAATATGACTTGAGCAATGTATAAAGCAAGTACTATGCCAGCTTCTGCTCATACTTACACATCATTCCAAAGACTTAGTCCAAGATGCACCCATTTACATTCTATTTAAAAGTACAAAACAGATTTAATCTACTTTAATAAAATCCAGAGTGCACTTTAAATGTTGCTAGAATTATAACATTTCACAAAATAATGAAAAAAACATCTGAAAGCAGAGCTAGTTTACAAGAAATAAGTGAGCCATCAAAAGTGTCCAAAATCCCATTCTTCTCTATGACAAGGCAATAGAGAATTCCCCAGGGGTCAGACTAACAACTCACGGAAAGCCAGTATATCCTGTGCTTATCAATCTCCGACAGCAGTCAAGTGTACCATGCAGTACTCTTAATGCACTGTTGTGTTAACATTCTCAGAAATGTCAAAAGGGAAGTGGAATATAGACACTAAGGTGCAGATTTACTAAGGGTCGAATTCGAGGGTTAAAAAAACCCTCGAATTTGACCATGGGAATAGCTGGGAATTGTTTGGGAATAAAAATCTAATTCAAAGGATTTTACCGAAATTCGAACAATCAAATAGAAAATATTCGATCGATAAAATCATTGAGTCGAACGATTTTAACCGTTCGATCAAATTTTTTTATTCGATCAAAAATAATTAAAGCCAATTCTGTAGCTTTTATCTAGCGAACTAGGCTGCGGAATAGTTGAATAAATTCAAATTATTCTAATCATTCGATCGAATTTTCAAAAGTGGTCTTCAAAAAGATTCGAAAATTCTAATCTTTTTGAAAATTCGATCGAACTTCGAATCCTTCATGTGAATTTAGTAAATCTGCCCCTATATTTATTGCACAAAAAAAATTTGCATTGAAAAAATGTAAGGTAAAAAAAAAACAACTAAGGAAAATGTATTACTATTAGTGGTGTTCCCACAAGTGCTACTATACATAAACCCAGGCTGTTCAGTGTATAAGGGCCGAAAATGCAAGGTTTGTGATCGAAGGAACCCAATGGGCACATATAATGATATCACAATAGAAACAGTATTTTGTGTGGGGCAAACACTACATTCCTCATGAAGGAGAGATAATGTATAAAAGGATAAAGAAGATGGCAGTCATCAGGGATGTAGTTCATGGGGGGCCTGAAGCAAATAATAATCCCAGGGCCAAAGGGCTTCTTGCTACACATGACATACAGAGAAGGCATTTAACCATTTGTATCAGTATCTACCCCAGTGTTTACAAACCCAATTCCTCATCAAATGCATACACACATGCTAGGGCCAATTCTAACACAATCCACAAAACCTCCTGTTAAATGACAAGAAATGTAAAATCATTGGAGGGGGACTAAGATGTAAGCAACCCCAAATTATTTACTTTAACTTTAACTCCTCTTTATCCAAAAACACTGGCCATCGATACTTTTTTCTTAGGACCACACCACTATAATTTTCTCATCATCATCTGCACTTTCATGTGTGCAGTACAGCATTCAACAAAGAGTTTCTGAACCGCACTTACACAGGGTTGGCATAGAACATGCAGGGGCAATGGAAGCTTATGGCAGTGAGGCATGAGTGGAAAACTACCCCAGGCAGGTGCAGGTGATGTTCACTTTAGTTGGCTGGTAGGAGATGGGAGGCACCTCTGTGCCCATTTCTTTTCAATAACACCCAGATGCCATCAAAGGGTGACTAATTTGATTTTAAGTGGTAAATAAATATTCTGAAGTTAAGTAAGAAATGTTTTCTCTGAAGCCAGTTGGTATCTCATTATTATCACCTTCCCTCTGTGTGAGCATGTACGGCCTTATTGTGTACAGGGAACAATATGCAGTAATAAATACTGGGCACCAGCAGTGCCTTCTGTAAACACAGGGGTGTTTATTAAAAAGGAGATGATAATGCAGCTCCTAATCACTCTCTAATGCGGGAAATCTCTCCCGGGATACATACAGTTCAATAGCAATTCACTGTAATCAATGGCTTTTCTTAGCACTTATTTTCATAATAACAATTAATAAGAATAATAATAACTTTACTTACATAGTGATTCTCTCACAACAGGACTCAGAGAGATTTACAATTACAAAACAGCACAAAAAAATTAAAATGACAATGGATACTACAGCACAGGACGGAAATCTAATATGGAATGAATGAATAGTGGGGAAATGGCATTGACTGCTTAACAGATGGGTATCCATTAATCAAATGCCTCCTTTCCTAGGTGAGTCTCCAGCCTCAGAGTGATGGGACCTGTCAGATTGGATGGCACAGGCATTGATTGGCTAACGGCATAGGCAGGTGATCTCTGACTTCACTGACCTGTGTCAAATGCCTAAAGTGTTAATAGAAATTAAAGCAAGATCAAAGACCTTAGTTAGACCAGTATCCAAGCTTCCAAGTATCAGCTTCCCACCAAGAGCAAGAAGTTAATGGTGTTTTGCATTTGCAAAAGCTGGACAGTGAAAGCTTAAACCTTCCTAATGTGCAGGTTTTACAGGGCCCAGTGCTACTTGCCCTTGCCATGAATAATATACATATATTGGCCAATTCTGGATGAAGTAATTATCTTTAATAGATCCTGGGTAGGGTTCTGTTTACACTTTTAATGAAACCCTCTTTAATTATCTAGTTGTGTACAAATATACCAAGCCACACTATCTCTGAAAATTTGAAACCCTTTAATTAATATTGTTCCCAAATTATGTATCTGATCCCATAGGTGGTACCAATGCAATGAATGATGAGGGGGCTGCCAGGAAACTCACAATTGCCACATTTTGCCTGCTTGTTTATATGCTTATTGGGTGCATGCTTGTATTTGTGCTTGAGTATATATATATATATATATATATATATATATATATATATATTTATATATATATGTAAAGTTTTTATAAGATAAAGCAGAAACTAAACCAGAACAGTGTCTCAGATCACTTAGGTTAAATATACCAGACTTAAATCCAACCAACAAATAGTCTATCATGTATTTTGCTGAATGAGGTCTCTGGATGATGGTATAGTTTTGTAGAACTGGCATTAAAAACAGTGAATATAAGAAGCAAAATATTAGTAACTGGTGAGAGTAAAAACAGTCCTCAGACAATCTTGTTTGATGGCTAGTTTGATAATAACCAAAAAGTCTATCCAGTTTCACTTGATTCCAAGGTCTCCAAATATAGATAATATGGTGAAAGGAAGGTACGGATGTTTCTAATGACTGCAATAAGCAGCAAAAGGCTGAGGTCACAGTGTCAGGGCTAAGTGTCACCACCTGGTCATCCAGGCAATGTCATTTTTCCTAGGGGGATGTAAGTGTGTAAAAAAAAAACCTACGTATTGCTATGGGGGAGGTTAGGGAGCCTTGCAAAACAGGTTGATTTCACCAGATCAATAATGACACATTCGGGCTTGCTCTATGCTTCAAGCAAATCATCCCCCTCATATACCACTGTTAGCCTTCTGAATGACATCAATAACATTTACAACTGGTGTAGATTTTGACCATACCAGATGGATAGATGTAGTTTCCTTTCAACTGTCATCTTTCAGTGCCATGATTCTTGACCTCTGCATTGTCCAAAAAGGTTAGTCTTATGCTTGAGGCTGTGTCATTTTATGTATTTGCCCCATGTTTATTTGTATTGTACCCTTCCTTGAGTAAATGATACAGTATGAAATAAAGAACTGATGAACAAAGCAAGCTAAGGCAAACCATCCTAACCCTCAACTCAGAGACTCCAAGGACAGTCCCTTAATATCTATAAGCAGTCATATCAGGAAACATGTCTCTGAACAGATACTGTGAGTTAGCCTTAGGCTATATATTATATAAATACAATGCAACCCTTAATAATATAGTAAAATATTATTTTTTGTAGTAAACATACTGGACAAGATGAATAAGTAGTTGCTGATCTGCTGCAGGTTATAAAAAATTTTTTTAGGAAGAAAGACATCCAGCAAACACAGGTAAGACAGTTGCCATTTGGATTCTAAAGTATGCAGTGCAGCAATGGCTGTAGGGCAGATCACTGAGAATAGTAATACAGGTTAATACTACCAGATCAGTAATGACACATTCAGACTTGTTCTTTTTCTGCCCAGAGCAAGCTTCCATTCCTCTCTATCTCTATATTCTAGTGTAGGGTAATGTCATATGTGTTTATATCTGAATAATTGCCTTAGTGAAAGAGCCTATTCACTAGACCCCAAGTCACTCATATATATGCCATATCACAGGGATTCTTGTCACATTTATTTGAAACTGCACCTCAAGACAATATGTGAGTTGATTGCCCCTTTAAGAGAATAAATACCAACTATTTCTTAATCGAGGAATTTTTGCAAGAATAGAACTTATATTTTATGTGTTTTATTATATAACTATTAAGGGTTTTACTAACGAGTTTCACAAAGGGCCCCCCCGTGTTGTTAAACTACAATGGGCAGCCTGCCCTGATGCTAATTAATGAAGTTACTGCGTATTGCATGAGAAAGTCATGTGACTTACTCTTGTTCATTCAACTATGGCTGCCAGGATGAATTACAAAGTGAGCCAAGACCTTAAAGAGTGATTCACAGCTATAGTAGCCTTCAAAAGAAAAGATGGGTTTGTCTGGTGAAATTATGGGGGCCTAGTTACTAAATTTCCATTTTTTTTCCACAAATCTCAAAAAATTGTAGTTTTTCTATAGATCTGTAAAATTCTAAAAACTTAAGATTTATCAAGTGTAAAAACCAGGAAAAACGCATGTCAGGAAAAACTTGTCAGGTATAAGTTGTCGAGGTCCTACAGAAGTCAGTGGGAGCTGTGCTGATGAAATTGGGCCTTTTTTAATCAATTTTGACGTTTAGAGGGTTTTTTTCACTAGAAATTGTACAAAAAACTCAAAATTTCAGCACTTTCTTTCATTTGGTTTTTTTAAATTCCAATCTTTTAATAATTTTCATGATATTCCTGGTTTTAGAAAAAGTGAGTTTAGTCGTGGTTTCAAAAATCTCTAAAACCACTAAAATTAGACTGTTCATAAATAGACCTCATGGTGTGCTCCCAGATGCTGCTTATACTGCCCAAATTTAGTTACTGTTTAGTGATGGGCGAATCTCACCTGTTTCGCCGAAAAATTTGCGAATTTCCAGCGGAATTCGCGAATTGGCGAAAAAATTCATGAATCGAGTCGCGTTTTTGCCGCGCGTCGCGTAAATCGTGTGGCGGCATTTCCATCGCGCCGCGCGTTGCGTCGTTTTTGACGCGACTCGGTTTTTTTTGCCGAATTTTCACTGGCGAATTTTTGCTGGAGTTTCGCGAATCACGGGAATTCGCCACGAATTCACCCCTGGCGAATAAATTCGCCCATCACTATTACTGTTTTAAATTTGATCCCATACAGTAAACTGTATTTTAAAGGGGTAAACACACTAATCATCATACTATAGCATACCAAATTGTCGTTAGACTACAAACACACTCAAACATATAATCTGAGGTTAAAGTAAGGTTACCAGATTTTCAACGTGAAATCCAGGGTCTGCAAATTTTTATTCAGGCCATTCTTACTTTTTGTCCACTCCCCATGACCACACCCATTCAAGATTGCAGCCACAAAGTTGCATTTAATAAAAAAAACTGAAAATAAATGCCAGTATTTAATACGTCACCATTGGTGTCAATGCAAAAGCAGCTCACCTACAGCACAATTGTGGGGTGGGTGAGCCAAAATTTGGGACATTTTGAGACAATAGCTGTAGTAGCCTCTTTTTGGAGAGATTTTCCCTAGGAGTCAAGAACATGACCAAGGAGTATCCCCTTGGAATTGACAGATGAAAACCTTAGCATATGGGGAACTGCAATCTAACAACATCAGGGATGGGTTATGAGTATCTCCCAAAGAGAATCCTTACTGCATTGTATATATCTTATTCCTTGTTCTTTATTCATGAGATTGCAATGGACATGTACTGTAAACAGTTCTATGCTCCCCCTCCAGCTATTGTAACACAGCTATAGAAAATCCTTAATGGATGGTCCATGAATCTGTAAAAGGTTTGGCCTGCTCACTTTGCAGAGCAGGAGAGTACCATGTAAGAGTTTTAGAGAAAGGCTGAACCCCCTTTTTTCATGGTTGGGGTTTGCCCAATTTGGTGGCTTGTTAGAGCTCAGCAGTAGTGATACAACAGAATGGTGCTTGGCTGCTCAAAGCAGTGGAATGCATTTGGAGGAATTGAAATGTTCCTCTGCTTTGATTGATGTGTGGATTTGTTAAACCTGGAACATTTTACAACATAGCACTTGTAATAAAACTGCTGAGAATCCTTTAAATTTTAGTAAAATGTGTCCCTTAATTCTAGATGACCACACAGCTATATAAATGAGACCCCTACTGCCCTATGAAGAAATTGGCCATAGTCTACAAATGTGAAATCTGATCAAGGGTAACCCTTGAGATTTATGATACCTGCAGTTCATATTATCACATTTCCAGCTCTGTTTTAGAGCTCCGTGTTTGCAGAGACGTAGGATGACTTTTATGCATTGAGATTTCTTTGGATAAACCAAACACCAGCTTCCACTTGCAAAACTGAACATCTAAAACAAATGCTGAAGTCAAACAGAGGCGCATTGACTAAGCGAAAGGTGCTGCATCTCGATCGCAGTGTTTGCCTTTCTCAGCTGTAACCTTAAGCAGCATTTGCTGTAATACGGAGAGGGTCCTGTTATTCTACACCAGGCTGAACTGTAGCATACACTGGCTTCCAGGCACTGCCAATGAACAGCTACGGGCAAATTTACTAAGGGTCGAATTTCGAATTGTAAAAAAAATCGAAATTCGACCATCTAATTTTTATTAGGGCTTTTTTGATCAAAAATGAAATAGGTCAATTTTCAATTGAATAAAAATCTTTCGAATCATTCAAATGCATCATTCAATCCTACGATTTGAACGACTTTTCCCGAAATCCTTTGAATTCCAAAAACAATTTCAAAAACACTTCCAAGTTCCAGGCGGTCCCCCGTAGGCTAAAATAGCAATTTGGCAGGTTTAAGGTGGTGAAGTGTCGAATTCAAAATCTTTTAAGAGACAGTACTTCAATTTTCGAATGGTCAAATTTTAAAATTTGATTCTAATTTCTTTCAATTTGAATAGAATTTTGGCCTATTTAATAGTCGAAGTAGCCAAAAAGTACTTCGAAATGCAAATTTTTTAAATTCGAATTTTCACTTCAACCCTTAGTAAATGTGCCCCCTAGTATACAAATGTACTGACCTGGCTCACCCAATAATCTTGTGCATCACTGCAAAATTTCAGTTTTGGGCTTGTTGACATCATATCTGATTATTAATCACTGTTATTTTCCATCAACAAAATGCAAAGAATGCAAAGAAACCAGAACCATGTTAATGTTGAATATTTACAAATACAACAATAACAATTTTTAGCACAGAAAATTATATAAAAGTAACAAATAAAAAGGTTACAGAATTAGGCTAGAAATTAACCTTATGTATCATTTAGAACAGTAGTTAAGACCTGTGGTTCTGAATTCCTGTGTTTATTACCTAGAAAGGCAATTTTACTGCATCAATGGCACTGCACATTCAACATCAGGTTGAGCAGAAAGTGAGGTTACATCCAGCAATAAAATCTGTCTATCCAAAAGTTAAGCAATTCCACTTACCCTTTTACCATCAGGTTGAGAGAGGTCCATATTTCTAGTGAAGTTACAATTTTTTCACTAGAATGCCAAGCGCTACACTTTGTCACCACTGGGTCAAAAAATACCCATTGACTTCAATGTATTTTGCTAATTTTTTGTTGTTTACGCAAATAAGGGTTGAATTCTGTCATAGCTACTGATTATTTGTGATGGATTATGGACTGGCTTAATCTATAGCTCATGTAACTTCCATGCAAAAGCCTACAGACCAACCAGAGGGCTGAGGGGCAGCAATCAGTATGATCTTGGACAGGAAGGGCATATATATATATATATATATCATTTATGATTACAGCAGTTTCCATTAATCAGTCACCCTAATGCCATTCTATTCTATTAGCTCATGTAACTTCCATGCAAAAGCCTACAGACCAACTAGAGGGCTGAGGGTCAGCAATCATTTATATATATATATATATATATATATATATATATATATATATATAGTGCATTTATGATTACAGCAGTTTCCATTAATCAATTACCCTAATGCCATTCTATTCTATTAAAACCCAATACAATATCTGAATAGGGAAAGAAAATAAAGAAGAAAAATCCCAGTAAGAAAACGATGCTTCATATAATATCCTTCAGGGCGTCTCAGACACAAGAACAAAATCAGTTATAAACTTGTCTGTATCTCAGAGGTAGGAAGAACAGAAGATTGTATGAGATTAATCTAAGAAAACCAGATAAAAAAAGATAAGGAACAAGAAGATTAAAATCCTTGGAGATGCTCAAAAAAGACTTTCTAGCTGACATCTTTGTAACCCTGCTGCATACGCATTGTACTTGTCTTTATCATAGAAATATGTTTGCTAGTCACTCTCAACTTTGTTTATTCACAATAAATCGTGTTTATCATAACTTACTAAAGCGAATATAGAATAAAATGCATATGTTCAATGACCACAACTGTATGCCATGCTTTACAATGTATAATCATAGACAGGGGTACTTAGGATAATTATTTAATTCCAAATTAACTTTCATTAAGGGAGGGAGGTTGGAATTGTTTAATGGGACTCTAACCCCAACCTGTCCCTTCTATAGAAGTTGATGAAAATTTTAAACATAAAAAACAATTCACCAATGAGAATTCTACAGATCAATAACTTTATTATAGATGCAAAAAGATTCATTAGTCAGAATGCTGATTCCCAGCAATATGTCAGACATCTTGCTTTTATCTTACTTACAGTGATTGTTAAGTAATTGTGTCTTTGTTATGCAGATTTACATAGAGATTATCATTGGAGGATTATTTTGCATTTTTATACTGTTGCAGGCCCTGGAAAGCTGTTGAAATGTTTTACTGATTAATATTGTTTTAAGAATACAATCCTGATGTTGCTGGACTACATCTCCCTGAATACTGTAACTGTGATAATATGTCAAAATATGCCGTGCTTTGCTGTCCAACAAAGTGTGAGCTGTGCAGAACAGGGTTTATTGCCTCTTTTTAATATCAGACACAATGAAGGTAATATGATAACATAGTAAGTGTGCTACTGCTCCAATAACCAGTATTTACTGCTCAGCTGCTTCAAAATAAATTACCCTGAATGGTTGCTATGGGTTACTGGACCTGGGCAAAATTTGCAGATTGTATTCCATTACACAGTAAATCTGAAGAATAAAACATGGGGATTATTTGTGTAAATTCTGTAGAGATTTGCCAGGTTTCTTTATGGCTGTCACAGAGCTCTCACTCTTTGCTATTGGGTTTTCTGATGCATCATGTGAGCATGATGGAGAAGAGATAGAATTGTGCTGGGCCAGAAGTACTGAAAGCCTAAGGGACTGGCAATCCTTCTCAATGTCCGTCAGACTTCCAGTGTCTTAGATGGCACCAGACATCGCCGAATATATGTGTCACTTCAAATAATTTATCTGTAACAGAGATACACAAATCTCTGTGTGATGCCATCTATCACTTTATAGGGAATAGAAGAAGGTGTTGCAAAAGTCTGAACCATAGCTTTCTTTTGCCTAAAAACCACAGAAAATTCGTAATGTAAGAATAAGGATGGTCTGATTCTTTTCCACAGGGAAGAGATCATTGTAATAAAAATTAGGGTTCTAAAAAAAATGGCACTATTTTGAATTGATTCTGAGTTCCTGTTAAATTAATTACACCATTTGTTGTTCAGTTCTGACAAGAGTGCAGGTAAAATGTTTACAAAATAGCAGAAAAAATACAACACTCAACAGGCTCAGGTACAGTAACTGATTTTAATAGAAAAACAAAAGAAATTCCAACATTATCTATGATGTGATCGATACATTGGAATTTCTTTTGTTTTTCTATTAAAATCAGTTACTCTAACTGAGCCTGTTGAGTGTGGAATTTATTTGCTATACATATATGTATCTTTATTTTGAAAGAAAAACATAATTCATATAGTTTGGGGTCAGTATATCTGGTGATAGGTGTCAAGTACAGCACTGATGGCTGCAAGGCATCCCTGTCTTTGCTCAGAGCTAACCATGCTCCCCATGGTTACATCACTGTATGTGTTTGGTAGGGTGGGGGTTAAAGTGTGACCTACCAATCATCGACTTGCGCAACTTCGCACCCTTACCCCAGGCAAAGTTGCTCACTGAGCAAGGGATGTAACTACGCTAATTCACGAAGATGAAAATTTTTGTGAACCTCTTACACTAGACGTTACTTCGCCAGGTCAGACCAGGCGAAGTTCAGTACAATAGATAGAAAATGTTTCTATGTCCCAAAAAACACTGGCGTCTTTTACCTTTTGTTGGGTGATAGTCTGAAAAATAGCAAACTTTTTTTGGGGTTACCCTCCTTCCCCCCTACATTTCCTAACATATGGCAACTCAACTATACAGTGGGCACATGTAAATGCTAGCGTAAATGCGCTTTGCCTGGCAAAGTAACAGTAGCGCAACTTCACTACCGTTCGCTGCCCTGAGCGCAAATTCGTGAATTTGCATAGCGCTAGTGAAAATTCGCCTGGTGAAGTGCGGCAAACGTCGGCGAAGGCAATGCTAGAGCATTATCGCGCTTTAGTGAATGTGCCCCATTATCTCTCCCCCTCTGCTGGTAGCACTATAATACAATAGAGGAAGCAATAATAAGTAATAATGAGAAAAGGAAATAAGCAGCACACACTTTATGCACTTTTTATCGACAGGTGCACATCAACCATGGTCCTTCCACTCCTGGACAAACATGGACTCCAACGATTTTAGGCAGCACTCCATCTTGCAGTTATTTTCACATCAAGGGCAATAGCAAGGGTTTAAAATAACTCAAAACATTGCTGTCATCCCTGATGTGAAAATAAAGGCTTTTTCAACTGTAAGATGGAGTGTTGCCTATAATCATTGGAGTCTCTGTTATAATAAGACAGTGCTTTCTACTAGACAATAACTAAGCTACCTACACATTTGTTGGTTGCAAAAAATTGTATTTTTTATGTTTAATAGTGATAAGCAAAACTACCTTGTTAAGCTCAGCTTAACAATTCCCTGTGAAATTCTGCGACACCCACACCAATCACACTCCCAAGTTTTGCCTCTTTCTGCCTTTTTAAAGCTTTTAAATGCAGGAAAGTAAGTACAATCTGGGGGGAAATTATTGACAGCAGGGGACATGGGTTTTCTGTGGGTGACTCCCAAAACAGTGTGAGTTGACATGTCTTCTGTGGTGTGATGTAATGATATCAAAAACCTTGCAAGCAGACAAGGTTTATTCTATTATTATTCGTGTACTTGTAAATAACTAGGTATATGTATGGGATCCACTATCCGGAAACCTGGTATCCAAAAAGTTCTGAATTACGGAAGGGCCATCTCCCATAGACTCCATTATAATCAAATAATCCAAAATTTTTTAAATGATTTACTTTTTCTCTGTAATAATAAAACAGTAGCTTGAACTGGATCTAAACTAAGTTATAATTAATCCTTATTGGAAGCAAAACCAGCCTATTGGGTTTATTTCATGTCTACATTATTTTCTAGTAGTATGAAGATCCAAATTACAGAAAGACCCCTTATCCGGAAAGTCCCAGGTCCCGAGCATTCTGGATAATAGGTCCCATACCTGTATTGGATCTTTTACTGCATCTAGAAACCAATTAGGTATAATTTCCAACAGCAATCGCAGTTGTTGTCCCAATAAAATGGACGTAGTTGTGTGTATGGGCATCATACTTTAAAGATACAAGTATTTCTGACCCGCCTCCTGTTTCAAATCACACATCTAGTGGCACTAGGCATGTATATTACACTGAAAGTATGGGGGCAAAAATCTGCCTACTGGGTAAAAACACTATTTAAAAAATTAGATTTTGCACGCTGCCTTTGCTATCGTAAATAACCCTTACAATCCAATAGAGCCTTATTTAATCCATCACTTCATAATTGATGCTCGATTGGCTTTTCTCTGTAATAAAAAAAGCCGTGCCTTGTACCTGATGGTAACTGAGCTCAATATTGGTGGTAAAACAAAACACACCCATTGGGTTTATGTCATGTTTAAATTATTTTTAATGTTGTTAAGACAGTGTTGTATAATATCTATAATACATTTCATACTTGTACAAGGGTTCATTAAAGAAATCCAATGAAATTGTCAATTTTTGAAGGCCAGGGTGCATGGGTGTTTGACTTAACTATGTTTGTAATAAGATTACCCCATCTGGATATATCAATTTGCTTGGAAGCTTGGATTGGCATCACCAGTCATGGTATTGATATTGGCTCCATATAAGTTCACTGGCCTTTTAACAATCTTATTAGTGAATATGAACCATTCATTCAATATGTTCAAGTATGTGATTCCACTAAACTGCATTATCGTGATGTATTTCCTTTTAGGTTTTGGAAGGATCTGTAAACTCTTTGCTCACACTGAGGTTATACAGCAGCTATAGCCTCTACCCAGGGAAGCTCCTTTCAGGATACAAGGAGCAGCAAACAAACCTGGCAAAACTACCTGTTGTGCAGGGGCCTGCACACTATGGGGCCCACCAGAGATGTGATGGGTCAAGATCTTGCGAGCATCAGGGTTCCAAAGCTGGGCCTCTGTGAACATAGTACCACCACTGTCTAAAATCTGCTCCTGGTAGAGTTAAGAGCTGAAATTCCTTATTTTGATTCAGTTCAGCAGCACTTTCTGTACTAGCGATGCAGTCCCTCCTCTCACCTGTGAGATTGCAAAAAAAGGTAAGTAGAGGAGGTTATGAGGTTGGAAGGCCACATGAGGGCAGTATGAAGGCCAGAATTGCCCCAGATATATCTTAGGTATCTCCAAGATTTAAAGGTCCAAGAGGTGGCTTTATAGACAGCAGTGTAAAAAAAAAAACTGGGATTCAGAAGCTCTTTCCAATAATGGAAGCAGGTAAGACACAGCAGAAATCTATTTATCCCCCTCTAACTAAACACTTGGCAGGACAATTCATTTGAGCAACTCAACATGGAAAATAAACATTCCATTATAAATTGGAAACCCGCAGAAGATGATTCCGTTTACGGTGTAAGTGCTGGAGTAATTCACTAATTGAATCGTACTGAAAGTGGATATGAAGCATCCGAGGGCGATGCTCGACTGCAAGATTGGATTGCTCGCCGCATCAGCCGGCGTAACAGAAACAAGTTCATATTTAGCACAATAAACTGACGGGCGACCAAATGTCAGCAGAGGGAATTACGTTAACCTTTCAACAGTTTGGGAGATAGAGTTGTAAACCTCGTGTAGCCTAATGACAAATAAATCTATCATCCTCTGCTCATTTGCATGTGGCAATGAATGAAATCTTCTAGTGTCGCTGCACACGCTGTAAGATGAGATTTTATGCATGTTGGGGGAGTGCATTGCTGACCCGTTATGCGCAAAGAGTTAAGCTCAACACAAGATATTACCTTCTATAAAGAGAAGTTTAAGTTAAAGGGTGGAAAGTTATAAACAGAACCGATATATCCACAGTGCAAGCGCAAAGCACAGAAGGAAAGGTGATTGGAATTCTGCAGCGACACTGCCCTCTTTTGGAGAGCGAGGGTGTGCATCACTAATCTGGAGTGTGAACTGCTACAGTGTAAATTTAAGGAGTAAAAAAATGAATTTTCTACTGAAAATAGCATCACATCTTGCCTGTACTAATTATAGGAAATTGATTGAAGAATGTTGCTGTGAATATTATTTTACAGGTCGGGAATATTTTTGTCTTCACAGTATGGTATGATTTTAATCACTATTATTATTATTAATAATAATAATAATAATATAAATAATAGCAGGTATTTATGAAGCTCCAACACATTCTGCAGTGCTGTACAATAGAAGGGTGTTGACGTGAAACATGCATAAAAATACTGACCGATACAGGAAATAAAGAGGCACCTGCTCTATAGAACTCTTGGGGAGGGGATGCAATAAAAGCAGCTCTGTTGTTAAGCTGTGGTGCCCAGGGCCATATATTTTCTCATTATCTTATGTAAAATGGCAGCATTTGCTCAGTTTGTAATCGTATATCCAGACACGAATGGAGGCACAAGACTGCAGTGTTGGACTGAGGTGTCTGGGGAACACTGGGGCTATCACTGGTTCCCCCTGTCGGCCATCACCTCAAATATTCACCATCCCAGCCATGGAGGCCCCTCACCCCTTTTGCCAACCCTCTCCAGTCACCACAGCTAATTCATACCTTCTGTTGCTGCTCCCAACATATCTCTCCCCCCACCCCCAGCAATGGGCCTGGGGTTCTGGGGCCCATAGGAGCTAGAGACCACATAGATTTATCCCATTGTCCTGCCAGCCCAGCATGACCCTGAAAGGCTGCATAAACTCCAACGGGACAGTCTAAATAGACATAGGCTTGTCAGCTATATTTAGCTAGGAATACATAAAAAGTATTTCTAGCGTGCAAGGATAGAGTTGGACCCTGGGTGACACAGGAAGGCTGGGGCCCCAAACAGAGGGGAACATATTAAATTAGGGATCTCTAACTTGACTGGGAATGCAGGACACAAGAAAAAAACTTCTTCCTGTCTGGACTGTCCCTTCTCCATGATCATAGGCAGAAAGGGAGGTAACAAAAGGTATGTGCGGGGGGGGGGTGCATGGGGTGTGGATATTAACTGGACTCTTGAAGTCAGCTCCAGTGGGCCCCAGATTTCCCAGTCTGACCCTGGTGAGAGCAATCAGGACTGTGCCACTCATAAGAAAGTCAAAGCTATTTACTAAACTTTTGTAGAATAGTAAACTTGAAAAAAAAATCCTTTTACATGTTTTAAAATCTCTTATAGCAATAATGTTTTGGACAATGTTCTCCTTAAAGAAAAACAGGCACTTGGTTTCCTGTGAAATTGAAGTGGTAAAGAAGCAGGAACTGGAACACATAATATCCTCATTACATAAGAGTTGGTCTGATCAACATATTGATGTTAAAAG